>CM070726.1:6546324-6976864 GCA_036346275.1 Otatea glauca | reverse complement strand
ATAATAACGCCCAATGGTAGGCGACATGAAGAAATCGCCCAATGAAAGGGCGACATGGGAGAAAATTTCAAATTTTTAAAAAATTTACGAGAGACTTCAAAAAGGTGAAAATATTTGGATAAACAAATTTAGGATTCAAGTAAATTATTTATGGTACAACACATGGATTATAAACACACATGGACACAAGGAATAACACAATTGCACATAGAGAATAATATTTATAGTATAACACAACTATCACATTTAAACATTCTCTTGCTCACTTGCTTATAAATTTGAGGACTACCTAGGAATTTATACTCTTAACCAATGATTGAGAAGAATCGAAAGCATTCATAACTAAATCAAGATCAAACTCTTTTCTTTTCTATTTGAGTTCGGACTCCTCTCTTGTTACAGGATTAATTAACTCTAACAATTGTAAATCAGACGCTTATTGCATGTCAACAATTCGCAGCATTCTGCGTGATTCCATGTGGACAAAATTGCGTTTTTGCATGTGAACAATTCGTAGCCTTGTGCGTTATTGCATGTGGACAAAATCGCGTTATTGCATGTGAATAAATTTACACCTTGCTTTGCATGTATTTTCTACTAGTGCAATAACCCATAATTATTATAGTCGGCGACAACTCATGTTATGAATATTTAAATGCGTAGCACTTAAACTATTTGTTGAACATACATAAGGCGGATGCAGAAAGTTCAAATGATAAAATAAGCAATAGATTAGATTATATTACAAGGGCATTACAGCTTGATGACGAAATTGCTTGTGAACTAACTAATGAAAGCATTGTTTGTCATGGTGGAGCGGATGATCGTTCGCCTATCGGTATAGCGAATGATGTCCCATTTTACGCATATTACCTAACCGTGTAAATTTTGAGATTTGTGCGCGGACACCGCTCAACCCCTACTGAAAGAACTCCATGGGGATCCGCGGTGCTCCGAGTGTCACGAATGGGTGGCCTATGCGTGTCGTCTCGGGTGTGTAAGACATAATTTTTGGTCATCCGATTCGGCGTCCCCTATGTTAATACCACGGGTTCCGGATGAGTGCAATGTGAGTCAAGAGATTTGTTGCGTGGAGTGCGGACCTCGGCGTTGCTTCCTTGTCCCTTCCTCTTGAGAGGAGGTACGTCTTGCACCTCATTGCGTTGGCCATTGGCGGAGACTTGCCGAGATGCACGCTCTGTTTGGCTCGCACTCCACTATATGTGCGGAGGTGTGTGTTGGGCTTGTCCTTGTATAACCGGAGCGTGCCACTGCAGTCAATACGGTATACTGCTGGTCGTTGAATAACACCGTGGCGTACTCGAGTGCACAGCTTTTGGGCGGTAGTAGCACCACGGGAGGTTGCTCCCCGGTTATCCCATACGGGAAGTTTGAGATGTGGGTGAGTACGTCTCGGGTCCACCGAGTTGAAGTAACCGCACCATTCATCCTCGGCCAAGGGCACGGTAGAATCTCCGGTCCACTAGTTCATTGTGGCGAGAATCAACCCGCGACTGAAGGCGTGTTCATAAAAGTTCAGGCTTTGGGTTGTCCACGAGAGGTTTCTCCTTTGACTCGAGCAATTTACAATTTTCTTTTTGAACTCCTGTATCGATGTTGGTTTAGAATTACTACTTTGTGAGTGAAGCATGAGTTAAATCGCATGAAACTCACCGATTGGTTGGCCTCTTGCCCACGGCCCTAAACTCTGAATCGCTCTAGAATGGGGATGTATCACGTGGCCTCTCCACGGTTGAAGTTCTCGGGTGAAGCGGAGTCGGCATCGTGGCGATTGTAGACAAATTAAATGATCCACGTCGTTCCGCCCATCGATCCATTGGAAGAAGCAACACCGGTCGTTGTCTTGAGAAAAGAAAAACGATGCATGAAATGGTAATGTTACTCTGTATTGTATGGACACGGCGGGTTTACCCGGTAGGCGGGCTGCTTGATAGTGGCGCGGGCGGCCCGTATCTCGTGGGTAGGTTGCATCATCTTCGCGGAAGGTTGCGATCGCAATTGGGTCGAGCAACTCCGGTGGGCGGGGCGTCAACGCTACTAGTATCCGGGTACTCGGGGCGGGATGACTACGCTTCTTTGAAGGCGGATAAACGACATCGTGCCCTAATTTGTGTAGATTCGGTGGCGTGTATTGCTTGTTTGCGGTGTTGGATGTCTACCCCTCGGCGGTTTTATAGTGGTGGTGAGGGTTGCCTCACCTACTCTGACTTGATGGGCGCCGCGACGTGTCACCCATCATCAAAGCTGCACGACAAAGTGACAAAGGATGCATGTGACTTGTCTAATCGGCACGATAAAGTTTGAAAGTGATGCGTGACTTGTCTAATCGGCTGATAAGGTGACAAAGCGATGCATGTGACTTGTCTACTCGGCTCGACAAAGTGACAAAGTGATGCATGTGACTTGTCTCATCCGTTGACAAAGTGACAAAGTGATGCATGTGACTTGTCTACTCGGCACGACAATTTGCACTCCGTGAGTAGGCTATTAAGCTCACGTCGCTACTGCGTCGATGCCGTCATACTTGAAAGTAGGGCTCTTGTAACGCGGAATAACAATATTTCATAACCAAAAGTAGAGGTTACTAACATAACAAAATATATAATTATACATCTAAATACATAAGCTAAAATAACATAACAAACTCATCGGCGCCCCGTTTACGGCGCCTCGCCATGATTAGGCGGGCCTCTGCGAACTGTCCCTGCGAGTCGTCAAGCTGCCCGGTGGGTGGTGGGCCCTCTATGGTCTAGCTGGAGTCGCAGCGTGCTGCCATGGTGAGAAGGCTGCGTCGGTGGTGGTGCTCCCTGCAACTGTGATGATCCAGGCACATCCGGACCAACGAAGTATCTCGACACGTCACCATCGTCGAGGTCGTGATCTGCATGGGCTACATCATCAAACTACCCCTCGTAGTCGTCAGGGGCAGGTGAAGCTGCAGAGGAGAACCACTGTGCCTGTGAGCCTGTAAGAAGTGAAGAATTATTGGTGACATTCAAAAAATAATTAGACAACATACAGTATGACGAAGTACTCACCTCCGACGTGAGATGCTAGACCAGCGTGTCCAGAAGCTCGCCCTGTCGCGTAAGTCGGCGTGATGGTGGGATGGGAGGATGTGGCATATGAAGATGTACACGGAGCACTCCTCCTGCGAGCAAGCGACGCGCCGCGGCGGCGTCGGCCACATCACGAGGCATGCGGTATCCACGCCAGCTCGAGGGTGCGTGTGGCGCTCTCCACGAACCTCGCGAAGAAGGAGGTCCGTCCTCTGCAGTCACGTCTACCCCACGAGGCAGACGGGGCGAGAAGCTCCGGACTCCTCGTGAGTACCGGGCTAGCACATCGATCTGAAAAATACATTACGAATTAACCTAACACATTACTCTGGAAAATGCCATACGAAAATACATCGTACATTAGACAAAACTTCTTGCCGTCGCGAACCGAGTGCATATGGCGGGGATACGTGTCCCTCACCACGGGATGTGTCTAGGAGGATCGATCGGTCGACCGTACCAAGCGCATACACAGTGCGGCAAGTGTACCACTAGTCGGTACCCACAGTGCGTCTGCGGGTCGTCTGGCGCATCCTCGGCATGGGCGTCGTCAGGCTCCTCCCACTCCTTGACCCATGGCACCATACGTGCGTGCCATGGGGTGCCCCTATGCCCGCCCCTCATAGTCCGCTGCGGATAAGCAAAAATATAGCATTATCACATGTCATTACACGTCTGATTAGAAACATCGATGTAGGAACTTACGTGTGGGCGCGTGTGGGACTGCGGCCATTGGCCGACTGGGCCGGAACTCTGTCATAGACCGATCGCCTCATCACTCGATGGGCGGCATAGCCCTCGACCAAGGCGTCGAACCGAGGAACCGGCGTGTGCGCCCGATGCGCCCGGCGTCGGCGTGTGCATAGGTGGACAATCCACGGGCACCGCGTGGCTCGGCGTCTCCGCGATGTCTGACGTCCGGTCACGGGGTCCTCGGTGAGGTGGTCGGCGGCGATGAGCTGCGGGTAGCTAAGCCGCGCCGCGGCGTGCCCACCTAGGCTACGATGATGAGAAAAATCAACATTACCATTAGTATTGAAATGTTAAATCGTAGGTTTCTGGCAACCGGTTTGCAATATCTTACCGTCGATAGCACGGATGGTGCCCATAGTCGCGCTGCGTCGACATCATCGTCACCATCGTGTAAAGAGGACTGCGTGTCGATCTGGGCGCCCGATCTGGAACCTCTCGTATGCCCAAAGGCTGCGAGCGGTGGACACCGATGAGGATCGACCGTCGGCGATCCGCCCGCGGCCGTCGTAGAGCCCACGATGCGTCGCGCGAGGACCGGACCCGACCCCGAGAGTGCTGCGGCACGGCGTCAAGGGAGTGCGTCGCGATCGCCCTTGCTGGCTGGGCGAAGTGCTCATCCACGCTATCCCGTGGGAGTGGTGAACATGCACCAACCAAACAGCCCGAGCGAGTGCGCCTCAAGGTGGCGGCTCACCTGTGCTTTCGTCCATGAGCTCGGCGATGTGCTCGCTGTAAATTTAAGTTTTCTTGTTAGTCTAGCCAATATATATAAGCGAAGTTAAGTTTGAAAGGTTAGTTGCTTACCACGCTGTAAAAGCCACGTAATGTCGGACCATGGGTCTTTGGTGAAGACTCGATCGCGGCGGCGGTAGCACACCATGGAACCACGCAAGTACCTCATCCCACCACAGCGGTCGGCGTCTGCGGCACCACGAAGTCACCGGCGATCGGGAGACCAAGGAGGTAGGAGGCGTCCTCCAAAGTGATCGCCATCTCCCGGCGGGTAAGTGGAAGGTGTCGTCTCGGTCTCCACCGATCCACGGAGGCGGTGAAGGGACACATCAAGCGGGAACCGGTGGCTCGCGTCCCTCCCTGCGCTTTGCGTGCGCCTCCACCATCCGTGCGGTGGCGGCAATCCTGCTTTGCTCGCACCTCTGAAATAGAAATATTAAATTAATATGAGCACCGCACTAGTTAATTAAAAGCAGATTATGATCTTGCGCCGGGAATATTTTGGAATTAAAAGATAACTCGTTACACGGGGATCCAGCGTGGATCGAGGTCGAGCTCCGCGATGGCCTCGGCCGTAGTATGCACAGACTCACGAGGTCTGTCCCTCCTCGGTGAAGCGGTGGCGAAGTGTGCAGTGGCGGCCGTCAACGGCCCAGGTCTACCAACTCAAAGGGCGATCGTCATCTACTGACTGGTGAGCCATACGCAAATTACAAAAGGAAAGTTACATACAAATAAATACACAAGCATCACAACAATACATCGAACCAAATGCGTACAAATAAATATACAAACATGAGAACAATACATCGAACCAAATGAGTACAAATAAATACACAAGCATCGAACAATACATCGAACTAAATGCGTACAAATAAATACACAGCGTCCACAAAATATAATCAAACATATTACAACGCACACTACATCAACCAAAATATATTAGAACGAGTTACAACGAAAACTTCATCGAGAAAATATATTAAAGCAGTTACAACGAACACTTCATCGACAAAATATATTAAAGCAGTTACAACGAACACTTCATCAACAAAATATATTAAAACAGTTACAATGCACATTACATCATCAAATTATATTAAAACAAATTACAACGCATTACATCATCAAATTATATTAAAGCAGTTACAACGCACATTACATGAACAAAATATTAATTTGACATATAGCATCTAATAGTTCAAATAGCTTCTCCAGTAGTCAGATGGCGTCGTCCACCACCTTGCAGGCAGATCCTTCCCCGCCGTCGGGTTGCCATCTCCTCCTTCGTCCTCTTCGTTATGTGGTGGCGGTTCTTGAGCGTGTGACTGTTCGCTTGCTGCGAACATTTCTTCACGCGCTTACGGTTTGGACTCATCCATATCATTCGTCGCCTTGATTTGCGACGGCCTCCTTTGTATGATCTTGCATCAAAGTCGAGGACCCAAAACCTTTCATCGACACTAGGAGTTGTGGTGAAAGAACCGACAACACCATAACCATCTGACTCCTGCTTGAGTTGCCATCACCTTTTCCTTTGTAAAATATTGAGATAGATATATGCTGGTCGTATTCCAAATAATGCACATCGGCTATCACATGCGAACATGGCCTATGCAACGGGAGGGTTTGTTACGAGCATTGACATTGACTGTAAGATGCACTCTTGGGTGATAACCTTACGGTTTGTTCCGCCGTCCTTTATCCCTGCATATCACCTCGAGCGCGGTGTTCGTGAACCTACTTTGATAGCTCTATGCTTGCCTTCTTACTCTTCTCATCCATGCATTTACTTATAATGCTTGAGTACAAGGTATTCTCATCTCTCATTACTACTTGACAACTTTATGCCTATCCACAAAATACTTGGTTGTACCCGCGGCCTCCTCGACAATTCCTACCAGCGGAGACACCTCATCCCTCTCATTACCCGGTTGTACACCTCCGCCAAGTTGGTCGTCATGACATCGTTATCTAGCACCATGTGTGTCATGTAACAATGACCACTTCTCTTTGGGCTCGTGCTTTATCGATCAGAAACATTTGATCGGCCTTTGCCTTCGGCAGCGACTAAATCGCCTCATCTTCTGTTGCTAGAGGAATAAAGGCTCGCACTTTACGTGTTATCTTGCTAGTAGTCTCTTTGTGTTTTTGTTAGCTCATCAAGATTCTTCCAAAAGTCTGAAACTTGCTATCTTGGTTACCTTACATAGCCTCTTGAACATGTTCATCAGTTCCTTGTTCTTGAATTGCTTATAGAAGTTCGCACCCAAATGCCTCATGCACCATCGGCTCTACAAGTCAGTCCGGAAATGGCTCCTCTTCCCTGTTTGCAAGTATGCGAAGGCACTAAGCGAGACCGACATGCATCATGCGGTATGCACACATGTTGGCGAGTCTTCACCACCCGATCTTCAAGTTCAGAAACCACAGCCAACTCTCATAGTTCTCGCTTTCCACGAAGGCAAAACAGCGGGCGAGAATCGGTTGTTCGCGTCGGCGCCCAGTATCATTATTTGTCCTTTGTATTTCCCGTCGAGAATGTGCCGTCCACACACACAATGGGCGGCGGTGATAGGCTACCCTAATGCAAGCTTGAATGCAAAAAACTCTCTTCAAATGCCTCTTGTTCGGCCACTTCCTTGACGGACGATCCACGATAATCATAAAAGTACGATTTCTTCCACTGAATGCAAGCGAGCGATGCGGGCAGATTATGGTACGAGTCTTCAAATTTCCAAATCTCATTTCCAAGGCCTTACCTTCACCCTCCATGCCTTTCCGTAGCTAATTGTGTCTTGAAATCTGTTCTCAATTGCTCGGATAATAACGCAGGGCTCAAAATTCGAGTTCTCAACTATCTCGGGTACATGACACTCGCGATATACCGGACGACGAGTTCTGTGAGCCACGGGGTTTCCTCGATCATACAACTATGTTGTTCAACCTTGAACATAGCGATGGGTGCCCCATTTGGGCTTGTGCGCGTGCACTCTCGAGGGGCACCCTTGCATCTCGCACACCACGTCGTAGCAGATTGGGGTGGACTTCTTAACCCTGAAAGTTCTTCTTAGTGATAAGGCCCAATCTTTGATAGCATCCTGCACTGCCTCTTTTGTTGGGTATATGCTATTGGTCTCACCTCATTGTCGCTATACTGCCAAGGTGTATCATTGTCTTCATTTACAACCAGGTTATTAAATTGATGCGTGCTCAAATCTGCTGGCACAAGTGGCTCAACATCTTCATCTTCCTCATCTGAGTTATCGTTGTCTTCCACTTCTACTTGTTCATATTCAAGGTCTTCCTCTTCCATCTGTGCTATTACTTCCTCAATTTCCTCACCTTCGTCTACTTGCCCCCGCGCATCTTGCCCAATGTTTCCATCATCCTCCCCAATCTCAACTTGCTCACCACTCTGGTAGCCAATATCCTCATTGCAACCCTGAACATGCGGCTCCCGGCTAGACTCTCCAATTTCAGTGTCGCCATAAGTGAATTCATTTTGAGGCTCACTACACTCACGGCGTCCAGTAGGTGCTACGAGAACAACAACCCTTTCATACGCTTGTACTAAAAGCACGACACCATCCACGTTGCTCGCCCCTCACATATGACCTCCAAGCTGCGGTTCCTTGACTCAACTAACTCCAAATAAGCAGGATCATCTCGCATGGTGCAAAGGCAAGATAACTTCAGGTGGCACTTCTCTTGTTCCATGTGAAATGTATAATACAACCAATTCAACACAAAGACAAATGTACGCTCTTGACCCTACTTAAACTTCTATCCACATCTTGAAAGTTACTCGGATCCACCCTCCGAACCATACATGACAACCCCTTCTCCATAAAAGATTCTAAATGGAACTCGTTCGACATATCCGAAACCTATTCATTAGCACACAAATTAATTACTCTTCGTAAAAAGTACTATAAACTTTACGTACGTATATCTACACTTATGAAAAATATCTACATTACTAAAAATATTCATCTGCACTTGTATTTCTAAAAAATATCTACAGCCCTAACAATATATATACGTGCACTTCTATATGTAAAAAAACATATCTATCGATATCTATCTCTAAAAACCGTAACAACATATTATTATTCGTAAAAACAATTATGTACATGCATTTCCACAAACCGACTAAATTACTAAAAATATAACTTGATTCAACTACATTTTGTTGCTAAACACTACCATGATTTCTTGCTACACACTAAACAAATCGGATGCTACTCACACAGCTACAGAATACAACCTAAACACTAAACAAAATAAACACTACATTTAACTAGATCTAACCCTAGACACTAAACAAAATAAATACTACATTTAACTAGATCTAACCTAAACACTACATAAAATAAACATGAAAATAACTAGATCAATATTTGTATGTACAACGAGATAATCGTATGTTTATTACTCATGTTTTGGAGCGGTGTTTGTTCATGGACCATCCTTACCTAAACACTAAATTACTAAAAATATGAACACTACATTTAACTACATCTAACCTAAACACTAAACAAAATAAATCGTGAAAATATTTATATCTAACCTAATCCTTCCTAAACACTAAACAAAAAAACATGAAACTAATTAGTTCTAACCCTAACCTAAACTACATAAAATAGAGCGTAAAAAATTACTGTGAAGCCGTCGCTCTTCTCCCCTTCTTTTCTTCTCTTCCTCCTTCTCTTTTCTCTCTTCACCTCTTCTCTTCTCCTGCCGTTCGGCGAGGCGTGCGCTTTTATTTGGGCTCAAGTCGCCCTCGGTTGGGCGACATGAGGCCGCCAGCCTAATGCCGCCCAACCGTGCATCGATTTGATCTTATCGCTCGTTGGGAGGCGAGTTTGCCCTTGTCGCCGTTGGGAGGCGGCGTGCACTGTCGGCGTGTCACGTGGCGATGTCGCCAAGCCATAGAGCGAGTAGCCTGTCGCCCAACCAATGGGCGACGGTATATTTTTTGAAAAAAAAATCACGGTATAGTTTTGCAATTTGAATTATAAAATATATTATTTAAAAAAATCGTTTCACTATTATTAAAGTTATATTTGAACATCTGTGACATTAATTAGATTGTACATTTTTCAATCATGTTACAGTTGTCAACTTATCATTCTGCTAAATGCTTTTGTATGTTTGTAGTCATGATTCGTGAATTGTGTTTTTGCCGGTAACCAACCTTGTCCAACAAGGTCATAGGTTTGACAAGAACGGCAGGCAAACATTCTTTTGTTCATGAATGTATCTGATTTTCTCAGAAATAAATTTTACAGGATGTACTGAATGATGCTGAACAAACTATGATGGAGTACAAAACATCTATTGAAACCTTGAAAAGACTCCAAATACACCCTTGACAAAATAGTCATCGGTGAAAGTGTTCTGCAGCGTGGACGAACTTACATTGGTTTTGAAAGAATAATTTTTTGAACTATTTTAATTTTTATATGCATTTTGTTTGCAAAATTTTCAGATGTATACCTTATAAAAGGCAATACAATTCTGTATAAAAATTTAGAGCAAAATTTGATCCTAAAAACATCAAAACCAATCGAATTTGTAGTAATTTCGATCCAAAAGTAGATATTTTCCCAAGGCTGCTTGAAATTTCCTAAAATCAATGTAACAATTTGAAATTTTTAAAATTTTTATTCTACCAAGATTTTTATTCTCGCTGAAATCTAAAATCTTGTTCAAAATTTTTAAATCACGGTAAGATTTTGAACCTCGCTCCGAAACGTCCTCCTATTGCTGCCACCTCGGACTCCCAGGAACGTCCTCGCTGCTGCCCACGTTTTAGACCATCCAACAGCCTGATCTAAAGTCTGGATCGATACATTGGACATGTCAAGCGGTACAATACTATAGCAAGGGTCATGCCGGGTTCAAAAACTGGGCACAATAGGCGCACGGCCCGGCATGACACTGTAGCATGGGGTTGTACCGGGCTTGATAACTTATGGCATAAGGAAGAAACCCAGTATGAAGATCATCGACCCGCAGAGCATAAGTGTCATAGACGTACTCAATAGCATGGGCGTCACCCTCACCACCGACACCTGAGAAAGACGAGCAAGAGGGGAGATAGAGCTGAGACAAATTGAGAGAATCTCCCTCTCTCGCTCGTATCTCTTAATCTCTCTCGCATGTCTCTCTCACTTTCTTTCTTGCCATTGCCCCCTCTCTCACCTGTGTTCAGCACATCCCCTCGCTCTACGTAACTGTTCAAGAATAAATAAATTTTAGTTCTTTTCCTTTAATATTTGTATCCACTGCTTCAACGTCTCCGCCTCCTTTTCTCTCGTTGCAAATGGGCCAGACCTAGACCGACACGGCACGAAACAGGCACGAAACACAAATGGGACATGTCTGAGCTTGTTAAAGACGAGCCGGGCCAGCACGACAGGACACGACAGGCCGTCGCGATGCGGCACAATTCAAGCATGATGAATCCTGCCGAGCTATTGGGTGCAGCGCCCACATCTACTCTGCACAGCCGCAGCCAGGCAAAGAGTTGTAAGTCTGTGTAATCTGAGCCGAACGCCCCCAGCCTCTTAAACATCTGATTTTCTATCCTTAGAAATATGCATGCATACATACACACTAGACCCAAATAGACTATTTTCAATACATGCTACACAACGCCTTGTACTCATACATGAACGCTCACATGCCACTCGTCCGCCGGTTCTGGTGTGGCCCACTCGTTCGGTCGCTACATTGCGTTATCCATCTGTATAGATCTTTTCGCATCTCTGGTTACATTCGTGTGACTCGTATGCTGCTCTCGAGCTACGCTCCTCCTGCCTAACTTCTCTCCAACTCCAGTTTGCATGCGTCGGTCTTCCACGAATAAATTATCCCATCACAAATATTATTGTCAAATTAATCATCGTATATATTGCAAATAGAATTAACAATTGTCTCCCAGTGGAACCGGAGATCGCCTTCTAAATCAACGATTGCTTTGGTTCTTCAAAAAGTCCGATAGGTTAGTTCATGTTTTAGTTATTTTGTGTTTCAGTTTGCTTGTAGAAACTGTAATAAAAATGCTCATTGTTCTGCTCGTTACGCTTGCACGAGAGACTACTAGTGTTTAGCTCGGTATGTGCCTGAGCTTTCTTGTTGACAGCCTGCAGGCTGATTGTACCTGAACGTTCTTGAGTAATGAAGCTCTCGACTTCCAAAAAAAAAAATTAGAAACAATGGTACTTTAACTAAAAAGAAAAAAGAAACCATGATACTCTCAGATTAGTATCTGTGTATACCTCCACACCTGCCAAAAACAACAAAATACTGCATAATTCGCCATTAAATACTTGGATACCCATAAGCCCGTTGGTCATTCAGTCCCTAAGAAACTAAATTTAGCATGATACTAAAAAATTCAAGTATTGAGAGCAAAATTGTCAGCGTCGGCACGTTCCCGGAAGACAAAGTGGTATGCTCACACAAGTACAGAGAGAGTTGGTCACAGTCTCACAGATACTAATGTGAGTTGCTTCCTTTATGAAATGGTTGCTCCAGGTCTCGGAGATTTGGACAATCTCTCACATCCACATTTTCTATTTGTGCAATTGCTTCAGAGCCACCAATTGACTGCAGGCCTTTGCAATAAAAGATTGCCAAATTCTCAAGAGATGGAAGGCCACTCCATACTTGTGCAGGAATCGATTCCAGCGAGTGACAAAATTGCAATTTCAATGTGGTAAGATCGCCAAGATTACGCAGGCAACTGAGAGTTGACTCAAATATATACCCACATGCTTCAAGCTTGAGCACTTTGAGGAGGGGAAACACCTGGTCTGCTGGCCAATTGAGATTCCAACACTCGGACAACTCTAAATCTTCAAGGTGAACAAAGCCAGCAAAACCTTGAACGGGAAGCGACACTAAATCCTCACATTTTTCTATACGTATCACTTTGATAGCAGGTAGATAACTTGGATGCAGGAATCTCTGAAGGCTTGACAATCTTCTGCACCGGCTGATGGATAGTCTTGTGAGCCATTCGAGCCCGATACTGCTTCTATTACTGCTGCTAGTAGAAGATTGGAACGACATACTTTCAAGATTGAGACACGAATAAATTGAGAGTGATGATAAGTCTCGCAATTTCTCCTTCCTGAACCAACTTGGATGGAATTCGACTCCCGTGTAACACTTTTTTTCTAGGTGTTTAAGATAGGGAGGAGGATATAGGCCCTCAAGAACATCCATTTCCTGGCCAGTGGTCTTCTGTCTAGTGCACGTCCTGAAAGACTCGTCCCATGACAGGATCAGTGTATCCAGGTAACTCTTCATGTACAGCTGAGCCTCAGCAGCATGCCAGCTCATGACATTGAAAAGACCACTGATCTCCAAATTTCCATGAAGGTGATTCATATTCTTCAGTTCTCCGATGCCTCTTCCAGGCTCATTGGCAACATCAAAATAAGGTAGCTCTTGAAGAAACATAAGCTTACCAATCTCTGGTATATTTCTGAATTGGTTAGCAAGATCACCGTTCAATTTAACTTTCCGCAAGTTTATTAACTTAGTAACATCCTTGGGTAAATATTGAAATTTGCATTTCTGAGCATCCAAAATTTCTAGGTTGTGTAGGTACCAAAAAGATGAAGGTAGCTTGTCAAAAGTACAGGCAGAGATATTGAGATAGCGAAGATGCCTTAAGTTGCCAATACTCTCAGGCAGCCCCTTTAGTTGACAAGAAACGAAACTCAACATGCGAATTTTGGTGAGCCCATGAAGCCAGCATTCAACTGCAGGAGTAATAATGCTAGACTTAACACCATAGCACACCAGCGACCGCAACTTCTTGTATCTACTCAAGCTTTTTAAACAGCCACCGTCGAGATCACTGCTGCTGAGTACGGACAAATGATGGATATTTTGATGAACTCTGGCTAAGTCATTTTTATCTATAATCATGACGCATTCATTCTTGGAAACAACCGATGCCATATTATGCAACATATCATGCACGACGTACTCGGACGATGATTGAACTTTCTGAAAGAAGGATCTATTTACCAATTGATGGAAATACGTATGGCCCACATCCTGATGAACTACCATGTCCCCATGAGGCACCAGTAAGCCTGCTGCTTGCCAACAATCCACAAGTGTATCCTTGTCAAATTTGTAATCTTTAGGGTATGTTGAACAGTATGAGAAGCAGCGCTTCAGATGGGAGGGCAGGTATTGGAAGCTCAGCCGAACGGCTGGACAAACCCTTGTTTCCTCTTCAGGCAGTTCCCACAGCTCACTTGTCAAGATGCTGGTCCAGTATTCAGCAGTATGGTTCAAGCTTAACAATCTTCCGAGAATTTTGGCAGCGAAAGGAACACCATTCAACTTTTCAACTATGCGTCTACCAATATCCTCCAGAGCACGGTTGATGTTAAAACTGTCAGAACCAAACACACGTATCTTGAAGAATTTCCAAAGAGTAAATTCAGGAAAGCCTCCAAGCTGAAACGGATTCACAGTACCGAAAATGTTAGCAACCTTCAAGGACCTTGTGGTCATCAAAACAATAGCAGGAACCTCTTTGATTGATCAATGATGCTGCCAGTCAAAATCCTTTGGATGCAACCTAAATCATCAGATTCTATCTCGCATTCAGCAACAGAGAGTATGAACTTTTTAATTAAATCCTTCTCGTGGAAATCATTTGAGGCAGATATCCAAATTGTGCGGTCAAAGTAACCTCGAGCATTCTTATCATTGAAAACTTGCAAGGCCAGCGTAGTTTTCCCAACACCACCATCACCTAGTATTGGCAAAACTGGCACATTCTCTGCTCTTGTTTGACTCTCATTGATTGCACTGGTTGACAACACACCTAGCAGTTGTAGCAACTTGCTAAATTCTTTCTCGTAACCGAACATCTTGCATTCCTCTAGGACACTATTTGACTCTAACCTGATCGATTCATTAATAAACCGATGCCGTGGATCACACAAGCCCATATGAATCATCTGTCTTGTAAAATGATCGAGCTTTTGTTCGATTTCCTTCACTTTGTTGAAAAAACCATGTTCAATGCTGCTACAAGACTCTGAATTTGTATATTCGATCGTATTTTCCTCGGTTTTTACCCTGGGCTCATCCGGGAGGTCATTGGCATTTTTTATCTTGAGCTCAGTCAAGAGGTCCTCCGCATCATACACAGCATCCCTAGTTTCTTGGAGAATGTTGGTCCCACTATTCATGTAAATCGAACATTCTGCTAGCTTCATAATGTCATGGGTACGAGAAATAATACTCTCAAGATTCATTCTGCAAGTATCTTCGTCACAATCCATTTCCTCCATAGCCTTGCCCTCTCGCTGCTGTTTAGTTCTGGTGCTTAAAGTGTACCCTGGTGAAACATCAAAGTTTAGTTCTGGAATCAAACGTATTTCTTTTAAGGCAATCAAACATATCAAACATATAATTATAATTTCTACTCATTCTAGTCCTCCGACATTAATTGTTTTAAGTATAGTATATTGCCTAACTTTCTTCAACAGCTTAAGCTTTTGGATAAAATATTGGTGTGTAAAATTCAGTATGTTATCAGAACTAAAGGTCCTACGTTTGAGATCTGGCTAGCGCAATCTGAAGATAAAATAATTGTAGCCCACATTGAACTACACCATATGCTGAGGGAGCCAAGACGTGACGAGAATTGAAGTATGAGTAAATTTCCACATTTTCTAAACTGCTTAAACCTTTGTGTGAATTCGTTGGTGCACGAAACCTAATATGGTATCAAAGCCAAAGGTCCTGATTTCCTTGCGTAGATCTACCCTCTGAGCACGTCACTGCACCACCTTCCTTGCGTTCCCGATGGAAGCATGATCACGCCGAAGCGCCTCACCAGAGCAATCTTGCATGACCGGAGAGGACGGAGAGCACCTTCGAGAGGGTGGGGGAAGTGAGGGCTTGCTGAGAGGAGGGAGGCTAGGCGAAATGCGGAATGGAGGCAAATGGTAAGACCGAGTCGTGAGGAAACCCAGCGCTTCCCGCCCAAAACCCGTTCCAAGTAGTAGGGATGAGAGTGGGTGCGGACTGTCTGTGAGTCTACATATACTAGTTTGTAATTTGCAAGTATACATCAACGAGCTGATGCTACGTGGCAGCAGTGATGTTGCGGACTGATGGCTGCTGCATTTCCCGTATGAAAGCTTGGCGAGCCGTCACAAGCCCACGTAAATGTTTGGCTGTTGGTGCGGGCTTATCCACTGTTCATCCATGGTTCAAAATCTTGTCGAGATTTTGAAAATACGAAATAGAAAATTTTCAACTTACTATGTTAATTTCGGTGAATTTTAGCAAGATTTTGTCAATTTCACCAAAATTTGGGAATCTTGAGTTGAGATGATTATTGTTTGGGCGGTTTTCATACTTTTACTACTGGATTTGGCCCAACCGCCTCCCCTAACCCTAATCCGAGCGGCTCCGCTCTCCCGACCGCCTCCCTCTCTCGGCCGCCTCCCTCTCCTGACCACCCTCTAATCTGCCCTCCCAGCTGCCTCCCTCTCCCATCCGCCTCCCTCACCTCCGAGCGTCGCATTGTTGAAAGTAAACCTTGGGTGCTAAGTTTAGTATTTTCCTTAGTTTGGTAAGTTACTAATATTAGGCTATGCGTGATTGATTCTAGCAGATTTGTAGGGATGTAATTTCCTTTCCATGTAATTTCCTTTCCATGTAATGTTCTATTTAAGCAAGGCAATAGACACAAGAAAAGGCATCAATTGGAAGCACCAAAACATCAGTGAGCGGTAGAAACGTGAGTTTCTTGTGTTGTGTTGGTTGTAATCTCGCCCGACAGCGTGTGCGTTGCCTCTCCGCAAGGTTCTAACATTTGGTATCGAGCGCGGTTGCGTAGGGCTGAAGATGTCGAAAGACAAGACCTCCAAAGATGGAGTGGTGGTCGGTGGGTGATTCGTGAGGTGGGCGCGGGAGTAGCTACCCGTCCTCACCAAGACCAACTACTCCGACCGGGCACTCGATGAAGGTGAAATTGAGGGCGGGGCTCTGCAGGCGTCATCAGGGCGGCGCACCGATACTCGGGAGGAGATCTTTGGCCGGGCGCTCTATGCGGAGCGGTGCCACGGAGATGGTGCCGACCATCGCCGAGATGGAAAGCGGCAAAGGAGGCACAGGACACGATCGCGACCCTAAGGGTCGGGATGATCGCGTGAAGAAGTCGACGGCGCAATAATTTGCCGGAAATTCGACCTGCCACGTTCGAAGACAGCGAGACCGTCGAGGACTTCGCGCCCGATGAACAATATGGCGGCACATCTTGCCACCTTGGGTGAGGAGGTCAAGGATGCGAAATCGTCGCCAAGATACTTGAAGCTCGCCATCCGTTTGAGCGGATCGCAATTGCGATCAAGACCTTGTTGGATGTGTCGACCATGATCGCCCGATCGGACGGGCGGTTGAAGGAAGCGGAGGCGTTGAAGCGCCGCATCGCTACAACACGAGGAAAGGTCAGACCTCACGGAGGAGTGGGGCGCCCGTCGGAAGAAGCGCGAGTGGAGAACCACTCGGCGGCGGCGCAAGTGGTGGGCGAGGCGAGCGAGGATGTCGGGAGGAGGGCGAAGAGGGCGCGGCGCGAGCGCGCGGGCAACATGTCACCGGGTGGGCCGTCGAATTCAAATAAGCCCACCGGCGGCGAGTGCCGTGGCTGGGGAAGATGGGCCACTGGGCCCGTGAATGCCGATCTCGGCCCAAGCGGGAGCAAGCCCACACCGTTCAAGAGGAGGAGGAAGCCTCACTTCTGCTCGCAAAGCTGTCGTCCATTCCCCCGTCTCCAACGAAATCCGCCGCACCCTCACTGGACGGGGATCCGGTGAACTCACCATCGACAGGTGCTTTTTTCTCGCAGAACACTTTGGTGTGGCAGGACAAGGAGCTCAAGCATGGCGACCCCGAGGCGCGGCGCGGCGTCGAGCACCGGTCGAGATCCGGGAGCGAAGGTGTTCGCCAACTCGGAGAAGAGAAGGACCGGGGCGGAACACAGGTCTGGACACGGCGCCACAAACCATATGTCGGATCGGGGCGCGTTCTCGGGGATGGACACGGCGGTACTCGGCACCGTCCGGTTGGCGACGACTCAGTGCACGGATCGAAGGGCGCGGCACCGTCACCTTCGTCTGCAAGAATGGCGAGCTCCGGTCGTTCTCTGGAGTCTACTTCATCCCCCGACTGACGACGAACATAGTCAGTGTTGGACAGCTCGACGAAGGGGATTACAAAATCAACATTGAAGCTAGGGTGATGAAGATCCGAGAGCCCGACGGGAGGCTATTGGCGAGGGTGACTCGGGCAGCGAACCGGTTGTACACGCTCACGTCAAAATTGCGGAGACAAGATGCTTGGCGGTGCCCGGTAGAGGCGATGAGGTGGCATGGCGCTGGCACGAGCGGTTCGGGCACGTCAACATAGCGGCGCTCCGGAAGCTAGCTCGGGAGGAGCTGGTGCGCGGCCTGCCCCTGCTCGGGCAACTTGAGCGGTGTCGCGAGGCATGCCAGTGGCAAGCAACGTCGCACCTCGTTCGGCTCGGCGGAGTTCCGGCGCAGAAGTGCCTCGGTGGTGCACGGCGACTGTGCGGTCCAATTGCGCGGCGACACCGAGAGGTAACAAGTTTTTCTTGCTCTGGTGGGCGATTTCAGCATATACATGTGGGTAGCGCGATCCGTCCAAGGATCGTGCGCGGCTGCCATTAAAAAAATCGAGCTCGCGGCGAGGCGAGTCGGGACTCAAGCTGGCGCTCAGATCGACCGCGGCGAATTCACCGCCGTCGAGTTCGCGAATCTGCGCATCGAAGGGTCTTGCGCCCGACACCGCGCCATATAGCCCGCAATGAGCAGCGTCGTCGGCGTCGAAATGGCACGGTGGTGGCGGCGAGAAGTATGCTCAAGGCGAAAGGATTGCCGGTGGCTCGGGGTGAAGCGGTAAGCACGGCCGTGTATGTGTTGAACCGTGCTCGACGAAGGCGTGGATGGCATGGCGCCATTCGAGGCATGGCACGGCAAGAAGCGGCCGTGCACCACCTCAAGACCTTCGGTGCATCATGTATGTCTGAACACATCGCCGCATCTCAAGAAGCTCGAGGATCGTGGGCGCAAGATGGTCTTCATCGGCTCGGCGCGGGTCCAAGGCGTCGCGCGTTCGACCCCATCACGGCGTCTCCATGTGACACGCGACGTGGTGTTCGACGAAACGCCCGATGGGGCTGGGGCAAGCGGCGACATCGGCGAGCCAAGCGGTGGCGACGACATCTTCACAATCGAGTCTGCGACCACAACCCGAGCAGACCGGGCGGTCGACATGGCGGAGGCGTGGCGGAACATCGAGCTCGGTCGGGGCCGGCGGCGTCGCGAACCGGGGCGTCGAGATCGGCGACGCGAACCTAGATGCGGACCACGACGGCGACGCGCCTCTCGGTTCGCGGCATCAACGACATAATCGGGCCGGCCTCGCCACGCAGCGGTTCGCACCGCGTTACGTGGCGAGGAGCCGAACACGGTAGCGCCGACGAGCTCGCCTCATTCGCCGGCGAGCGCGATCCCGGTGGAGGAAGGCGATGATGGAGAGATGGAGTCCATCGAGGAGAACGGCGCGTGGTGCCTCGCCGACCTTCCACCCGGCCGCAAAGCGTCGGGGTGAAATGGGTGTACAAGGTGAAGAGGGCGAGCACGGGCGGTGTCGAAGCACAAGGCACGCCTCGTGGTGAAGGGCTACGCCGCGGCGGCACGGCATCGACTACGACGAGGTGTTCGCGCCGTGGCTCGGTGGACTCGGTGCGCTGCTCATCGCTCGCGGCATACGAGGGTGGGAAGTGCACCACATGGGCGTCAAATCGGCGTTCCTAAGCGGCGACCGCGGGAGGAGGTCGTCGGCGGCCGGTTGGTTTCGTCATCATCGGCAAGGAGCACAAGGTGCTCAAGCTGCGGAAAACATCAGCGGCTGCACCAAGCACCGCGTGCACAGAGCGCGAAGTTGGGCGACACGCCGTTGTCGCTCGGTTTGGGAGGAGCCCATCGAACACGCCATCTACATCGGCGGAAAGGTGGCCTTTCGGTTAGTGGTCGGGTCTATGTCGGCGACCTTGTGATCAGCTCGAGCTCGGCGACATCAAGGAATTCAAGAAGGAGATAGCGGCGCATTCAAGATGAGCGACCTCGGCCAACTTCACTACTACCTCGGCATTGAGGTAAAGCGAGGCGAGAGGGTCTCGCTCGACCAAGGTGCCTATCTTGGCAAGATTCGGAGAGGAGCGGCATGGCGGGTGCAATTCATGTCAAGTACCCATGGAGGCCGCGCTGGTGAGCAAGCTCGACCGCGAACCGCCGATGGGCCTTAACGGCGTATAGAAGCATCGTCGGAAGCTTGAGGTACTTGGTTAACACTCGCCCGATATAGCTTTATTGTTGGGTATGTCGGCCGGTTTACGGAAGATCCGCGAGAGACCACTTCGCCGCGGTGAAACATATCTTGCGCTATGTGGCGGGAACCCGAATGGGGACTTTGGTTGGCGAGGAAGGAGAAGGAGACCCACGGCGGGGTGCGATGATAGCGACTTTCTTTGGCGGCGTCGATGCTAGGAAAAGCACGGCGGTGTGATTTTCTTCCTCGGCAACGGCCCAATCACTGCAATCCATGAAGCGAGAAGGTTGTGGCGCGATCAAGCTGCGGCGGCGAATACATAGCGGTACAAATGCTACTTGTCGAGCATTGTGGCTAGCTCGAGTCTTTGGGAGAGGTGCGAGGATCGGCACCGAGAGCACCGA
This sequence comes from Otatea glauca, assembly GCA_036346275.1. Classification (NCBI taxonomy): domain Eukaryota; kingdom Viridiplantae; phylum Streptophyta; class Magnoliopsida; order Poales; family Poaceae; genus Otatea; species Otatea glauca. Next base: position 6,956,484 of record CM070726.1, on the reverse strand, counting down.
TCTTGAGAGTGGACAACGATCCGCCATTGCTTTGATCAAGAACCCGATACTCCATGGACAAAGTAAGCACATTCAAGTGAAGTATCATTTTGTCCGGAGTCTGCAGATGATGGTCCGATCAATGTCAAGTTCATCGGGCGAGGAATGACTAGGCGACATTCTAACGGCCGCCGCTCGGCAAGACTAAGTTTCATGAACCGTTCTAAGATTGGCCTAATTGATCTGGGAGCACGCACCACAAGGCTTAGGAGGAGTGTTGAAAGTAAACCTTGGGTGCTAAGTTTAGTATTTTTCTTAGTTTGGTAAGTTACTAATATTAGGCTATGCGTGATTGATTCTAGCAGATTTGTAAGGATGTAATTTCCTTTCCATGTAATGTTCTATTTAAGCAAGGCAATAGACACAAGAAAAGGCATCCAATTGGAAGCACCAAAACATCGAGTGAAGCGGTAGAAGCGTGAGTTTCTTGTGTTGTGTTGGCTGTAATCTCGCCCGACAGCGTGTGCGTTATCTCTCCGGCAAGGTTCTAACAGCCGCCGTCCCTCTCCAAGCCGCGGTCTCCTCCCAGTCTCCGGCCTCCGCGCCCTCCGGCGCTGCCCTCCCCCACCTCACCGTCTGTCCCCGACCTCGCCCCTTCACCGCCCATCCCATGCCGACCCCAGCCAGCCTCGCACGCCCCCTCACCGGCTCACCGCCCGTCCCCACGGGACATCGAGAACCTGACTGACTCCATCAACGACTTCCACCTCAGCGAGCTGGAGACCATTGCGGGGCCTACACACCTGACGGTGTTGGCCAAGTTGTCCTCTGCAATGCGGTGGCCACGGAGCTGCTCGAGCTGTCGCGGGATGGATCTATCCATGGAGCCATTCGTGCTGGCATGCGTGCAGGCGCTGGGTCAGAGGCCACACCGGACGCATAGCTCACGGCGCACGGCGGCCCGCGAGGATAAGATTGCTTGCAAAGCACCGGTCGGACATCCGCGAGCTGAATTGTTCTGGGTTACTTGCATGATTTTTTCATATTTTTTTCCAAATATTTCTAGCCTTTGAAGACCATTTCACATGGGGTTGAAAATCATCAAAATTTTGGTTTAAGGTTTCTCAAAATGCTCGGTTTGAAATTTGGTTTTGAATTTTGATGGAATTTCAACGAAATTCGAAATCTCGCTGAAATTTCAGATTTGGTCTCCTCGGCGATCCATAAATGAAATTTCAAACCTTGCTTCCAACCAACCAAACATCTGCTCTCCACTGCATCCCGCTAGTGGGATTTGAACTTGGTATTCAACAGAGGAAGCCAACCTTACTAGTTCGACTAACAACATGACATTCAAGAAATTTTTGTTGAGCTCAATAAAGAATAACTCCACAGGTGATGATGTTACCTTTGTCTACGAAAGCTTGTGGAGACAAACGAGCCATTTTGTGCAGATACAAACGGTATTTCTGTGTATGACAAAAATCGGATTAGTATGATTGTCATATATAACTGAAAGGGGATTTTGTCCATTTCCCCAAAATTCGAAAACATCGCAGATGTTTTTCACTAGAGTGGATTATTATATTCATTCTTCTACTGTAATTGAGATATGTCCTAGAACTGTGCTGAATTTAACGGTCTACCGGGTATGTTACCACAAGTTGCACAAGTTGTAGAAAACCCAAGCTTTGTTTAAATTTTCACTTACCCAGCTGTAGCAAATAAATGTGTCACTTTACTCTGTTGGAAGCTCGTCATGGATGGAGAGGACAACATTTTCAAAGAGGTGAGATATGTGAAGCAAATGATAGATCTTCACCTCAATGTGTCTTCCACGGTTCCACCGAAGTGTTGGAAACAAGCTTATAGCAACATGGGTTTAAGTGACACATTTGGTACAAATGCCCAGTGTTAGTGAAAGTATCTTTAGAAATCAATGGTTTCGTGTTACATGTAACAAAATATATGGGGTTAATTTTGTGAACTTGAAATTAAATGTCTGCACAACAGTGTGTTTACAGAATTCAATGGTGAACACAAGACAAAACAAGCACATTAAGAATAGTTAAAATTTCTTCAAAAATGAGACAAGTCAGAATGAAACCTGCAAATGGCTGTCTACATTTTGCCTGGATAAACCTTGCACATTCATCAGCTTCATAATACCATGAAGGGGAACGGCGTCTGCATAATTAAAATAATGTTAGTAAAAGATTTCCAGAAAACAATTTAAAAGTTTACTCTTCAAAAAAAGTTTATACTTCAACACTAATAAACAACACTCAACGATTATTCCTATAGAAGACTCACTCGATCAGCGATATCCAAAATATATTGCAGAAACAAATAGATAAATGAGAAGAAAAAAGCCCATGGATTTATCACATCAACTATTGTAAAGTCCACCTTTTATCCTTAGCTACGATCCTACAACGAGCTAACACTAAGCCATATTTATTTAGGTTAGGCTTTTTAGTTTATAGCTTAAAACCAGTTTTTGGACTGATGGAATTAATCTTGTAATTAGGAAAGCCTTATTCTTGGGAAAGTTTGTTTTAGGAAAGTTTTGTATTTTGGGATGTGATTAAACTTTCATTTTTTCTGATTAGTTATTTCCTTACATGTAATTCTTTCCTTTTATGTAGCTCTTCCGTGTCATGATAAATAGAAAGGAAAATGTTGTGGTTTGATAGAGCAGCAGAAAAAACATTCCTGGCTGTTCCAACAATTAGTATCAGAGCCTAGAGTTTTAGATCAAGCCGCCTCCCCCGGGAGGACAAGACTCCCGGGGGCGGCCATCTCGAGGCAGCACCCGAGGAAGCAGGCTATTGTTGTCATTGATGCGGTGTCGAGGAGCTCCGGCGGTGGCTAGAGGCCGCAGGCCGGCAACATCGATGCGGCAACGGGGCACTACGGGCATGAAGCATGGCGGCCGCGCAGCCAGCAAGGCGCATTGAGCGCTTGGCCGACGAAGCGCGTGGCCAACGTCGGGTGGCGTGAGTAGGGCAGTGCCGGTGGCTCGGCTGCAGGCGCAGCGAGCACGTTCCCGAACGGCACGACGGGTGCGTTGCCGAAGCGATGCTTGAGAAAACGGAGAGCCACTGCCTCACGCGGAATCCGAGGTGAAGCTGGGCGTAGGAGCCATCGCCGGGGCCGCACGGGCATGAACCGCCGCCGAGGACGCACAGGTGCGAGTCTCCGCCGCGGCTGAAGCGCAAGCGCCGGGGCGGCCAACCACGTACGCGTGCTCTTGCGTCCATGAACTGATGAGTACTAGTTTTGATTGCTCCTTGGTTTGTTGCATGCATGTGAGCGTGAGGAGATTTCCTTCCTGGTGTGCAGCGACAACAAGTACAGCAAGAAGCACAATAAGAACAGGCTGCTGGTCTCATGCATGCATGCGAGCGCAAGGTGCAGCAGTAGCAGCAGATCGCTCTTTGGTGGCGGCCGTGAAGAAAAAAAAGAGTTACGTATTTTTGTGCAAGTTGTATCCACAAAATAAACATGTACGTATCACGAGTTCCTTCGAGAGATGATGTGCGTGTCGAAGAGATCATGCAGCACTAGAAGATCAAAAGAAAGCTGCTGCGTGTGCAAAGTCAAGTCCGTCTAAGTCGACTGCAGGGCGATGAAGAGGTGTGTTCGCCGTCCAAAGTCAAGTTCTTCGTAGAAGAGTCCGGGATGTTGAGGAGATCGTTCTCCATCCTATTTCGAGTATGTGTTTTGCAAATCGTAGTTAAGACCGATTGCCTTAATAAGTTAGAGTTGTGTTACAAGATTAAGAGGGTGATTGATGGAATTAATCTTGTAATCAGGAAAGTCTTATTTTTGGAAAAGTTTGTTTTAGGAAAGTTTTGTATTTTGGGATGTGATTAGGTTTTCATTTTCCTGATTAGTTATTTCCTTGCATGTAATTCTTTCCTTATATGTAGCTCTTCCGTGTCATGATAAATAGAAAGAAAAATGTTGTAGTTTGATAGAGCAGCAGAAAAAACATTCCTGGCTGTTTCAATATAGACTTCTTAAAAACAATCAGCTTTTATAAATAGTAGAGGTGGGTAGTTTTACCTTAACTTGAGTGGCATTAGTCCAAAACCAACCCTCAATAAGTCAAAAAAGCACATCTCCGGTGGCTTTTAGTTATATGAAGACTTATAACTTTAAAAAACTTATATAAAAATCATCTATTTGTTTAGACTTTAAATTTTGGCTTTACACTGATAAAAAATCCAAACAAACAGGACTTAACCATCACAACCAGCGTAAATTACACTCCTGACCATGTACCTCCAATGTTTCAGGCTGCCATGGTATCTCCCTAAGCCACCACCCTCATACTCAAGCCAGGTTACCCCAAATAATCCTTAGCTACTGCCCTTATTATTGCCAACTAACGTGCGCTCCGACAAGCATCTCTACCATGGAGCCCCATTTCATCGTTGTGTTGGACACCTGTGGAGACAGAGGCTATGAATCATCAATGCTTTACAACATTGCCGTTTCAGTGCTGGATACGTATCTGATATAGTGATCATCCGTGATCTTTAGCGATACAATATCAAGAAGGATTGGTAAAATTCAATATTTAAAATTAATAAAAATAACCTTAATCCTTCTATGATACTACTCTGTGATACTTCCAGACCCAAAACACAAAGCCAAAAAAATGCCCAATCCAAACCATCTCTCTTATCACTAAAATCTCTTCATCTCTCTCATTTGACCCAGCCATCTCTCCTACCGTCGACTCCCCTAAAATCCTTAAACCCGACAGCCACCGCCCTCCACCCAGCAGACCGACGATTGCTACTAGCCTCCACCGCCCCTCCAGCCTCTACTAAACCAACAGGACACTGCCGTCGCCTCTTGCTGCAAGCTCACCGCTGTCACCGCCTGAGGGTTATTTACTCTGTTTTTTATATATAGTTGAGGTGTTAATCATTCGCTCGTAGTTGAGTGTGACAAAGGGACTATTTATGATAGATAAGAAGGTAATATGAAAATTTTCCTAAAAGAAATTATGATAAAAGCATGCAACAAAAAACTTACTATATATTCCCGAAAGTAATGCAGCATCTACAAAACTCTCATGGAGAGTGGGTGTCCAAACAAGTCTTAGTCTCTTTTCTTCTTCCATTTGTACAATCTGTCTCCATGTTTTACTTGCTTGCCTGCTCTGATCAGAATAATAAATGCTAGCTGACTTCCCATGCTTACTGTAATTGTGAACCCGAAACAAGGTTTTCAATTCCTCTGTAGCAATTGGCTTTACTAGATAATTAAGCGCTCCACACTTTAGTGCCTTGAGCATGGAACTCGCGCTTGAATCAGCGGACATCACTGCCATTTTATTGATGTTATCACTGATGTCTTCGACGATAAGAGATAGACAGGTCAGATCAACGGTAAGAGATTAAATTGTACTTACCTACAACTGGAACTTCCATCTGCAGACCGACATGTTCAATTAACTTGAACCCGTCGATATCTGGCATGTGAGCTTCGGTCAATACTAAATCAAATTTGACCCTTCCCTCTACCAGCATACCTAGTGCCATTGTAGACTGCGAACAAGTCGTCACTGCAGCAATGGAAAGAGAAGGCGAAATGAATAAGAGGGAAATTTTGATTGCCTTTGTTTGATGAATTTTTTATGCAAATTTCACTAAAAAGGAAAGAAAAAATAAAATGAAGAGGCAGTAGCTCTCATGTCAACAAAAATCATTGTTATGCGCATATAACGCACGAATCCTACGTGTCATCAAATATTTTTATATAGGTAACCTATCTAATAATAGATTTATTTGAAACTATTTGTCACAAGAAGCGCAGAGGTGCAACAGGCTTTCCGGAGAAATGATGATAAAAAAAGTACAAAACAAAATAACTAGTCTACGCTCACGTCATCATAATGCAAGACCGTACACACGCAAAGCTGGCTTGGCATGGTGCTGTATGGCTCTCGGTTGCTGGCCATAAAAGCAAAACACGTACTCGCTCGGAATAGGACATTTTACGATAAATCAAATCCCACTTAGAAATTGTTATAAGATAAGATTTCTATAATCGATTTAGTTATCATCTACCTTTATTTGTGGGCCAATTGAACTCATCTCTTATACTTTCCACTATATATTGGGTCTTCCCCTATGTAAAAATTAATTGAATAAAGCGAAAAAGAGTTCCACCTCTATATTACGTGCGCTCCTTTTTCTGTTCGTGTGATTACATTGATGTGTTGTTGATTGATCGTGGGTGAGCGATCTCGTTTTACAATACATTATCGACGAGTCTCTACCTCGCCGCCCGTCGAAATCTCGTCGCTGTTGTCCTCTACTTATTAAATCGGCGACTACGCCGACATCTACACATTGTTGACGGGATCGGATCGTGCGCCTGCTACCGATCTACATTGCATCGAGCTACTTCCTGCATCACACGATCTACCAGCATCACACCTTACAGTACATTGGATCATGTCTCGCAGATTTATCATGTCTCAGTCTTCAAGCTGGACTATGGTTTTTGCTCTAGAAATTGTACACGCAGTACATACATCATGAACAATACAGATTAAATCTGGTGGAGCCCGCAGCCACCACCACGCCGCCAGCAAAGAAGCCGACGGCGACCTCCTCGCGCCCGCTGTGCATGCCGCCGACCTTCTCGGACCTCGCGCCTGCCGTGCACGCTGCCGACCACCTCGGTTCTCACGCCCGCCACATGTGTCACCGGCTGTCTCGGTGTCACGCCAGTCACGCATGTCGATGGAAGGCTCGGCTTCACTTCGCGTGGCCCGAAGTGGCGGCGACGCCCGACGCGTCGTAGCCCCCGCCCCTATAGCGGCGACGAGACCCCTGAGACGGCCCCTTGGCTTCCGTGCGACGGCATACCGCTTCATCTCCTGAGCGCATGCGTCTCGAAGAACGCACCTGCGCCCGCCGCGCCACCATCATCGAGGCATCTATGCGCTTGCCGTCGCGATGACTTCTCGCAACCGCTACCGCACGCTGCCCGTAGCTGCGTCGCATGCTCGCCGTCATTGTGTCACCTCATCGCGTGGAGAGCCGCACCAAGCCTTCTCTGTTCTTGCGCCCACAGCCGCGCCGAGTGCCGCCAGTGTCGGCTTCTACTTTTTCTGCGCGTCGGCCGCCACCTCGCGCGTGGCTAGCTTGCCCGTGGCGAGCTTCGCCCCGCCGCCGCCACCTCGCGCGAGGCTAGCTCGCCCGACGCGAGCTCGCCCACCGCCACCACGCACCGGTGCCGTGCGCCACAGGTGAAAGGAGAAAGCGGCTAGGGAGAAACCCTAGCGCGTCATTTTATTGGGCGATTGGGCGTATGAACCGTTAATTTATAAAAAAAGAAAAGATAAGAAAATTAGAAATTTACAATTATGCCCCTCAGTTTTTCAGTTTTCCTTTTCCCAGAAAATGATTAATAATACTGGAATTGACATTAAATCCTATAAATTAGTTTTTCTAGGTTAAGGGCTCCCATAATTTTTTGATAAATTAGTATTTAGAACATCTATGGAATTTTCATACTCTAGGTTATTTTTCTAGCATTATTATATGTGATGTGATATTTACTTCTGAAAATTGCTTAGTAATTAACAGAAAATGCTAGAAAATTATAAAACAAATATGTATCACCCATTGCTCTGTGTCATGTTGCTAGATTAATTTCTTAGCATGTTTTTCATGTTAATATATGCTGAACATATTATTTCCTGTTATTCGGTAATTATGAAAATTGCTTAAAATTAGCAAAAATCATGAAAAATGCTAGGAAAATCCTGAAAAAATGTGATGATTATCTAATGAATAGATATAGACCAAAACTTTACTGATTCAATAATAAGCATGAAAAAATAATATTTTACCTGAAGTAAAATCCCTGTTTTGTTTGCATATAGGATATGTCTAACATCGCCAAGAAAGAATTTACTTAGCTTGCCCTGAATGGCAGCAACTACCTCACTTGGGCAATGGATGCCAAGATCAACTTGACAACCCGATCCCTTGGAGCTGCAATTTCCCAGCCTGAAGCTGGTACTCCTGCTCTCCCTGAAGCCGCTAAATGCGCAGCTTTGCACTTCCTGAGGCACCATCTCCATGCGGACCTGAAGGCCGAATATTTGATGGAGGAGGACCCGCTGGCTCTATAGAATTCCTTGAAGGAACGATATAACCAGCAAAGATCCGTTCTGTTGCCAGAAGCACAATGAGAATGGACCCTCCTACGCTTTCAAGATTTTAAGTCAGTGGCAGTGTACAACTCTGCTATGCACAAGAAATTTGCCAAACTAGCATTCTATGACCAGAAGATTATAGAAGCTGAAAAAATTGACAAGATATTGTACACATTCCACCCCAATATGAGGATACTGCAGCAACAATATCACCATGCAAAGTACCAGAAGTACTCTGAGCTAATATGCATTTTGCTAGAAGCAGAAAAGCACAATGAACTTCTAATGAAGAATCATCAAGTCGTACCTAGTGGGAATCATGCATTGCCTGAAGTACATACAAATGCTCAGCAGGCTAGCAATAGCCGAGGCCGCAGAAAGGGCCAAAGAGAGAAAGGGGATAAATGGAAGAATGACAAAAATCATAAAGGAAGAGGTAAATACTAGTGGAAAACAAAAGAAAATGGATCAGGTGTGGATGATCCTAAACAACCATGCTTTAGGTGTGGATGTACTGATCATTGATCACGTACATGCCGCACCCCTACAAAGCATTTGGTAGAACTTTATATAAAATCCACTGGGAGATTCCAGAAGAATCAAGGGAATAAAGCGGAGGCACATTTTATTACTCAACCTGTTATTGACAATGGAATGGAATTAGATGATGATCAAGTCTCCGACCCCACAGAAGAATTCAAAAAGGGCCTTCTTGGATATGGTGATACTCCCATGGAAGAGGATGATCTTATTGGGGACGAGCTAAAAGAATCCCAGAAGAATAAAAATAAATCCCAGGAGGATGATACAAATGATTTGTATGGAGACATGCAATAGTCTCCTAGTCATTCTTTTAGAGTCGATGCCACATTATCCTTTTTCTAGAGTCTCCTTAAGAGTCTCTTTTATCAGTTTTGTTTTAGTGTTCCTGAATGAACAATGGTCTACGCTCCTATTGAGCGATTATCGGTTAAATTCAATAAAGTGTAATTTTTCAGAAAATTTATTTGATCATGCTATGCTTGTTTTATATTATTTGTTCCTGTTGTAACAAATATTTGATTGTTTTTATATCTTTAATATAGAACACCTGTATAATCCAATGGCGGAGGAGGAAATCTGTCTTGTAGACAGTTGCAACACAAATACAATTCTCAGGGAAACTAAATATTTTTAGACTTTGATTAAGAAAACTGAAAATATTATGACCATCGCTGAAAGTGATGCTCTCATTGTTGGCACTGGAAGGGTCATCATAGTTCTCCCTATGGGCACTCGCATAATTATAGAGAATGCCCTATTACACCCAGAGTCTAGTCGCACTCTTCTAAGCTTCAAAGACATCCGTATAAATGGTTTTCACATAGAGAATGAAAATAAGGATGGTACAAAATACCTACTCATGATTAAGTTTGACGGGTGTAATAAACGTGTGGTCGAAAAACTTCCTTCCTTCTCCTCCGGATTATATTACACATATATAAAACCAGAAGTTTATGTTGCGATGAAAACTATAGTTAAAACCCCATAAATATTTAAGATCTGGCATGATCGTCTGGTCATCCTGGGTTGAATATGATGAGAAGAATAATAAATAATTCTGCTGGCCATAACATAAAAACTACAGTCTTTCCTAAACCTGAGGCTTTTATATGCCCTGCTTGTGCTAAAGGAAAACTGATAGTGCGACCCTCTCATCTCAAAGTTAGGGGAAAATCACTGAATTTCCTGGAGAGAATTCAAGGTGATATCTGTGGACCAATTCAGCCCCTGTCGGACCCCTTTAGATATTTTATGGTACTAATATATGCTTCTACTACATGATCCCATGTATGTCTCTTATCTACTAGGAACCATGCGTTTGCTAAATTAATCGCCCAAATTATTAAATTGAGAGTCTCCTTTCCAGAAGAAAGGATTAAGTCCATTCGCATGGATAATGCTGGCGAGTTTACCTCAAAAGTATTTAATGATTATTTCATGACTTTGGGCATTAATGTAGGGCACTCTGTACCCCATGCCCACACACAAAATGGCATTGCAGAGTCATTAATTAAGAGAGTAAAGCTTATTGCTAGGCCACTTTTGCAGAATTGTAGGTTACCCACCAGCTATTAGGGCCATGCAGTGCTGCACGCTGCATCATTAATTCAACTCAGACCAACTGCATACCATGAAACTTCCCCCTTGCAGCTAGTGTGTAGGAAAGAACCAAGCATTTCCTATCTGCAAAAATTTGGCTGTGCTGTATACGTGCCAATCTCTTCACCTCAGCGTACCACCATGGGATCTCACCGGAAGATGGGGATCTGTATAGGTTATGAATCTCCGTCAATTATTAAATACCTAGAGCCTATGACAGGGGATCTATACATGGCTCGGTACGCTGATTATATTTTTGATGAGGACAATTTTTCGGTATTAGGGGGAGATAAGTACCACATTGAAGAATGCCGAGAAATAGATTGGAATGCCACTGGCATTCAGTCCTTAGACCCACGCACTAAAGAAGCCGAACTTGAAGTTCGGAGGATAATAAGTCTGCAACAAATAGCCGATAATCTGCCAGATGCCTTCACAGATCATAAGTGAGTGACAAAATCTCATATACCTGCAGTAAATGCACCTGAAAGAGTGGAAATACCTCAAAAGGTTATTGAACCCACTCTTGCCCCTCATGACAAAAAGAGGGGGAGGCCTCCAGGTACACAGGACTCAGTTCCGCGGAGACGTCCGCAGAAACAGAGACCCGAACAAGTGAGATCACTACCTGAGACAGTTGAAGAAGCTCAACCTGATGTTGAGAAAATCCCTGAAGTGAGCCATCCTGAAGATGGTAACCTCCTTGAAGTGAGCCATCCTGAAGATGGGAATCCCAGCGAATATTTGCGCGCACATTCTGACGCTGGGAAGTCGGAACACCCAGACTTCGTCGTTGTGGGAAATCACGACGAGATGGAAGAAATGAATGAAGAAATATCCACCAATTATGTGGATTCAGGAGAATTGTATAAAAGAAAGATTACAATTGTCGACATTTATTTCGACTCTAAAATTGCTAAAACTCTTGAACTGGATCCAGAACCAAAGTCCATGGCAGAGTGCCAGAAGCGCTTAGATTGGGTCAAATGGAAAGAAACAATTGAGGCGGAATTGCACTCGCTTAATAAAAGGAAAGTATTCGGTCCTGTTGACCGAACACCTCCTAAAGTGTTCCTTGTAGGATCAAAATGGGTTTTCATCCGAAAAAGAAATGAAAACAACCAGGTGGTGAGATATAAAGGGAGGCTTGTAGCACAAGGGTTCACGCAGAGACCCGGCATCGATTACGATGAAACCTATTATCCTGTAATGCGTGGAATAACATTTCGATATTTAATATCAATGGTAACTGGCTTAAATTTAAAAATGCAGTTGATGGATGTAGTGACCACATATTTATATGGGTCACTGGATACGGACATTTATATGAGAGTCCCTGAAGGAGTCAAAGTTCTGGATCTTAATAATCGCAACATATATAACGTCAAACTGCAGAGATCGCTATACGGGTTAAAACAGTCGGGGAGAATGTGGTATAACCGGTTGAGTGAGTTCCTCCTGAAGAAGGGATACTCGAATAATGATGATTGTCCTTGTGTGTTCATAAAGAAATCTCAGAATGGATTCTGTATCATCTCAGTATATGTCGATGATCTGAATATCATCGGAACCACAGAGGAGATAAAGGAAGCATGTGCTTACCTCACGATAGAGTTTGAGATGAAAGATTTGGGTAAAACCAAATTTTGCTTAGGCTTGCAGCCAGAGCATTTCCCAGAAGGAATCCTTGTACACCAGTCTTCCTATACCCATAAGGTATTGGAAATGTTTAATATGAATAAATCACATCCTTTAAAAACCCCATGGTCATGAGATCCCTTGAAGTGGATAAAGACCCTTTCAGACCAAGGATGAAAAATGAGGAAGTTTTAGGACCTGAAGTCCCATATCTAAGTGCCATTGGAGCGCTTATGTATCTCGTGAATTGTACAAGGCCTGATATTGCATTCGTAGTGAATTTGCTAGCAAGACACAGTACAGCCCCAACCAGAAGACGATCTTGGATTATTTTTCAAAAGAACCAAGACTTAACCATGGTGGGATGCACAGATGCAGGCTACCTGTCTGATCCCCATAGTGCCAAATCACATACTGGTTTTGTGTTTCTCTGTGGTAGTGCAGCCGTTTCTTGGCGGTCTTTGTAAACAGACTTTGGTGGCTACTTCTACCAACCACTCAGAGATCATAGCTTTGTATGAAGCCTCACGTGAATGTGTTTGACTACGACGTGTAATTAACCACATCCAGAAGTCATGTGGCCTTAAAACCGTCGATACCCCCACAATTATCTATGAAGATAATACAACTTGTGTTGCACAAATGCAAATGGGTTGTGTGAAGAGCAATATCACGAAGCATATTGCTCCTAAGTTATTCTATCCTCACGAACTCGAGAAGAACGGTGAGATAAAGATCTTGCAAATTAAGTCATGTGAAAATCTTGCAGATTTATTCACTAAGTCCTTGCCTAAATCCCCATTTCAAAGATGTGTTAAAGGCATTGGAATGACAAGACTTAGAGATATGCAAAGTTCAGGGGGAGTGAACCCTTGAATCATAACCCTTATGGTGATCCTGAAGATCCTAATATAAATCTAGAAGATTATAAGTTGTACTCTTTTCCCTTAGTGAGTTTTCCTGAAGTTTCTCACATAAAGGTTTTTAATGAGGCAACTAGTGTAACATAAAATGTGAGTGCGATGTACTCTTTTCTCCATCCCTTTTTTTCCCACTGGGTTTTTGAGGTGAGTTTTTAACGAGATATGTGTATTACGTGGTATTCACCCAAAAGGGAGTGTTATGAGATAAGATTTTTGTAACCAATTCGGTTATCATCTATCTCTTATTTGTGGGCGAATCCGAACTCATCTCTTATGCTTTCCACTATATATTGGGTCTTCCCCCATGTAAAAGATCAATTGAATAAAGCAAGAGAGAGTTCCACCCCTATATTCTATGTGCTCCTTTTTTGTTCGTGTGATTCTGTTAATGTGCTGTTGATTGATCGTGGGCGAACGACTACGTTTTACAATAGAAATGAGCGAATCAGCGTTCTTTATTAATTTACTTATTGTTTTTAAGCTGTGTGTTACTCCACAGTAATAAATAGTATTAGAAATAATAAATTATAGATGTATGTAAAAGAAGACAATTAAAAGTTATCTTAAAATTATAAAATAATATATATATCTTAAAATAAAATTTAAAAAATAGAATAACATATATTTAAAACGAAAGAGTAATATGATTGCTACAGATAGAGTTGTATTGCTTTCAAATAACTTGTACGTGAAGATCCGAACAAATCCTTGGACGCCCTGACCTCTCCTATCAAAGGCACAGAAGACAACAAACGCAGCACTGTACGCAAAAGCATAGCCACACGCAGCCCATGTCCGATTCCCTAACACGTGTTAGGGCCCTCATCCAACAAAGAAAACCAGTCAAGATGAGTTCAAAACAACAAAACGCTGTTAATTTCTTTTGCCTCTTACGTCTATCATTATATAACTCTACAATGATAAACAATTTGATCTTACTTAATGAAAATAATTTTTTTCAAGACACACATCACATATTCTCTGTTTTTGTGAGACTAATTATAGATCGAAATGATCATAGTGTATGTTCTCCTAATGAGATAGAATTGACAATGAAGTTCACACAAGTGCGATACAAACTTTTCCAATGCGACAGAATTAGCTATGAAATACATATTTCAAATTCTTGATTGATAGAAAATCCACTAGGACTCCATACAAATCAATACAAGAAAGAGACATACTATATTGATTTTTGCCTATCGGGAGCAAAAATAGTTAATGCTTCAAAGAAAACATTATCAATTGGATCATACGCACGTCGCCCACTGCAAGTTCGAGGCATGCAATCTGCATTTTTTTTACACAACAACACTATAGCCTAGTGTCAACAAGGAAAAAACCACTTTATCATACACATTACCATATATATGCACTAACACATGTATCTCATCTGCATCTTGACCACATTCATCTACACTAACACCATACATGCATCCACACTAACACCACACATGCATATGGACGAGCTATATAAAGACAACTACATGACACAGCTTAATCGAAGGCATTCGTAGCTTCTCTATAGATGTAATTAATCGACGCAATACAAATGCACCGGAATCAGCGGATTATATAATCTCTAGTCAGATATACTCCTTAAACATAGGCATAAAAGACAAAAGATAATCTCCTGTAGGTTCATATAATTTTATATATTCAATATAGAATTAAAGAAATACAGTATTCTTCATATTTTTGATCATCCTTTTGTTTTCACAAACAACCTTTTGACTAGAAGTATCCACATAAAGATTAGAATAACAAAAGTAGAGTAGAAAAACTATTAATCAGGCCACTCAAGCAGACTAAGTGGACGGGGATGGAATGGAACTAAGTAGAGAACCACTTTGCAATTACATATCATCGTGTCAACGCCTAAGGACATACATAATCAAAACAGAAGATCAAAGGGAAGAAATGAAAAGGGCAAAAGCTACTTTTTAATTTATTTTGTGTAATAACCCTGCTTTTCAATTTTTTGTGATAACAATTAATTAGCATAAGAGCTACTCCCTTCTATCACAAATAGTTATCATTTTGTACATCAATATGTGTCGATGTTTAAGACCTTAGGTCCCTGAACTGAGCTTACGTAAATTTTATTATGTATCAGCCCCTAGATACTAAAATGGACACAATGGAAATTACGGGAGTGCTTCTTTATTAGCCAAGCGGTTGTGACAGAAAGTTTAGACTACAAGATGATCTATCCTATTACAGAGAGTGCGAGTTTGCGAATATCTGATGCCAGATGATCTTCCATAGTGTGTGTTGGCCTCCTATTTATCCCTGATGAAGGGGCGGCAATTGAGTTCCAGAAGGATGTCTTGTAACTGGCAGACGCTAATTGGTGTCTTCTCGCAAAAGGACGTCTTTTCATGTAATAACTTCTAGGTAGTTGTATGTTTCTGTCGCATAACTGTCCCATATAGAGCTATGCGGGAAGAACCGTTTACTCCCGACCAGTTCGCTGGTCAGGGTGGCCATATCGCTGGTCGGGGATGACCACTGTGAAGCTAAGTTTGACTATCTTTGACTTGAACTAGTCAGAGGCCTGGTCGTTCGAAATAGAAATGGGCTTTTAACAGACGTATTATGGGCCGAGACTTAGCAGGCCTATTATTCAATGTCTCGTCACGAATTTTTGAAACAATAAGGACCCATTTGGAAAGTAGGCTTTTAATCCTTGTCAGCTAGCTCCCAAGTCTTGAGAAACAAGATTTTTATTACTCAAGACTTTCTGTTTTTTTGTAACTGTATTGGGTTATGTACCTATTACTTGACCGATTTTAGTATTGTTATTTTGAAAACCTTTATGATTCCCTTGGTAACCGAATCGTCATCGGTCATTTTTAATGCGCGTGGTATATAAGGGGATGAAGATCTCCTTCTGAGTCAAGAAAAGATTTCCTTTCAAGACTCCTCAGTTGTTTGAGCCTATTATCATCTACTCTTATTTCTCCCTTGTTAATTATGATGAGGAATGTGATCAAAAGGAGGTGATAAGGAGCTCAAATATCTGAGTGAGTTTTAAGGATAACCTTGATTCCTTCATACTTTCAGAACTTTTTCAGCTTCTCATCGTCTTCCTCAGTTTCTTCTCTCATGAAATATGATGAGGGTTCAATTAAGAGGAGACGATGAGGGATTGAAATATCTAAAAGAGTTTTGAGATCTCTTGACTTCTTCGAGGATTAGTACTTTTAGAAAGAAAAAACATTTCAGTTGTTTGAGCCTCTCCATTATCTCCCTTTGTCTTTCCATTATTGGCTATAATGAAGGTATGATAAAGAGGGAGATATGGGGATTCAAGTATCTAAAGGAGTTTTATGGATTAACCACGATACTCTAAATTTCTAACCTTCTCTTAATTCTTAAGACTCCTTATCTTCCATCCTTTTATCTTCTCCTTGTGTCGGTTGTCATTGATTGAAAGACAATTTATTTTTCTTGAAAACCAAAACAGTGTCCTAAGTCGTTAATCATTAGGCTTATATAAAGAGGGTAAATTCATTCGAACTTCTTACACTGTTTTCATGCACAAAAACTTCCTAAGCCTTTTTGCTCTCTAGCCTTCATCTTTTTCCTCTTAGGAACCCGATGGCTATGGACAAGTCCATTTTGGTGATGGTAGGATTAAAGAACTAGAAGACGAGTTTAATCCCTCCTCACGCAATGCTGCGGTGGGATCCTTGCGGGGATGACACAAAGTCGGTGACCCAGGAGGGACGCCTCGTGCTGTTCGCTGCTCTGGTGAGGTTAGGGTTCTGCTTCCCAGAGAATGAGTTTCTTGCTGATGTGCTCGATCACTATAAAATTGAGCTTCATCATCTCCCTTCCAATTCCATCCTCATTCTGAGTGTTTTTTGCATCTTTGTGAGGCCTTCTGGGGAATTCCCCCTCCAGTTCGTCTTTTCTGCTATTTTTACCAATATACAAAAAACAGCAAAAGCCATGATCTTTTTGGAACTGCTTATTTCAAGCTCTAAGATAAAATAGTGTCCCAATATCCTCCTCTCCTGACCAAAGGATATTTGGCATGATTATCGGAAGGAGTGGTTCCACTCGAAAATTCCTGGGGGAAGTTGTCTCCGTTTTTACCAGGAAAGCGACCTCGAGTTGGACCAAGGCCGAGGCAAAGAAGTAGAAAGACTCACTAGTCCTCACCAACGAGAAAAAGGATATCGTAAAAATAATCAAAAAATGATGAACGGATGTCTGACAGGGTAGAAAATTGTTTATTATTTTCTATTCTATAAGATCAGTCCCTTGAAGAGGTGATGTCAGTTTGCTTAGAGGCTCGAGGATGATTAGGATACCACCAAGGATGAGCCTGGAGGTAAGTTCACTTTTTCATTACTAGCCTCTTTTTAATCTAGATAGAAGGACTATACATATAAAATTTTATTTCTCTGATCAGTGCTATCTGGCAAGGAAGCCTGGGCGAGAGTTGCGTCCATGTTGTGCATCTCCTCTGACGAGTTCGACCTGGCTGCTCTAGACAAGCAGCCATCAACCTAATCGGTCAAAGTGATGAATTCATAAATGAACGCATCATGGTAAGTATCAAGATATTTTTTAAATCTAATTATCTTTTGTGATTGACAATTGAATTTTTATTTGTAGATGCATGGTCAGAAAAAGACCTGCTGAACAGTCTGAGGTTTCCACCTCAGCTCTTCTGGTTAAAAAGACAAAAACCAGGAGTGCTCTAGCGGTAGCAGTTGCTGCTGAGACTAGTGCTATCCCTACCAGCACCAGTCAAGCTTTGGTGCTGACAAGAGCTACATGCTCCAAACATATTCACGATACTACACAAGGCAAAAAGGTATCGTTTGCTGCGGGGACATAGACAAGAACTTCTTCCCAGGTGCGTCCCAAAAAATGGTTTAACCACAATTAGGATCGTAAATTTTGGCATCTTCCGACTTTCCCATTTGTTCAGGGCAAAAGCGAAGATTTGAAGGACAATGTTCCTCTCATTATTAGAAGACAGAAGAAAACCTCCACTGGAAGCCTCTACTCTCCTATTGTCATGGGAGATAGATTCAGTGTTTCAATGCTGGTACGATATCATATACCAAATGATCTGAGCATTTATCTTCAGAAAATATTTGTTATTAATTTTTTGGGTTTTATATTTTATCCCACGGGCAATTGCTTCCGATCCTCCTGAGAATTAAGACATGTCTGCACAGGTCGGTGCTGGGGTCGACTCACTGGTTGTCCTAGCGGTGACCAGTGAGGAGAACATCTTAACGCCAGCCGAAGAGGCTTCTCCAACCAGTGGGCATGTGAATCCACTTGGCGCTGAGGGCGACAACCCTCCAGCCGATGTTGACGAGCCATTGGTCAGTCAAGATCTGTTGATCACAGAGGAGGTTGATCCTCTACTAGTGGTGACAACTGAAGTTCTCGGGAAGACCGCAACAGTTGAAGAGGAGACTTTTGCCGGTAAGGAGACCGAGAAGCTCCTCCTACAGAGGAGACACTGGTCTCTGTGACCAAAGAAGAGGAACCACCCGAAGGGACAACTACCTGGCCAGTGGTCTTTCCATTGGCTTCTTCCGGTCAGATTGACCAGTCAGACTTCAAGCAAGTTTTTGATAACTTGCAAATGAAGGTATTTTAACTCTTCACCTTATTTTTATTTTTTTGAGAAGGGTTAGACAGATATTCAAGAAATACACCTATTGGAACAGGTGATCGTGAGGAACCTAATTTTGATAATTGGTCCGCTAAGATGTTTTCTTTTTGCGATATGTATTGGACTTCGAAATGACTAAAGTATTTTTTCAACCTCCTCACTTTATCCAGGTAGTGAGCCATTACCTCATCGGAAGTTCTATATTCCTTGCTAACCTGGTTTAAGACCAACTGCGAATCGCCTGCCGTAAGTAGCCGACAGACTCCAAGGGATTTTGCTGCTCAGAGCCTGGCTAGAAAACTTTCATACTCTGCTACATTATTGGTAGCAGGGAAGTGAATCTGGATTACATACTTTAACTGATCACCTTGAGGTGTAACTAATACTAAGCCATCCCACAAGCCTTTTATTTCTCGAGAATTATCAAAATATAGTTTCCAGTGGTCGGTATTAGTGTTTTTCTCCTATAAAGAAGGTTCACTATTTGTCCATTCAGTGATAAAATCGGCCAAAACTTGGAACTTGATAGTTGTTCGGGCTAGGAAATGGATATCAAATGATCCAAGCTTGACTGCCTACTTAGCAATTCGACTAGTTGCTTCTTGGTTATGCAAAATATTGCCCAAAGCAAAAGAGGATGGTATTGTAACCCGATGTGATTGGAAATATTCTCAATTTTCTAGAATCCATTAATAGAGCATAAAGTAATTTTCTGAACCTGAGAGTATATCTCCTTAGGCCCATGCAAGAGTTCACTTACATAGTAAACAGGTTTTTGAATTTGATATCGTTCAACGATTAATACGGCACTGACCACACTGTTCGAAGCTACTAAATATAGCAACAACGTCTCTCGAGGGTTGGTTAAAACCAGTGGGTGGGTTACGCAAAAAGTCTTTATATCATTAAAGGCTTTATCTGCTTCATTCGACCAGTGAAATTTATCGTGTATTCGAATTACCTTAAAGAAAGGCTTAGACAGAAATTCAAGAAATTCACCTGTTGGAGCAAGTGATCGTGAGAAACCCAGTTTTGATAACGGGTTCGCTAAGATGTTTTCTTTTCGCAGTATGTATTGGACTTCGAAATAACTAAAGTATTTTTTCAATTTCCTCACTTCATCTAGGTAGTGAGCCATTACCTCATCGAATGTCTTGCATTCCTTGCTAACCTGGTTTACGACTAATTACGAATCGCCCATCGTAAGTAGCCGACGGACTCCAAGAGATTTTGCTACTCGGAGCTTGGCTAGAAGACTTTCATACTCTGCTACATTATTGGTAGCAGGAAGGTGAATCTAGATTACATGCTTTAACTGATCCCCTTGAGGTGTAACTAATACTAAGCCAGCCCCCGAGCCTTTTATTTCTCAAGAACCATCAAAATATAGTTTCCAGTGGTTGGCATTAGTGTTCTCCTCCTATAAAGAAGGATCACTATTTGTTCATTCAGCGATAAAATCTGCTAAAACTTGAGACTTGATAGCTGTTTGGCCTATGAAATAGATATCAAATGACAAAATAGATATCAAACAATCCAAGCTCGACTGCCCATTTAGCAATCCGACCAGATTGCTTCTTGGTTATGCAAAATATTGCCCAAGGCATGTCGGATGTCGGTCGAATGGCTAATCGTCGTAACTTCGCTTCATGGTCGTATGTCGTCGAATGGCTAACCTATGCTCAATCACTTCCTTGGGACCCAAGCATGTCGGATGGTTTCCATGCAAACACATCTGCGTTAGCACGGAGGAAAGCGACGAGCTCGTTTTCCTATTTAGCATCAATGATGATCCTATCCGAATAGTTTTTGGTGGTGGGTAAAACCAATGGGTACTTGCTTTATTTGTTCATTGGTGAGGAACGCCTTTAACCTCTATCTTGCTAGACTTGCTTGAATTTCATGCATCATTAGCATCACCTAATGGTAATTGATCGACAATTTTAAACAATTTGCGATCACAATTAAGTGAAGTAAGGTGATTACCTGCATGATGATCACGCCTTTTGAAACAAGAATTTTTAAATTCTTGTAGGCATGACGAGTTGCTGCCATAAATTTGGTTAGTGAACCTAGAATGACATTATATCTTGACTCAAAATCAATAATTTCAAGCGAGATTAACTCGGTTCTAAAATTGTCAGCGTTTCCAAAGATGACAGGTAAAACAATCTGTCCCACTAGAGTTATTGAAGGACCAGGTATAATCCCAAAGAATGGGTTTGTAACAGGTCTAATTTTAGAACGAGGGATTTGTATCTCATACAAAGTATGAATAAAAAGCAAGTCCAAAGAACTCCCCCATCAATTAAACCCCTTCCAACCTTGTAATTGCTAATAGTAGAAGAAACCACTAATGGGAGTTTCTTGGGGACTGACATACCACCTTTAGGGCAATCCTGCAGGCTGAAGGTGAGGTCAACCTCTGACAATTTTGGGTATTCTGGCCTCCCGGTCCGGTTGTCAATATTATTTACCTCCCTCCACGAAGTTTTAAATTGCCTTTTGGAGGTGTATGCAGATGAGCCACCGTATATTACGTTGATGTAATTGTTGGGCTTTTGATAACCTATTTCCTCATCTCCATCTACATCCTTATTGTTTGAATCTTCGATAAAGGTCGACATTGGACCCTTGCCGAGTAGAAGTCTTCTATGTGCTTCGCCATGTTCGATAGTTTCACAGTGTCGTGCCACGGCACCCTATCGTGAACACCAACACCATTACCACTGATCGCACTAGGGCTTTTAGAATTGGACTGGTTATCATGACGACCAGCCATCTTCTTCCAAGGTGCTTTTCCCTTACAGTATGTCGGCCGTTCTACAATTCCTACGACTTCATGCTAGGTGCTCTGTTTATTATTTTCTCTTATTCACCCTTTTATGTTCTTGATTAAGAGGCTTTTTCATTTTCGGTCCCCTCGCATGGAAAGACCAGGTTGTGGTGGAGCTTAGCCTTTATTAACCATGCGATTCCACTTGATAGCCTCGTGCGCATCCGAATACCAATCTACCATATCGAAAAGCCCCGATTGGTAGATGGCGGGTGAATGTTGAGGTCCTCAATAAACATTTTATATCGGACAGCCTGCTTGAATGCACAAATAACAAAGCTATTAGAAATATTAGGAATAGTATTGCGTATTTCTACAAACCTTTTAGTAAATGCATGAAGTTTTCGCGGAAGCTTGGCAAAGACGATGTAAGTCATCTTCTTTACTAGGTTTAGCGTAGTTTAAAATTATTTAGAATGGCATAGTACAAATTATCCCAACTATAAATGGAACTGCATATTAAGAGTTTGGTCTATATTATCAGGAGAACATGGTCATCACTGACCACGGCTAGAAGTTTCACCTGGGGTTAAACGTTCAAAAACACTTCTCCGTTGTGGGCCTCGTCTTTGCTGATGACTAGTACCTTGACGGCGCCAATCAGATGAGGATCCTTTCACACGGGATACGGTCTGATATCTTGTAGACATAGACTTCACTTGCACTTCGTTTGCGGCTTCTTGCAAGTCAGTAGTAATGGCCCTTATAACGGTTGCATTTAATGCATCTTCCCCCTCTGTCGGATGATTAAGAATTGCATTTGATAAAATGCGAATTTTCTCGATAGGGTTGTCTACTATGAGCCGCTTTGAGCAGAGTTGTGGTCTCTTGCCATTGCTTGTGGAGGTGGTGGCGTAATGAAAGTACCATGATGAGGTTGCCTTCCAGGGACTTGAAGTCTCTGGAGGTACTTGGTTGATTTTGAAAATATGAATGTCGAGCCTCGTCAATAGACTTTTGCTTTTCCGCCATGCGTCGCTAGTACTCACTCTGAGCGATTTTTGGGCAGTTTCCTAGGCTACATGTTCGTCACATTCACCCGAGTAGACCGAAGGCGTCAACCCTCCATCTTCATCAGACGAAGGTGTATAATCCAAACTTTGGAGATGATCTTTTGAGGCTAAATCATTCATAAGGTTATTACCACCTTTTGACATAGTTTCATTGTCAACTTCCATGGAACATGCCTCATGGACTTCTTCCTCTGAATTTACTAGAGGAGTAACAAGATTCTTACCTTTTTGTGAGTGGGATGACCGTTATTTGGCCTCAACTTTTGCTTCGATCTTTACCAACTCTTCTACAGTAACATTCTCAGAATAGAAGTCAAACTTATATTATTCTTCTGTCGGCTCGTCGTCGGTAGTGAGATGGGTGTAATCAAGAAGGTCAAACCAATTTTCCTCGTAATCCATCGAGACAAATGACTTGATTTTAGTATCCCGAGGCCCTACTTCTAGCACCAACTGTCGATGTTCAAGACCTTGGGTCCCTTGACTAAGCTTACGTAAATTTTATTATATACAGGCCCTAAATACTAAAATGGACACGATGAAAATTACAGAGTACTTTTTATTAGCCAGCGGTTGAGGCAGAAAGTTTAGATTACAAGATGATCTATCGCATTCGTAAAGTGCGAGATTGCGAATATCGATGCGGATGATCTTCCATATCGTGTGTTGTCCTCCTATTTATCCTTGATGAAGGGGCGGCGCTTGAGTTCCGAAGGATGTCTTGTAACCGGAGACGCTAATCGGTGTCTTATCGTCAAAGGATGCCTTTTCTTGTAATAACTTCCGGTAGTTGCGTATTTCTATCAAATAATTGTCCGCATCTGAGCCATGCGGGAAGAACCTCTTACTCTAGACCGGTGATCCCGACCAGGTTCACTAGTCGGGTGGCCATATCGCTAGTCGTGGGCGACTAGTGTGAAGCTAAGTTTGATTATCTTTGGTTTGAACTGGTGGAGGCATGACCATTTGGAATAAGGATGGGCTTTTACGGGCGCATTATGGGTGGAGACTTAGCGGGACTATTTTTCGATGTCTAATTACAATTTATGAAAAAATAAGAGCCTATATGGAAATTAGGCTTTTAATCCGATCAATATGGTCAACAAAACTTAACTTTAACCACTAATGTCTATTGTAATATATTTAAAAAATCCAATACAATTACAATATTATGAAAGTACGTGTCGAGGCAAATCTACCCACATGATTTTCATGTATCCAACCTAAATATTTGAAAAGATATTGAAAGCTAAAGTTTTAAATGTTTCACTTTGTTAGTATACTTTTACAACAATCAGTATTAAATATTATTTGCTTGGAGGATTTCAAAATCGATTTAAAACGGGTTTCAAAAATCGACGAAAACCACTCGAAAACTGTGGTTTTCGACCTTACTACTGCGGTTCGAGATTCAAAACCGCTCAGCAAACCGGTATAATTAAAAAATAAAAAAAAATTGAAAAAATTTATACGTTGAAAACTACTCGAAAAACCGTTTTTAAGGAACATTCAATTGGTTGGTTGGTTTTCAGTGAAAACCGAGCGGTTTCTCGTGAAAAACCGAACGGTTTCGTTTTTTTAATATTTTTCAAAGTTTTGATTTCTTAACCCTTCGGTTTCGACGGTTTTCAAGCGGTTTTTCGAGCGATTTTTGTGGTATTCGAATTTGAGTGGTTTTTCAAAACGGATTTTAAAACCCTGCTTGCTTGCCTGCTAAGGCGAATGAAAGACGAAGCTAAACTCCGTTGTTTCTCGCAGAAGAGTGTTTTCAGATGACCTAGAGACGGCTTAAAGATTGGCTGAAGTCGAAGCGGTCCCTCGGATTTTGAAGACATCGGTTAGAGATGACGCAGTAAAGAAAAACTAGATTAGCTGGAGGTGAATCAAAGCAACAGCGCATAAAACTACCAATTTTCCCAACCTCACTTTTCCAGTGGATTTCCTGACGACCATAGGCAAAGCAAAATGAAACGTCGAAAAGGAAAATGAGGGGGCAAATCAAAGCATCTTGCAGGGGCGAGTCCAAAAATTTCACAGCGTGAAAAGAGAGAAAAAGAAGCAAGCCAAGCATCCTCACCGTCGTAACGGCACTCGAGAAGCATCTGGTAGAGGGCAGCGAGGGAGGACTCATCGTGGTCTATCACCAGCACCCTCATCTCCCCCGGAAATCTCTCCGCCGCCGCCGCCGACATCACGAGACAGCTCGCAGATCCCGTCGCCCGAAAGGTCACCGGCCCCGGCTCAATGGCGTCAGTAAACAGAGCGCAGGGAGACAGAGCGACCTGGTTTGCAGAAAATGGCACCCAAATACCCAACGGACTGATGGAGTATCCGGTTACTTTACGCCCAAAATTAGGCGTAAAAGGATCTATATCTCTTTATAATACACCTGAGCATTCTTTTCTATGTCCACCCTAAATAATGCACCTCATTAGAGATGGCCCAACCTTTATGCATCCAGCGAAACATCCCCAGAAACTTGCCTCCATCAAAATTAACCTCTCGGATCTTTCCTCAGCTTTACTCACCCATATCCGATGGCCATTGTTTAATGTGTCTAACTCATCCCTGTGGCCCCACCTCCAGCATCATCTCAAGGAAAAGGAAACAAATATCCTGAAATTAAGGAAAAGGAAACAAATGTTCTAGAAAAGGAAAAGACTATATATTACGTGCTGCGAAAAAGAAACTGAAAGATAGAGCACTATACTAGTACTATAGAGGTGGTGCCAGCCAGGCTCGGGCGCCTGACGTGACCTCAGTCCAGCCGGCCAGCCCGTCACGGCACGTTGCCGTGTCTAACATGGCAGATGGCACGGTTCAGGTGTTTCCTGCACCAAATTTTTGCCCATGGGCCTCTACAATTGGTTGAAAGGAATGACCGAAGATTCGAAGGTTCGTAGAAAGGACGACACCCCTAGATGTACGAGTGGCTGGTCGATTTTCCCTCTGAATATGTGTACTCTAAATATGGTATCACGCCTACCAATAGACCAGGTACCCATCCTTTGCTAGCTGATTTTTATTCAAGTTGTTACACTATTTCTCTTGCCTTGCTTTTCAATGTGGCGATGCAATGGGATGATGACCATACAGGTCGGCATGGAGCCATGCACTTATGCGTGCAAGTTCCATCTAAGTACTTTATTGCGATTACTTACATGTTACGGTGTATTTACGTCCCGTTTTTAACGATCACTTTGAGGTGTAACTAATACTAAGCCATCCCACAAGCCTTTTATTTCTAGAATTATCAAAATATAGTTTCCATGGTCGGTATTAGTGTTTTCTCCTATAAAGAAGGTTCACTATTTGTCCATTCAGTGATAAAATCGGCCAAAACTTGGAACTTGATAGTTGTTCGGGCTAGGAAATGGATATCAAATGATCCAAGCTTGACTGCCTACTTAGCAATTCGACTAGTTGCTTCTTGGTTATGCAAAATATTGCCCAAAGCAAAAGAGGATGGTATTGTAACCCGATGTGATTGGAAATATTCTCAATTTTCTAGAATCCATTAATAGAGCATAAAGTAATTTTCTGAACCTGAGAGTATATCTCCTTAGGCCCATGCAAGAGTTCACTTACATAGTAAACAGGTTTTTGAATTTGATATCGTTCAACGATTAATACGGCACTGACCACACTGTTCGAAGCTACTAAATATAGCAACAACGTCTCTCCAGGGTTGGTTAAAACCAGAGTGGGTGGGTTCTGCAAATAAGTCTTTATATCATTAAAGGCTTTATCTGCTTCATTCGACCAGTGAAATTTATCGTGTATTCGAATTACCTTAAAGAAAGGCTTAGACAGAAATTCAAGAAATTCACCTGTTGGAGCAAGTGATCGTGAGAAACCCAGTTTTGATAACGGGTTCGCTAAGATGTTTTCTTTTCGCAGTATGTATTGGACTTCGAAATAACTAAAGTATTTTTTCAATTTCCTCACTTCATCTAGGTAGTGAGCCATTACCTCATCGAATGTCTTGCATTCCTTGCTAACCTGGTTTACGACTAATTACGAATCGCCCATCGTAAGTAGCCGACGGACTCCAAGAGATTTTGCTACTCGGAGCTTGGCTAGAAGACTTTCATACTCTGCTACATTATTGGTAGCAGGAAGGTGAATCTAGATTACATGCTTTAACTGATCCCCTTGAGGTGTAACTAATACTAAGCCAGCCCCCGAGCCTTTTATTTCTCAAGAACCATCAAAATATAGTTTCGATGGTTGGCATTAGTGTTCTCCTCCTATAAAGAAGGATCACTATTTGTTCATTCGTGATAAAATCTGCTAAAACTTGAGACTTGATAGCTGTTTGGCCTATGAAATAGATATCAAATGACAAAATAGATATCAAACAATCCAAGCTCATTGCCCATTTAGCAATCCGACCAGTTGCTTCTTGGTTATGCAAAATATTGCCCAAGGCATGTCGGATGTCGTCGAATGGCTAATCGTCGTAGCTTCGCTTCACTTGGTCGTATGTCGGTCGAATGGCTAACCTATGCTCAATCACTTCCCTTGGGACCCAAGCATGTCGGATGGTTTCCATGCAAACACATCTGCGTTAGCTCGGAGGAAAGCGACGAGCTCGTTTTCCTATTTAGCATCCAATGATGATCCTATCCGAATAGTTTTTGGTGGTGGGTAAAACCAATGGGTACTTGCTTTATTTGTTCATTGGGGTGAGAACCGCCTTTAACCTCTATCTTGCTAGACTTGCTTGAATTTCATGCATCATTAGCATCACCTAATGGTAATTGATCGACAATTTTAAACAATTTGCGATCACAATTAAGTGAAGTAAGGTGATTACCTCAAATGCTGATCACGCCTTTTGAAACAAGAATTTTTAAATTCTTGTAGGCATGACGAGTTGCTGCCATAAATTTGGTTAGTGAACCTAGAATGACATTATATGCTGACTCAAAATCAATAATTTCAAACGAGATTAACTCAGTTCTAAAATTGTCAGCGTTTCCAAAGATGACAGGTAAAACAATCATCCCACTAGAGTTATTGAAGGACCGTATAATCCCAAAGAATGGGTTTGTAACAGTCTAATTTTAGAACGAGGGATTTGTATCTCATACAAAGTATGAATAAAAAGCAAGTCCAAAGAACTCCCCCATCAATTAAACCCCTTCCAACCTTGTAATTGCTAATAGTAGAAGAAACCACTAATGGGAGTTTCTTGGGGACTGACATACCACCTTTAGGGCAATCCTGCAGGCTGAAGGTGAGGTCAACCTCTGACAATTTTGGGTATTCTGGCCTCCCGGTCCGGTTGTCAATATTATTTACCTCCCTCCACGAAGTTTTAAATTGCCTTTTGGAGGTGTATGCAGATGAGCCACCGTATATTACGTTGATGTAATTGTTGGGCTTTTGATAACCTATTTCCTCATCTCCATCTACATCCTTATTGTTTGAATCTTCCAGTAAGGTCGACATTGGACCCTTGCCGGAGTAGAAGTCTTCTATGTGCTTCTGCCATGTTCGATAGTTTCACAGGTCGTGCCCTGGCACCCTATGCAGCGAACACCAACAGCCATTACCACTGATCGCACTAGGGCTTTTAGAATTGGACTGGTTATCATGACGACCAGCCATCTTCTTCCAAGGTGCTTTTCCCTTACAGTATGTCGGCCGTTCTACAATTCCTACGACTTCATGCTAGGTGCTCTGTTTATTATTTTTCTCTTATTCACCCTTTTATGTTCTTCTGATTAAGAGGCTTTTTTCATTTTCTGGTCCCCTCGCATGGAAAGACCAGGTTGTGGTGGAGCTTAGCCTTTATTAACCATGCGATTCCACTTGATAGCCTCGTGCGCATCCGAATACCAATCTACCATATCGAAAAGCCCCGATTGGTAGATGGCGGGTGAATGTTGAGGTCCTCAATAAACATTTTATATCGGACAGCCTGCTTGAATGCACAAATAACAAAGCTATTAGAAATATTAGGAATAGTATTGCGTACTTCTACAAACCTTTTAGTAAATGCATAAGTTTTCGCGGAAGCTTGGCAAAGACGATGTAAGTCATCTTCTTTACTAGGTTTAGCGTAGTTTAAAATTATTTAGAATGGCATAGTACAAATTATCCCAACTATAAATGGGCGCATATTAAGAGTTTGGTCTATATTATCAGGAGAACATGGTCATCACTGACCACGGCTAGAAGTTTCACCTGGGGTTAAACGTTCAAAAACACTTCTCCGTTGTGGGCCTCGTCTTTGCTGATGACTAGTACCTTGACGGCGCCAATCAGATGAGGATCCTTTCACACGGGATACGGTCTGATATCTTGTAGACATAGACTTCACTTGCACTTCGTTTGCGGCTTCTTGCAAGTCAGTAGTAATGGCCCTTATAACGGTTGCATTTAATGCATCTTCCCCTCATCGGATGATTAAGAATTGCATTTGATAAAATGCGAATTTTCTCGATAGGGTTGTCTACTATGAGCCGCTTTGAGCAGAGTTGTGGTCTCTTGCCATTGCTTGTGGAGGTGGTGGCGTAATGAAAGTACCATGATGAGGTTGCCTTCCAGGGACTTGAAGTCTCTGGAGGTACTTGGTTGATTTTGAAAATATGAATGTCGAGCCTCGTCAATAGACTTTTGCTTTTCCGCCATGCGTCGCTAGTACTCACTCTGAGCGATTTTTGGGCAGTTTCCTAGGCTACATGTTCGTCACATTCACCCGAGTAGACCGAAGGCGTCAACCCTCCATCTTCATCAGACGAAGGTGTATAATCCAAACTTTGGAGATGATCTTTTGAGGCTAAATCATTCATAAGGTTATTACCACCTTTTGACATAGTTTCATTGTCAACTTCCATGGAACATGCCTCATGGACTTCTTCCTCTGAATTTACTAGAGGAGTAACAAGATTCTTACCTTTTGTGAGTGGGATGACCGTTATTTGGCCTCAACTTTTGCTTGATCTTTACCAACTCTTCTACAAGAACATTCTCGAAATAGAAGTCAAACTTATATTATTCTTCCGTCGGCTCGTCGTCGGTAGTGAGATGGGTGTAATCAAGAAGGTCAAACCAATTTTCCTCGTAATCCATCGAGACAAATGACTTGATTTTAGTATCCCGAGGCCCTACTTCTAGCACCAACTGTCGATGTTCAAGACCTTGGGTCCCTTGACTAAGCTTACGTAAATTTTATTATATACAGGCCCTAAATACTAAAATGGACACGATGAAAATTACAGAGTACTTTTTATTAGCCAGCGGTTGAGACAGAAAGTTTAGATTACAAGATGATCTATCGCATTCATGAAAGTGCGAGATTGCGAATATCGATGCGGATGATCTTCCATATCGTGTGTTGTCCTCCTATTTATCCTTGATGAAGGGGCGGCGGTTGAGTTCCGAAGGATGTCTTGTAACCGGAGACGCTAATCGGTGTCTTATCGTCAAAGGATGCCTTTTCTTGTAATAACTTCCGGTAGTTGCGTATTTCTATCAAATAATTGTCCGCATCTGAGCCATGCGGAAGAACCTCTTACTCTAGACCGGTGATCCCGACCGGTTCACTAGTCGGGTGGCCATATCGCTAGTCGTGGGCGACTAGTGTGAAGCTAAGTTTGATTATCTTTGGTTTGAACTGGTGGAGGCATGACCATTTGGAATAAGGATGGGCTTTTACGGACGCATTATGGGTGGAGACTTAGCGGGACTATTTTTCGATGTCTAATTACGAATTTATGAAAAAAATAAGAGCCTATATGGAAATTAGGCTTTTAATCCTGATCAATATGGTCAACAAAACTTAACTTTAACCACTAATCTCTATTGTAATATATTTAAAAAATCCAATACAATTACAATATTATGAAAGTACGTGTCGAGGCAAATCTACCCACATGATTTTCATGTATCCAACCTAAATATTTGAAAAGATATTGAAAGCTAAAGTTTTAAATGTTTCATCTTTGTTAGTATACTTTTACGAACAATCAGTATTAAATATTATTTGCTTGGAGGGTTTCAAAAATCGACGAAAACGGGTTTCAAAAATCGACGAAAACCACTCGAAAACTGTGGTTTTCGACCTTACTACTGCGGTTCGAGATTCAAAACCGCTCAGCAAACCGGTATAATTAAAAAATAAAAAAAAATTGAAAAAATTTATACGTTGAAAACTACTCGAAAAACCGTTTTTAAGGAACATTCAATTGGTTGGTTGGTTTTCAGTGAAAACCGAGCGGTTTCTCGTGAAAAACCGAACGGTTTTCGTTTTTTTAATATTTTTCAAAGTTTTTGATTTCTTAACCCTTCGGTTTCTGACGGTTTTCAAACGGTTTTTCGAACGATTTTTGTGGTATTCGAATTTCGAGTGGTTTTTTCAAAAACGGATTTTAAAACCCTGCTTGCTTGCCTGCTAAGGCGAATGAAAGACGAAGCTAAACTCCGTTGTTTCTCGCAGAAGAGTGTTTTCAGATGACCTAGAGACGGCTTAAAGATTGGCTGAAGTCGAAGCGGTCCCTCGGATTTTGAAGACATCGGTTAGAGATGACGCAGTAAAGAAAAACTAGATTAGCTGGAGGTGAATCAAAGCAACAGCGCATAAAACTACCAATTTTCCCAACCTCACTTTTCCAGTGGATTTCCTGACGACCATAGCCAAAGCAAAATGAAACGTCGAAAAGGAAAATGAGGGGGCAAATCAAAGCATCTTGCAGGGGCGAGTCCAAAAATTTCACAGCGTGAAAAGAGAGAAAAAGAAGCAAGCCAAGCATCCTCACCGTCGTAACGGCACTCGAGAAGCATCCGGTAGAGGCGGCGAGGAGGACTCATCGTGGTCTATCACCAGCACCCTCATCTCCCCCGGAAATCTCTCCGCCGCCGCCGCCGACATCACGAGACAGCTCGCAGATCCCGTCGCCCGAAAGGTCACCGGCCCCGGCTCAATGGCGTCAGTAAACAGAGCGCAGGGAGACAGAGCGACCTGGTTTGCAGAAAATGGCACCCAAATACCCAACGGACTG
Source organism: Otatea glauca (assembly GCA_036346275.1). Taxonomy (NCBI): domain Eukaryota; kingdom Viridiplantae; phylum Streptophyta; class Magnoliopsida; order Poales; family Poaceae; genus Otatea; species Otatea glauca. Next base: position 6,925,098 of record CM070726.1, on the reverse strand, counting down.
ATGGAGTATCCGGTTACTTTACGCCCAAAATTAGGCATAAAAGGATCTATATCTCTTTATAATACACCTGAGCATTCTTTTCTATGTCCACCCTAAATAATGCACCTCATTAGAGATGGCCCAACCTTTATGCATCCAGCGAAACATCCCCAGAAACTTGCCTCCATCAAAATTAACCTCTCGGATCTTTCCTCAGCTTTACTCACCCATATCCGATGGCCATTGTTTAATGTGTCTAACTCATCCCTGTGGCCCCACCTCCAGCATCATCTCAAGGAAAAGGAAACAAATATCCTGAAATTAAGGAAAAGGAAACAAATGTTCTAGAAAAGGAAAAGACTATATATTACGTCTTTGCGAAAAGAAATCGAAAGATAGAGCACTATACTAGTACTATAGAGGTGGTGCCAGCCAGGCTCGGGCGCCTGACGTGACCTCAGTCCAGCCGGCCAGCCCGTCACGGCACGTTGCCGTGTCTAACATGGCAGATGGCACGGTTCAGGTGTTTCTGCACCAAATTTTGCCCATGGGCCTCTACAATTGGTTGAAAGGAATGACCAAAGATTCAAGGTTCAGTAGAAAGGACGACACCCCTAGATGTACAGTGGTGGTCGATTTTCCTCCGAATATGTGTACTCTAAATATGGTATCACGCCTACCAATAGACCAGTACCCATCCTTTGCTAGCTGATTTTTATTCAAGTTGTTACACTATTTCTCTTGCCTTGCTTTTCAATGTGGCGATGCAATGGGATGATGACCATACAGTCGGCATGGAGCCATGCACTTGTGCGTGCAAGTTCCATCTAAGTACTTTATTGCGATTACGTTACATGTTACGGTGTATTTACATCCCGTTTTTAACCGATCACTTTGAGGTGTAACTAATACTAAGCCATCCCACAAGCCTTTTATTTCTAGAAATTATCAAAATATAGTTTCCGATGGTCGGTATTAGTGTTTTCTCCTATAAAGAAGGTTCACTATTTGTCCATTCAGTGATAAAATCGGCCAAAACTTGGAACTTGATAGTTGTTCGGGCTAGGAAATGGATATCAAATGATCCAAGCTTGACTGCCTACTTAGCAATTCGACTAGTTGCTTCTTGGTTATGCAAAATATTGCCCAAAGCAAAAGAGGATGGTATTGTAACCCGATGTGATTGGAAATATTCTCAATTTTCTAGAATCCATTAATAGAGCATAAAGTAATTTTCTGAACCTGAGAGTATATCTCCTTAGGCCCATGCAAGAGTTCACTTACATAGTAAACAGGTTTTTGAATTTGATATCGTTCAACGATTAATACGGCACTGACCACACTGTTCGAAGCTACTAAATATAGCAACAACGTCTCTCGAGGGTTGGTTAAAACCAGAGTGGGTGGGTTCTGCAAATAAGTCTTTATATCATTAAAGGCTTTATCTGCTTCATTCGACCAGTGAAATTTATCGTGTATTCGAATTACCTTAAAGAAAGGCTTAGACAGAAATTCAAGAAATTCACCTGTTGGAACAAGTGATCGTGAGAAACCCAGTTTTGATAACGGGTTCGCTAAGATGTTTTCTTTTCGCAGTATGTATTGGACTTCGAAATAACTAAAGTATTTTTCAATTTCCTCACTTCATCTAGGTAGTGAGCCATTACCTCATCGAATGTCTTGCATTCCTTGCTAACCTGGTTTACGACTAATTACGAATCACCCATCGTAAGTAGCCGACGGACTCCAAGAGATTTTGCTACTCGGAGCTTGGCTAGAAGACTTTCATACTCTGCTACATTATTGGTAGCAGGAAGGTGAATCTAGATTACATGCTTTAACTGATCCCCTTGAGGTGTAACTAATACTAAGCCAGCCCCCGAGCCTTTTATTTCTCAAGAACCATCAAAATATAGTTTCCAGTGGTTGGCATTAGTGTTCTCCTCCTATAAAGAAGGATCACTATTTGTTCATTCAGCGATAAAATCTGCTAAAACTTGAGACTTGATAGCTGTTTGGCCTATGAAATAGATATCAAATGACAAAATAGATATCAAACAATCCAAGCTCGATTGCCCATTTAGCAATCCGACCGCTTGCTTCTTGGTTATGCAAAATATTGCCCAAGGCATGTCGGATGTCAGGTCGAATGGCTAATCGTCGTAGCTTCTGCTTCACTGGTCGTATGTCAGGTCGAATGGCTAACCTATGCTCAATCACTTCCCTTGGGACCCAAGCATGTCGGATGGTTTCCATGCAAACACATCTGCGTTAGCCTGGAGGAAAGCGACGAGCTCGTTTTCCTATTTAGCATCCAATGATGATCCTATCCGAATAGTTTTTGACTGGTGGGTAAAACCAATGGGTACTTGCTTTATTTGTTCATTGGGCTGAGGAACTGCCTTTAACCTCTATCTTGCTAGACTTGCTTGAATTTCATGCATCATTAGCATCACCTAATGGTAATTGATCGACAATTTTAAACAATTTGCGATCACAATTAAGTGAAGTAAGGTGATTACCTCGTACAGTGATCACGCCTTTTGAAACAAGAATTTTTAAATTCTTGTAGGCATGACGAGTTGCTGCCATAAATTTGGTTAGTGAACCTAGAATGACATTATATGCTGACTCAAAATCAATAATTTCAAACGAGATTAACTCAGTTCTAAAATTGTCAGCGTTTCCAAAGATGACAGGTAAAACAATCTGTCCCACTAGAGTTATTGAAGGACCAGGTATAATCCCAAAGAATGGGTTTGTAACAGGTCTAATTTTAGAACGAGGGATTTGTATCTCATACAAAGTATGAATAAAAAGCAAGTCCAAAGAACTCCCCCATCAATTAAACCCCTTCCAACCTTGTAATTGCTAATAGTAGAAGAAACCACTAATGGGAGTTTCTTGGGGACTGACATACCACCTTTAGGGCAATCCTGCAGGCTGAAGGTGAGGTCAACCTCTGACAATTTTGGGTATTCTGGCCTCCCGGTCCGGTTGTCAATATTATTTACCTCCCTCCACGAAGTTTTAAATTGCCTTTTGGAGGTGTATGCAGATGAGCCACCGTATATTACGTTGATGTAATTGTTGGGCTTTTGATAACCTATTTCCTCATCTCCATCTACATCCTTATTGTTTGAATCTTCCAGTAAGGTCGACATTGGACCCTTGCCGGAGTAGAAGTCTTCTATGTGCTTCTGCCATGTTCGATAGTTTCACAGTCGTGCCACGGCACCCTATGCAAATAACACCAACACCATTACCACCGATCGCACTAGGGCTTTTAGAATTGGATGGTTATCATGACGACCAGCCATCTTCTTCCAAGGTGCTTTTCCTTACAAGATGTCGGCCGTTCTACAATTCCTACGACTTCATGCTAGGTGCTCTGTTTATTATTTTCTCTTATTCACCCTTTTATGTTCTTCCGATTAAGAGGCTTTTTCATTTTCTCGTCCCCTCGCATGGAAAGACCAGGTTGTGGTGGAGCTTAGCCTTTATTAACCATGCGATTCCACTTGATAGCCTCGTGCGCATCCGAATACCAATCTACCATATCGAAAAGCCCGATTGGTAGATGGCGGGTGAATGTTGAGGTCCTCAATAAACATTTTATATCGACGACCGCTTGAATGCACAAATAACAAAGCTATTAGAAATATTAGGAATAGTATTGCGTACTTCTACAAACCTTTTAGTAAATGCATAAATTTTCGCTGAAGCTTGGCAAAGACGATGTAAGTCATCTTCTTTACTAGGTTTAGCGTAGTTTAAAATTATTTAGAATGGCATAGTACAAATTATCCCAACTATAAATGGGCGCATATTAAGAGTTTGGTCTATATTATCAGGAGAACATGGTCATCACTGACCACGGCTAGAAGTTTCACCTGGGGTTAAACGTTCAAAAACACTTCTCCGTTGTGGGCCTCGTCTTTGCTGATGACTAGTACCTTGACGGCGCCAATCAGATGAGGATCCTTTCACACGGGATACGGTCTGATATCTTGTAGACATAGACTTCACTTGCACTTCGTTTGCGGCTTCTTGCAAGTCAGTAGTAATGGCCCTTATAACGGTTGCATTTAATGCATCTTCCCCCTCTGTCGGATGATTAAGAATTGCATTTGATAAAATGCGAATTTTCTCGATAGGGTTGTCTACTATGAGCCGCTTTGAGCAGAGTTATGGTCTCTTGCCATTGCTTGTGGAGGTGGTGGCGTAATGAAAGTACCATGATGAGGTTGCCTTCCAGGGACTTGAAATCTCTGGAGGTACTTGGTTGATTTTGAAAATATGAATGTCGACCCTCGTCAATAGACTTTTGCTTTTCCGCCATGCGTCGCTAGTACTCACTCTGAGCGATTTTTGGGCAGTTTCCTAGGCTACATGTTCGTCACATTCACCCGAGTAGACCGAAGGCGTCAACCCTCCATCTTCATCAGACGAAGGTGTATAATCCAAACTTTGGAGATGATCTTTTGAGGCTAAATCATTCATAAGGTTATTACCACCTTTTGACATAGTTTCATTGTCAACTTCCATGGAACATGCCTCATGGACTTCTTCCTCTGAATTTACTAGAGGAGTAACAAGATTCTTACCTTTTTGTGAGTGGGATGACCGTTATTTGGCCTCAACTTTTGCTTCGATCTTTACCAACTCTTCTACAATAACATTCTCGAATAGAAGTCAAACTTATATTATTCTTACAGCCGGCTCGTCGTCGGTAGTGAGATGGGTGTAATCAAGAAGGTCAAACCAATTTTCCTCGTAATCCATCGAGACAAATGACTTGATTTTAGTATCCCGAGGCCCTACTTCTAGCACCAACTGTCGATGTTCAAGACCTTGGGTCCCTTGACTAAGCTTACGTAAATTTTATTATATACAGGCCCCTAAATACTAAAATGGACACGATGAAAATTACAGGAGTACTTTTTTATTAGCCAAGCGGTTGAGACAGAAAGTTTAGATTACAAGATGATCTATCGCATTACAGAAAGTGCGAGATTGCGAATATCTGATGCCAGATGATCTTCCATATCGTGTGTTGTCCTCCTATTTATCCTTGATGAAGGGGGCGGCAGTTGAGTTCCAGAAGGATGTCTTGTAACCGGGAGACGCTAACTGGTGTCTTATCGTCAAAGGATGCCTTTTCTTGTAATAACTTCCAGGTAGTTGCGTATTTCTATCAAATAATTGTCCGCATACAGAGCCATGCGGGAAGAACCTCTTACTCTAGACCATAGTGATCCTGACCAGTTCACTAGTCGGGGTGGCCATATCGCTAGTCAGGGACGACTAGTGTGAAGCTAAGTTTGATTATCTTTGGTTTGAACTGGTCGGAGGCATGACCATTTGGAATAAGGATGGGCTTTTACCAGACGCATTATGGGTGGAGACTTAGCGGGACTATTTTTCGATGTCTAATTACGAATTTATGAAAAAAATAAGAGCCTATATGGAAATTAGGCTTTTAATCCTGATCAATATGGTCAACAAAACTTAACTTTAACCACTAATCTCTATTGTAATATATTTAAAAAATCCAATACAATTACAATATTATGAAAGTACGTGTCGAGGCAAATCTACCCACATGATTTTCATGTATCCAACCTAAATATTTGAAAAGATATTGAAAGCTAAAGTTTTAAATGTTTCATTGTTAGTATACTTTTACGAACAATCAGTATTAAATATTATTTGCTTGGAGGTTTCAAAATCGACAAAACGGGTTTCAAAATCGACGAAAACCACTCGAAAGCGTGGTTTTCGACCTTACTATCATGCGTTCGAGATTCAAAACCGCCGACAAACCGGTATAATTAAAAATAAAAAAATTGAAAAATTTATACGTTGAAAACTACTCGAAAAACCGCTTTTAAGGAACATTCAATTGGTTGGTTGGTTTTCGGTGAAAACCGAGCGGTTTCGTGAAAAACCGAACGGTTTTCGTTTTTAATATTTTTCAAAGTTTTTGATTTCTTAACCCTTCGGTTTCTGACGGTTTTCAAACGGTTTTTCGAACGATTTTTGTGGTATTCGAATTTCGAGTGGTTTTTTCAAAAACGGATTTTAAAACCCTGCTTGCTTGCCTGCTAAGGCGAATGAAAACGACGGTTAAACTCCGTTGTTTCTCGCAGAAGAGTGTTTTCAGATGACCTAGAGACGGCTTAAAGATTGGCTGAAGTCGAAGCGGTCCCTCGGATTTTGAAGACATCGGTTAGAGATGACGCAGTAAAGAAAAACTAGATTAGCTGGAGGTGAATCAAAGCAACAATATAAAACTACCAATTTTCCCAACCTCACTTTTCCAGTGGATTTCCTGACGACCATAGCCAAAGCAAAATGAAACGTCGAAAAGGAAAATGAGGGGGCAAATCAAAGCATCTTGCAGGGGCGAGTCCAAAAATTTCACAGCGTGAAAAGAGAGAAAAAGAAGCAAGCCAAGCATCCTCACCGTCGTAACGGCACTCGAGAAGCATCCGGTAGAGGCAGCGAGGAGGACTCATCGTGGTCTATCACCAAGACCCTCATCTCCCGGAAATCTCTCCGCCGCGACATCACGAGACAGCTCGCAGATCCCGTCGCCGGAAAGGTCACCGGCCCCGGCTCAATGGCGTCAGTAAACAGAGCGCAGGGAGACAGAGCGACCTGGTTTGCAGAAAATGGCACCCAAATACCCAACGGACTGATGGAGTATCCGGTTACTTTACGCCCAAAATTAGGCGTAAAAGGATCTATATCTCTTTATAATACACTGAGCATTCTTTTCTATGTCCACCCTAAATAATGCACCTCATTAGAGATGGCCCAACCTTTATGCATCCAGCGAAACATCCCCAGAAACTTGCCTCCATCAAAATTAACCTCTCGGATCTTTCCTCAGCTTTACTCACCCATATCCGATGGCCATTGTTTAATGTGTCTAACTCATCCCTGTGGCCCCACCTCCAACATCATCTCAAGGAAAAGGAAACAAATATCCTGAAATTAAGGAAAAGGAAACAAATGTTCTAGAAAAGGAAAAGACTATATATTACGTCTTTGCGAAAAAGAAATCAAAGATAGAGCACTATACTAGTACTATAGAGGTGGTGCCAGCCAGGCTCGGGCGCCTGACGTGACCTCAGTCCAGCCGGCCAGCCCGTCACGGCACGTTGCCGTGTCTAACATGGCAGATGGCACGGTTCAGGTGTTTCCTGCACCAAATTTTTGCCCATGGGCCTCTACAATTGGTTGAAAGGAATGACCGAAGATTCGAAGGTTCGTAGAAAGGACGACACCCCTAGATGTACGAGTGGCTGGTCGATTTTCCCTCTGAATATGTGTACTCTAAATATGGTATCACGCCTACCAATAGACCAGGTACCCATCCTTTGCTAGCTGATTTTTATTCAAGTTGTTACACTGTTTCTCTTGCCTTGCTTTTCAATGTGGCGATGCAATGGGATGATGACCATACAGGTCGGCATGGAGCCATGCACTTGTACGTGCAAGTTCCATCTAAGTACTTTATTGCAGTTACTTACATGTTCTGGTGTATTTCTGTCCCGTTTTTTAACTGATCACTTTGAGGTGTAACTAATACTAAGCCATCCCACAAGCCTTTTATTTCTCGAGAATTATCAAAATATAGTTTCCAGTGGTCGGTATTAGTGTTTTTCTCCTATAAAGAAGGTTCACTATTTGTCCATTCAGTGATAAAATCGGCCAAAACTTGGAACTTGATAGTTGTTCGGGCTAGGAAATGGATATCAAATGATCCAAGCTTGACTGCCTACTTAGCAATTCGACTAGTTGCTTCTTGGTTATGCAAAATATTGCCCAAAGCAAAAGAGGATGGTATTGTAACCCGATGTGATTGGAAATATTCTCAATTTTCTAGAATCCATTAATAGAGCATAAAGTAATTTTCTGAACCTGAGAGTATATCTCCTTAGGCCCATGCAAGAGTTCACTTACATAGTAAACAGGTTTTTGAATTTGATATCGTTCAACGATTAATACGGCACTGACCACACTGTTCGAAGCTACTAAATATAGCAACAACGTCTCTCCAGGGTTGGTTAAAACCAGAGTGGGTGGGTTCTGCAAATAAGTCTTTATATCATTAAAGGCTTTATCTGCTTCATTCGACCAGTGAAATTTATCGTGTATTCGAATTACCTTAAAGAAAGGCTTAGACAGAAATTCAAGAAATTCACCTGTTGGAACAAGTGATCGTGAGAAACCCAGTTTTGATAACGGGTTCGCTAAGATGTTTTCTTTTCGCAGTATGTATTGGACTTCGAAATAACTAAAGTATTTTTTCAATTTCCTCACTTCATCTAGGTAGTGAGCCATTACCTCATCGAATGTCTTGCATTCCTTGCTAACCTGGTTTACGACTAATTACGAATCGCCCATCGTAAGTAGCCGACGGACTCCAAGAGATTTTGCTACTCGGAGCTTGGCTAGAAGACTTTCATACTCGCTACATTATTGGTAGCGGGAAGGTGAATCTAGATTACATGCTTTAACCGATCCCTTGAGGTGTAACTAATACTAAGCCAGCCCCGAGCCTTTTATTTCTCAAGAACCATCAAAATATAGTTTCCGATGGTTGGCATTAGTGTTCTCCTCCTATAAAGAAGGATCACTATTTGTTCATTCAGCGATAAAATCTGCTAAAACTTGAGACTTGATAGCTGTTTGGCCTATGAAATAGATATCAAATGACAAAATAGATATCAAACAATCCAAGCTCGACTGCCCATTTAGCAATCCGACCAGTTGCTTCTTGGTTATGCAAAATATTGCCCAAGGCATGTCGGATGTCAGGTCGAATGGCTAATCGTCGTAGCTTCTGCTTCACTGGTCGTATGTCAGGTCGAATGGCTAACCTATGCTCAATCACTTCCCTTGGGACCCAAGCATGTCGGATGGTTTCCATGCAAACACATCTGCGTTAGCCTGGAGGAAAGCGACGAGCTCGTTTTCCTATTTAGCATCCAATGATGATCCTATCCGAATAGTTTTTGACTGGTGGGTAAAACCAATGGGTACTTGCTTTATTTGTTCATTGGGCTGAGGAACTGCCTTTAACCTCTATCTTGCTAGACTTGCTTGAATTTCATGCATCATTAGCATCACCTAATGGTAATTGATCGACAATTTTAAACAATTTGCGATCACAATTAAGTGAAGTAAGGTGATTACCTAAATGCGATGATCACGCCTTTTGAAACAAGAATTTTTAAATTCTTGTAGGCATGACGAGTTGCTGCCATAAATTTGGTTAGTGAACCTAGAATGACATTATATGCTGACTCAAAATCAATAATTTCAAACGAGATTAACTCAGTTCTAAAATTGTCATTTTCCAAAGATGACAGTAAAACAATCATCCCACTAGAGTTATTGAAGGACCAGGTATAATCCCAAAGAATGGGTTTGTAACAGGTCTAATTTTAGAACGAGGGATTTGTATCTCATACAAAGTATGAATAAAAAGCAAGTCCAAAGAACTCCCCCATCAATTAAACCCCTTCCAACCTTGTAATTGCTAATAGTAGAAGAAACCACTAATGGGAGTTTCTTGGGACCGACATACCACCTTTAGGGCAATCCTGCAGTCAAGGTGAGGTCAACCTCGACAATTTTGGGTATTCGGCCTCCGGTCCGGTTGTCAATATTATTTACCTCCTCCACGAAGTTTTAAATTGCCTTTTGGAGGTGTATGCGGATGAGCCACCGTATATTACGTTGATGTAATTGTTGGGCTTTTGATAACCTATTTCCTCATCTCCATCTACATCCTTATTGTTTGAATCTTCCAGTAAGGTCGACATTGGACCCTTGCCGGAGTAGAAGTCTTCTATGTGCTTCTGCCATGTTCGATAGTTTCACAGTGTGCCACGGCACCCTATGCAAATAACACCAACACCATTACCACCGATCGCACTAGGGCTTTTAGAATTGGACTGGTTATCATGACGACCACCATCTTCTTCCAAGGTGCTTTTCCCTACAAGATGTCGGCCGCTCTACAATTCCTACGACTTCATGCTAGGTGCTCTGCTTATTATTTTTCTTATTCACCCTTTTATGTTCTTCCGATTAAGAGGCTTTTTCATTTTCTCGTCCCTCGCATGGAAAGACCAGGTTGTGGTGGAGCTTAGCCTTTATTAACCATGCGATTCCACTTGATAGCCTCGTGCGCATCCGAATACCAATCTACCATATCGAAAAGCCCCGATTGGTAGATGGCGGGTGAATGTTGAGGTCCTCAATAAACATTTTATATCGGACAGCCTGCTTGAATGCACAAATAACAAAGCTATTAGAAATATTAGGAATAGTATTGCGTACTTCTACAAACCTTTTAGTAAATGCCGCAAGTTTTCGCTAAGCTTGGCAAAGACGATGTAAGTCATCTTCTTTACTAGGTTTAGCGTAGTTTAAAATTATTTAGAATGGCATAGTACAAATTATCCCAACTATAAATGGAACTGCATATTAAGAGTTTGGTCTATATTATCAGGAGAACATGGTCATCACTGACCACGGCTAGAAGTTTCACCTGGGGTTAAACGTTCAAAAACACTTCTCCGTTGTGGGCCTCGTCTTTGCTGATGACTAGTACCTTGACGGCGCCAATCAGATGAGGATCCTTTCACACGGGATACGGTCTGATATCTTGTAGACATAGACTTCACTTGCACTTCGTTTGCGGCTTCTTGCAAGTCAGTAGTAATGGCCCTTATAACGGTTGCATTTAATGCATCTTCCCCCTCTGTCGGATGATTAAGAATTGCATTTGATAAAATGCGAATTTTCTCGATAGGGTTGTCTACTATGAGCCGCTTTGAGCAGAGTTATGGTCTCTTGCCATTGCTTGTGGAGGTGGTGGCGTAATGAAAGTACCATGATGAGGTTGCCTTCCAGGGACTTGAAATCTCTGGAGGTACTTGGTTGATTTTGAAAATATGAATGTCGAGCCTCGTCAATAGACTTTTGCTTTTCCGCCATGCGTCGCTAGTACTCACTCTGAGCGATTTTTGGGCAGTTTCCTAGGCTACATGTTCGTCACATTCACCCGAGTAGACCGAAGGCGTCAACCCTCCATCTTCATCAGACGAAGGTGTATAATCCAAACTTTGGAGATGATCTTTTGAGGCTAAATCATTCATAAGGTTATTACCACCTTTTGACATAGTTTCATTGTCAACTTCCATGGAACATGCCTCATGGACTTCTTCCTCTGAATTTACTAGAGGAGTAACAAGATTCTTACCTTTTGTGAGTGGGATGACCGTTATTTGGCCTCAACTTTTGCTTCGATCTTTACCAACTCTTCTACAGTAACATTCTCAGAATAGAAGTCAAACTTATATTATTCTTCTGTCGGCTCGTCGTCAGTAGTGAGATGGGTGTAATCAGCAAGGTCAAACCAATTTTCCTCGTAATCCATCGAGACAAATGACTTGATTTTAGTATCCCGAGGCCCTACTTCTAGCACCAACTGTCGATGTTCAAGACCTTGGGTCCCTTGACTAAGCTTACTTAAATTTTATTATATACAGGCCCCTAAATACTAAAATGGACACGATGAAAATTACAGGAGTACTTTTTTATTAGCCAAGCGGTTGAGACAGAAAGTTTAGATTACAAGATGATCTATCGCATTACAGAAAGTGCGAGATTGCGAATATCTGATGCCAGATGATCTTCCATATCGTGTGTTGTCCTCCTATTTATCCTTGATGAAGGGGGCGGCAGTTGAGTTCCAGAAGGATGTCTTGTAACCGGGAGACGCTAACTGGTGTCTTATCGTCAAAGGATGCCTTTTCTTGTAATAACTTCCAGGTAGTTGCGTATTTCTATCAAATAATTGTCCGCATACAGAGCCATGCGGGAAGAACCTCTTACTCTAGACCAGTGATCCTGACCAGTTCACTAGTCGGGGTGGCCATATCGCTAGTCAGGGACGACTAGTGTGAAGCTAAGTTTGATTATCTTTGGTTTGAACTGGTCGGAGGCATGACCATTTGGAATAAGGATGGGCTTTTACCAGACGCATTATGGGTGGAGACTTAGCGGGACTATTTTTCGATGTCTAATTACGAATTTATGAAAAAAATAAGAGCCTATATGGAAATTAGGCTTTTAATCCTGATCAATATGGTCAACAAAACTTAACTTTAACCACTAATGTCTATTGTAATATATTTAAAAAATCCAATACAATTACAATATTATGAAAGTACGTGTCGAGGCAAATCTACCCACATGATTTTCATGTATCCAACCTAAATATTTGAAAAGATATTGAAAGCTAAAGTTTTAAATGTTTCACTGTTCGTATACTTTTCTGAACAACTGTATTAAATATTATTTGCTTGGAGGGTTTCAAAAATCGACGAAAACGGGTTTCAAAAATCGACGAAAACCACTCGAAAGCTGTGGTTTTCGACCTTACTACTGCTGTTCGAGATTCAAAACCGCCAAAGAAACCGGTATAATTAAAAATAAAAAAATTGAAAAATTTATACGTTGAAAACTACTCAAAAACCGCTTTTAAGGAACATTCAATTGGTTGGTTGGTTTTCGGTGAAAACCGAAGCGGTTTCGTGAAAACCGAACGGTTTCGTTTTTAATATTTTTCAAAGTTTTTGATTTCTTAACCCTTCGGTTTCGACGGTTTTCAATCGGTTTTTCGACGATTTTGTGGTATTCAATTTCGAGTGGTTTTTCAAAACGGATTTTAAAACCCCGCTTGCTTGCTCGCTAAAGCGAATGAAAGACGGCTAAACTCCGTTGTTTCGCAGAAGAGTGTTTTCGATGACCTAGAGACGGCTTAAAGATTGGTCAAGTCGGCGGTCCTCGGATTTTGAAGACATCGGTTAGAGATGACGCAGTAAAGAAAAACTAGATTAGCTGGAGGTGAATCAAAGCAACAGCGCATAAAACTACCAATTTTCCCAACCTCACTTTTCCAGTGGATTTCCTGACGACCATAGCCAAAGCAAAATGAAACGTCGAAAAGGAAAATGAGGGGGCAAATCAAAGCATCTTGCAGGGGCGAGTCCAAAAATTTCACAGCGTGAAAAGAGAGAAAAAGAAGCAAGCCAAGCATCCTCACCGTCGTAACGGCACTCGAGAAGTATCTGGTAGAGGGCAGCGAGGGAGGACTCATCGTGGTCTATCACCAGCACCCTCATCTCCCCCGGAAATCTCTCCGCCGCCGCCGACGACATCACGAGACAGCTCGCAGATCCCGTCGCCCGAAAGGTCACCGGCCCCGGCTCAATGGCGTCAGTAAACAGAGCGCAGGGAGACAGAGCGACCTGGTTTGCAGAAAATGGCACCCAAATACCCAACGGACTGATGGAGTATCCGGTTACTTTACGCCCAAAATTAGGCGTAAAAGGATCTATATCTCTTTATAATACACCTGAGCATTCTTTTCTATGTCCACCCTAAATAATGCACCTCATTAGAGATGGCCCAACCTTTATGCATCCAGCGAAACATCCCCAGAAACTTGCCTCCATCAAAATTAACCTCTCGGATCTTTCCTCAGCTTTACTCACCCATATCCGATGGCCATTGTTTAATGTGTCTAACTCATCCCTGTGGCCCCACCTCCAGCATCATCTCAAGGAAAAGGAAACAAATATCCTGAAATTAAGGAAAAGGAAACAAATGTTCTAGAAAAGGAAAAGACTATATATTACGTGCTGCGAAAAAGAAACTGAAAGATAGAGCACTATACTAGTACTATAGAGGTGGTGCCACCGAGCTCGGGCGCTGACGTGACCTCGATCCACCGGCCAGCCCGTCACGGCGACGCTGTCGTGTCTAACATGGCGATGGCACGGTTCGGTGTTTCTGCACCAAATTTTTGCCCATGGGCCTCTACAATTGGTTGAAAGGAATGACCAAGATTCAAGGTTCAGAGAAAGGACGACACCCCTAGATGTACGAGTGGCTGGTCGATTTTCCTCCAATATGTGTACTCTAAATATGGTATCACGCCTACCAATAGACCGGTACCCATCCTTTGCTAGTGATTTTTATTCAAGTTGTTACACTGTTTCTCTTGCCTTGCTTTTCAATGTGGCGATGCAATGGGATGATGACCATACAGTCGGCATGGAGCCATGCACTTGTATCGTGCAAGTTCCATCTAAGTACTTTATTGCGATTACTTACATGTTCGTGTATTTACATCCCGTTTTTAATCGATCACTTTGAGGTGTAACTAATACTAAGCCATCCCACAAGCCTTTTATTTCTAGAATTATCAAAATATAGTTTCCAAAGTGGTCGGTATTAGTGTTTTCTCCTATAAAGAAGGTTCACTATTTGTCCATTCAAGGATAAAATCGCCAAAACTTGGAACTTGATAGTTGTTCGCTAGGAAATGGATATCAAATGATCCAAGCTTGATCGCCTACTTAGCAATTCGACTAGTTGCTTCTTGGTTATGCAAAATATTGCCCAAAGCAAAAGAGGATGGTATTGTAACCCGATGTGATTGGAAATATTCTCAATTTTCTAGAATCCATTAATAGAGCATAAAGTAATTTTCTGAACCTGAGAGTATATCTCCTTAGGCCCATGCAAGAGTTCACTTACATAGTAAATAGGTTTTTGAATTTGATATCGTTCAACGATTAATACGGCACTGACCACACTGTTCGAAGCTACTAAATATAGCAACAACGTCTCTCGAGGGTTGGTTAAAACCAGAGTGGGTGGGTTCTGCAAATAAGTCTTTATATCATTAAAGGCTTTATCTGCTTCATTCGACCAGTGAAATTTATCGTATTGAATTACCTTAAAGAAAGGCTTAGACAGAAATTCAAGAAATTCACCTGTTGGAACAAGTGATCGTGAGAAACCCAGTTTTGATAACGGGTTCGCTAAGATGTTTTCTTTTCGCAGTATGTATTGGACTTCGAAATAACTAAAGTATTTTTTCAATTTCCTCACTTCATCTAGGTAGTGAGCCATTACCTCATCGAATGTCTTGCATTCCTTGCTAACCTGGTTTACGACTAATTACGAATCGCCCATCGTAAGTAGCCGACGGACTCCAAGAGATTTTGCTACTCGGAGCTTGGCTAGAAGACTTTCATACTCTGCTACATTATTGGTAGCAGGAAGGTGAATCTAGATTACATGCTTTAACTGATCCCCTTGAGGTGTAACTAATACTAAGCCAGCCCCCGAGCCTTTTATTTCTCAAGAACCATCAAAATATAGTTTCCAGTGGTTGGCATTAGTGTTCTCCTCCTATAAAGAAGGATCACTATTTGTTCATTCAGCGATAAAATCTGCTAAAACTTGAGACTTGATAGCTGTTTGGCCTATGAAATAGATATCAAATGACAAAATAGATATCAAACAATCCAAGCTCGACTGCCCATTTAGCAATCCGACCAGTTGCTTCTTGGTTATGCAAAATATTGCCCAAGGCATGTCGGATGTCAGGTCGAATGGCTAATCGTCGTAGCTTCTGCTTCACTGGTCGTATGTCAGGTCGAATGGCTAACCTATGCTCAATCACTTCCCTTGGGACCCAAGCATGTCGGATGGTTTCCATGCAAACACATCTGCGTTAGCCTGGAGGAAAGCGACGAGCTCGTTTTCCTATTTAGCATCCAATGATGATCCTATCCGAATAGTTTTTGACTGGTGGGTAAAACCAATGGGTACTTGCTTTATTTGTTCATTGGGCTGAGGAACTGCCTTTAACCTCTATCTTGCTAGACTTGCTTGAATTTCATGCATCATTAGCATCACCTAATGGTAATTGATCGACAATTTTAAACAATTTGCGATCACAATTAAGTGAAGTAAGGTGATTACCTCGTACAGTGATCACGCCTTTTGAAACAAGAATTTTAAATTCTTGTAGGCATGACGAGTTGCTGCCATAAATTTGGTTAGTGAACCTAGAATGACATTATATGTCGACTCAAAATCAATAATTTCAAACGAGATTAACTCGGTTCTAAAATTGTCGGCGTTTCCAAAGATGACAGTAAAACAATCATCCACTAGAGTTATTGAAGGACCGTATAATCCCAAAGAATGGGTTTGTAACAGTCTAATTTTAGAACGAGGATTTGTATCTCATACAAAGTATGAATAAAAAGCAAGTCCAAAGAACTCCCCATCAATTAAACCCCTTCCAACCTTGTAATTGCTAATAGTAGAAGAAACCACTAATGGGAGTTTCTTGGGACCGACATACCACCTTTAGGGCAATCCTGCAGTGAAGGTGAGGTCAACCTCGACAATTTTGGGTATTCGCCTCCGGTCCGGTTGTCAATATTATTTACCTCCTCCACGAAGTTTTAAATTGCCTTTGGAGGTGTATGCGGATGAGCCACCGTATATTACGTTGATGTAATTGTTGGGCTTTTGATAACCTATTTCCTCATCTCCATCTACATCCTTATTGTTTGAATCTTCCAAGAAGGTCGACATTGGACCCTTGCCGAGTAGAAGTCTTCTATGTGCTTCGCCATGTTCGATAGTTTCACAGTCGTGCCTCGCACCCTATGCAAATAACACCAACACCATTACCACCGATCGCACTAGGGCTTTTAGAATTGGACTGGTTATCATGACGACCACCATCTTCTTCCAAGGTGCTTTTCCCTTACAAATATGTCGGCGCTCTACAATTCCTACGACTTCATGCTAGGTGCTCTGCTTATTATTTTCTCTTATTCACCCTTTTATGTTCTTCCGATTAAGAGGCTTTTTCATTTTCTCGTCCCTCGCATGGAAAGACCAGGTTGTGGTGGAGCTTAGCCTTTATTAACCATGCGATTCCACTTGATAGCCTCGTGCGATCCGAATACCAATCTACCATATCGAAAAGCCCCGATTGGTAGATGGCGGGTGAATGTTGAGGTCCTCAATAAACATTTTATATCGGACAGCCTGCTTGAATGCACAAATAACAAAGCTATTAGAAATATTAGGAATAGTATTGCGTACTTCTACAAACCTTTTAGTAAATGCCGCAAGTTTTCGCCAGAAGCTTGGCAAAGACGATGTAAGTCATCTTCTTTACTAGGTTTAGCGTAGTTTAAAATTATTTAGAATGGCATAGTACAAATTATCCCAACTATAAATGGAACTGCATATTAAGAGTTTGGTCTATATTATCAGGAGAACATGGTCATCACTGACAACGGCTAGAAGTTTCACCTGGGGTTAAACGTTCAAAAACACTTCTCCGTTGTGGGCCTCGTCTTTGCTGATGACTAGTACCTTGACGGCGCCAATCAGATGAGGATCCTTTCACACGGGATACGGTCTGATATCTTGTAGACATAGACTTCACTTGCACTTCGTTTGCGGCTTCTTGCAAGTCAGTAGTAATGGCCCTTATAACGGTTGCATTTAATGCATCTTCCCCCTCTGTCGGATGATTAAGAATTGCATTTGATAAAATGCGAATTTTCTCGATAGGGTTGTCTACTATGAGCCGCTTTGAGCAGAGTTATGGTCTCTTGCCATTGCTTGTGGAGGTGGTGGCGTAATGAAAGTACCATGATGAGGTTGCCTTCCGTGGACTTGAAATCTCCGGAGGTACTTGGTTGATTTTGAAAATATGAATGTCGAGCCTCGTCAATAGACTTTTGCTTTTCCGCCATGCGTCGCTAGTACTCACTCTGAGCGATTTTTGGGCAGTTTCCTAGGCTACATGTTCGTCACATTCACCCGAGTAGACCGAAGGCGTCAACCCTCCATCTTCATCAGACGAAGGTGTATAATCCAAACTTTGGAGATGATCTTTTGAGGCTAAATCATTCATAAGGTTATTACCACCTTTTGACATAGTTTCATTGTCAACTTCCATGGAACATGCCTCATGGACTTCTTCCTCTGAATTTACTAGAGGAGTAACAAGATTCTTACCTTTTGTGAGTGGGATGACCGTTATTTGGCCTCAACTTTTGCTTCGATCTTTACCAACTCTTCTACAAGAACATTCTCGAATAGAAGTCAAACTTATATTATTCTTCCGTCTACTCGTCGTCGGTAGTGAGATGGGTGTAATCAAGAAGGTCAAACCAATTTTCCTCGTAATCCATCGAGACAAATGACTTGATTTTAGTATCCCGAGGCCCTACTTCTAGCACCAACTGTCGATGTTCAAGACCTTGGGTCCCTTGACTAAGCTTACTTAAATTTTATTATATACAGGCCCCTAAATACTAAAATGGACACGATGAAAATTACAGAGTACTTTTTATTAGCCAGCGGTTGAGACAGAAAGTTTAGATTACAAGATGATCTATCGCATTACAGAAAGTGCGAGATTGCGAATATCTGATGCCAGATGATCTTCCATATCGTGTGTTGTCCTCCTATTTATCCTTGATGAAGGGGGCGGCAGTTGAGTTCCAGAAGGATGTCTTGTAACCGGGAGACGCTAACTGGTGTCTTATCGTCAAAGGATGCCTTTTCTTGTAATAACTTCCAGGTAGTTGCGTATTTCTATCAAATAATTGTCCGCATACTGAGCCATGCGGAAGAACCTCTTACTCTAGACCGGTGATCCCACTCGTTCACTAGTCGGGTGGCCATATCGCTAGTCGTGACGACTAGTGTGAAGCTAAGTTTGATTATCTTTGGTTTGAACTGGTGGAGGCATGACCATTTGGAATAAGGATGGGCTTTTACCGGCGCATTATGGGTGGAGACTTAGCGGGACTATTTTTCGATGTCTAATTACGAATTTATGAAAAAAATAAGAGCCTATATGGAAATTAGGCTTTTAATCCTGATCAATATGGTCAACAAAACTTAACTTTAACCACTAATGTCTATTGTAATATATTTAAAAAATCCAATACAATTACAATATTATGAAAGTACGTGTCGAGGCAAATCTACCCACATGATTTTCATGTATCCAACCTAAATATTTGAAAAGATATTGAAAGCTAAAGTTTTAAATGTTTCACTGTTCGTATACTTTTCTGAACAACTGTATTAAATATTATTTGCTTGGAGGGTTTCAAAAATCGACGAAAACGGGTTTCAAAAATCGACGAAAACCACTCGAAAGCTGTGGTTTTCGACCTTACTACTGCGGTTCGAGATTCAAAACCGCTCAGCAAACCGGTATAATTAAAAAATAAAAAAATTGAAAAATTTATACGTTGAAAACTACTCAAAAACCGCTTTTAAGGAACATTCAATTGGTTGGTTGGTTTTCAGTGAAAACCGAGCGGTTTCTCGTGAAAAACCGAACGGTTTTCGTTTTTTTAATATTTTTCAAAGTTTTTGATTTCTTAACCCTTCGGTTTCTGACGGTTTTCAATCGGTTTTTCGAACGATTTTTGTGGTATTCGAATTTCGAGTGGTTTTTTCAAAAACGGATTTTAAAACCCTGCTTGCTTGCCTGCTAAGGCGAATGAAAGACGAAGCTAAACTCCGTTGTTTCTCGCAGAAGAGTGTTTTGAGATGACCTAGAGACGGCTTAAAGATTGGTGAAGTCGAAGCGGTCCCTCGGATTTTGAAGACATCGGTTAGAGATGACGCAGTAAAGAAAAACTAGATTAGCTGGAGGTGAATCAAAGCAACAGCGCATAAAACTACCAATTTTCCCAACCTCACTTTTCCAGTGGATTTCCTGACGACCATAGCCAAAGCAAAATGAAACGTCGAAAAGGAAAATGAGGGGGCAAATCAAAGCATCTTGCAGGGGCGAGTCCAAAAATTTCACAGCGTGAAAAGAGAGAAAAAGAAGCAAGCCAAGCATCCTCACCGTCAGAATAGCGGCACTCGAGAAGCATCTGGTAGAGGGCAGCGAGGAGGACTCATCGTGGTCTATCACCAAAGACCCTCATCTCCCCCGGAAATCTCTCGGCCGCCGCCGACGACATCACGAGACAGCTCGCAGATCCCGTCGCCCGAAAGGTCACCGGCCCCGGCTCAATGCCGTCAGTAAACAGAGCGCAGGGAGACAGAGCGACCTGGTTTGCAGAAAATGGCACCCAAATACCCAACGGACTGATGGAGTATCCGGTTACTTTACGCCCAAAATTAGGCGTAAAAGGATCTATATCTCTTTATAATACACCTGAGCATTCTTTTCTATGTCCACCCTAAATAATGCACCTCATTAGAGATGGCCCAACCTTTATGCATCCAGCGAAACATCCCCAGAAACTTGCCTCCATCAAAATTAACCTCTCGATCTTTCCTCGACTTTACTCACCCATATCCGATGGCCATTGTTTAATGTGTCTAACTCATCCTCGTGGCCCCACCTCCAAAGATCATCTCAAGGAAAAGGAAACAAATATCCCAAATTAAGGAAAAGGAAACAAATGTTCTAGAAAAGGAAAAGACTATATATTACGTCTTCGCTAAAAGAAATCGAAAGATAGAGCACTATACTAGTACTATAGAGGTGGTGCCGGCCAGGCTCGGGCGCTGACGTGACCTCGATCCGGCCAAGCCAGCCCGTCACGACGCTGCCGTGTCTAACATGGCGATGGCACGGTTCGTGTTTCTGCACCAAATTTTTGCCCATGGGCCTCTACAATTGGTTGAAAGGAATGACCAAGATTGAAGGTTCGTAGAAAGGACGACACCCCTAGATGTACGAGTGGTGGTCGATTTTCCTCCAATATGTGTACTCTAAATATGGTATCACGCCTACCAATAGACCAGGTACCCATCCTTTGCTAGCTGATTTTTATTCAAGTTGTTACACTGTTTCTCTTGCCTTGCTTTTCAATGTGGCGATGCAATGGGATGATGACCATACAGGTCGGCATGGAGCCATGCACTTGTACGTGCAAGTTCCATCTAAGTACTTTATTGCAGTTACTTACATGTTCTGGTGTATTTCTGTCCCGTTTTTTAACTGATCACTTTGAGGTGTAACTAATACTAAGCCATCCCACAAGCCTTTTATTTCTCGAGAATTATCAAAATATAGTTTCCAGTGGTCGGTATTAGTGTTTTTCTCCTATAAAGAAGGTTCACTATTTGTCCATTCAGTGATAAAATCGGCCAAAACTTGGAACTTGATAGTTGTTCGGGCTAGGAAATGGATATCAAATGATCCAAGCTTGACTGCCTACTTAGCAATTCGACTAGTTGCTTCTTGGTTATGCAAAATATTGCCCAAAGCAAAAGAGGATGGTATTGTAACCCGATGTGATTGGAAATATTCTCAATTTTCTAGAATCCATTAATAGAGCATAAAGTAATTTTCTGAACCTGAGAGTATATCTCCTTAGGCCCATGCAAGAGTTCACTTACATAGTAAATGTGTTTTGAATTTGATATCGTTCAACGATTAATACGATCGACTTGACCACCGCTCAAGCTACTAAATATAGCAACAACGTCTCTCCGTGGTTGGTTAAAACCAGAGTGGGTGGGTTACGCAAATAAGTCTTTATATCATTAAAGGCTTTATCCGCTTCATTCGACCAATGAAATTTATCGTATTCGAATTACCTTAAAGAAAGGCTTAGACAGAATTCAAGAAATTCACCGTTGGAACAAGTGATCGTGAGAAACCCAGTTTGATAACGGGTTCGCTAAGATGTTTTCTTTTCGCAGATGTATTGGACTTCGAAATAACTAAAGTATTTTTTCAATTTCCTCACTTCATCTAGGTAGTGAGCCATTACCTCATCGAATGTCTTGCATTCCTTGCTAACTGGTTTACGACTAATTACGAATCGCCCATCGTAAGTAGCCGACGGACTCAAGAGATTTTGCTACTCGGAGCTTGGCTAGAAGACTTTCATACTCTGCTACATTATTGGTAGCAGAAGGTGAATCTAGATTACATGCTTTAACTGATCCCCTTGAGGTGTAACTAATACTAAGCCAGCCCCCGAGCCTTTTATTTCTCAAGAACCATCAAAATATAGTTTCCAGTGGTTGGCATTAGTGTTCTCCTCCTATAAAGAAGGATCACTATTTGTTCATTCAGCGATAAAATCTGCTAAAACTTGAGACTTGATAGCTGTTTGGCCTATGAAATAGATATCAAATGACAAAATAGATATCAAACAATCCAAGCTCGACTGCCCATTTAGCAATCCGACCAGTTGCTTCTTGGTTATGCAAAATATTGCCCAAGGCATGTCGGATGTCAGGTCGAATGGCTAATCGTCGTAGCTTCGCTTCACTGGTCGTATGTCAGGTCGAATGGCTAACCTATGCTCAATCACTTCCCTTGGGACCCAAGCATGTCGGATGGTTTCCATGCAAACACATCTGCGTTAGCCTGGAGGAAAGCGACGAGCTCGTTTTCCTATTTAGCATCCAATGATGATCCTATCCGAATAGTTTTTGACTGGTGGGTAAAACCAATGGGTACTTGCTTTATTTGTTCATTGGGTGAGGAACCGCTTTAACCTCTATCTTGCTAGACTTGCTTGAATTTCATGCATCATTAGCATCACCTAATGGTAATTGATCGACAATTTTAAACAATTTGCGATCACAATTAAGTGAAGTAAGGTGATTACCTCGTACAGTGATCACGCCTTTTGAAACAAGAATTTTTAAATTCTTGTAGGCATGACGAGTTGCTGCCATAAATTTGGTTAGTGAACCTAGAATGACATTATATGCTGACTCAAAATCAATAATTTCAAACGAGATTAACTCAGTTCTAAAATTGTCATTGTTTCCAAAGATGACAGGTAAAACAATCTGTCCCACTAGAGTTATTGAAGGACCAGGTATAATCCCAAAGAATGGGTTTGTAACAGGTCTAATTTTAGAACGAGGGATTTGTATCTCATACAAAGTATGAATAAAAAGCAAGTCCAAAGAACTCCCCCATCAATTAAACCCCTTCCAACCTTGTAATTGCTAATAGTAGAAGAAACCACTAATGGGAGTTTCTTGGGGACTGACATACCACCTTTAGGGCAATCCTGCAGGCTGAAGGTGAGGTCAACCTCTGACAATTTTGGGTATTCTGGCCTCCCGGTCCGGTTGTCAATATTATTTACCAACCTCCACGAAGTTTTAAATTGCCTTTTGGAGGTGTATGCAGATGAGCCACCGTATATTACGTTGATGTAATTGTTGGGCTTTTGATAACCTATTTCCTCATCTCCATCTACATCCTTATTGTTTGAATCTTCCAGTAAGGTCGACATTGGACCCTTGCCGGAGTAGAAGTCTTCTATGTGCTTCTGCCATGTTCGATAGTTTCACAGGTCGTGCCCTGGCACCCTATGCAATAACACCAACACCATTACCACCGATCGCACTAGGGCTTTTAGAATTGGATGGTTATCATGACGACCACCATCTTCTTCCAAGGTGCTTTTCCCTTACAGTATGTCGGCCGTTCTACAATTCCTACGACTTCATGCTAGGTGCTCTGTTTATTATTTTTCTCTTATTCACCCTTTTATGTTCTTCTGATTAAGAGGCTTTTTTCATTTTCTGGTCCCCTCGCATGGAAAGACCAGGTTGTGGTGGAGCTTAGCCTTTATTAACCATGCGATTCCACTTGATAGCCTCGTGCGCATCCGAATACCAATCTACCATATCGAAAAGCCCCGATTGGTAGATGGCGGGTGAATGTTGAGGTCCTCAATAAACATTTTATATCGGACAGCCTGCTTGAATGCACAAATAACAAAGCTATTAGAAATATTAGGAATAGTATTGCGTACTTCTACAAACCTTTTAGTAAATGCCGCAAGTTTTCGCCAGAAGCTTGGCAAAGACGATGTAAGTCATCTTCTTTACTAGGTTTAGCGTAGTTTAAAATTATTTAGAATGGCATAGTACAAATTATCCCAACTATAAATGGAACTGCATATTAAGAGTTTGGTCTATATTATCAGGAGAACATGGTCATCACTGACCACGGCTAGAAGTTTCACCTGGGGTTAAACGTTCAAAAACACTTCTCCGTTGTGGGCCTCGTCTTTGCTGATGACTAGTACCTTGACGGCGCCAATCAGATGAGGATCCTTTCACACGGGATACGGTCTGATATCTTGTAGACATAGACTTCACTTGCACTTCGTTTTGCGGCTTCTTGCAAGTCGTTAGTAATGGCCCTTATAACGTTGCATTTAATGCATCTTCCCCCTCTGTCGGATGATTAAGAATTGCATTTGATAAAATGCGAATTTTCTCGATAGGGTTGTCTACTATGAGCCGCTTTGAGCGAGTTATGGTCTCTTGCCATTGCTTGTGGAGGTGGTGGCGTAATGAAAGTACCATGATGAGGTTGCCTTCCAGGGACTTGAAATCTCTGGAGGTACTTGGTTGATTTTGAAAATATGAATGTCGAGCCTCGTCAATAGACTTTTGCTTTTCCGCCATGCGTCGCTAGTACTCACTCGAGCGATTTTGGGCGTTTCTAGGCTACATGTTCGTCACATTCACCCGAGTAGACCGAAGGCGTCAACCCTCCATCTTCATCAGACGAAGGTGTATAATCCAAACTTTGGAGATGATCTTTTGAGGCTAAATCATTCATAAGGTTATTACCACCTTTTGACATAGTTTCATTGTCAACTTCCATGGAACATGCCTCATGGACTTCTTCCTCTGAATTTACTAGAGGAGTAACAAGATTCTTACCTTTTTGTGAGTGGGATGACCGTTATTTGGCCTCAACTTTTGCTTCGATCTTTACCAACTCTTCTACAGTAACATTCTCAGAATAGAAGTCAAACTTATATTATTCTTCTGTCGGCTCGTCGTCAGTAGTGAGATGGGTGTAATCAGCAAGGTCAAACCAATTTTCCTCGTAATCCATCGAGACAAATGACTTGATTTTAGTATCCCGAGGCCCTACTTCTAGCACCAACTGTCGATGTTCAAGACCTTGGGTCCCTTGACTAAGCTTACGTAAATTTTATTATATACAGGCCCCTAAATACTAAAATGGACACGATGAAAATTACAGGAGTACTTTTTTATTAGCCAAGCGGTTGAGACAGAAAGTTTAGATTACAAGATGATCTATCGCATTACAGAAAGTGCGAGATTGCGAATATCTGATGCCAGATGATCTTCCATATCGTGTGTTGTCCTCCTATTTATCCTTGATGAAGGGGGCGGCAGTTGAGTTCCAGAAGGATGTCTTGTAACCGGGAGACGCTAACTGGTGTCTTATCGTCAAAGGATGCCTTTTCTTGTAATAACTTCCAGGTAGTTGCGTATTTCTATCAAATAATTGTCCGCATCTGAGCCATGCGGAAGAACCTCTTACTCTAGACCGGTGATCCTGACCAGTTCACTAGTCGGGGTGGCCATATCGCTAGTCAGGGACGACTAGTGTGAAGCTAAGTTTGATTATCTTTGGTTTGAACTGGTCGGAGGCATGACCATTTGGAATAAGGATGGGCTTTTACCAGACGCATTATGGGTGGAGACTTAGCGGGACTATTTTTCGATGTCTAATTACGAATTTATGAAAAAAATAAGAGCCTATATGGAAATTAGGCTTTTAATCCTGATCAATATGGTCAACAAAACTTAACTTTAACCACTAATGTCTATTGTAATATATTTAAAAAATCCAATACAATTACAATATTATGAAAGTACGTGTCGAGGCAAATCTACCCACATGATTTTCATGTATCCAACCTAAATATTTGAAAAGATATTGAAAGCTAAAGTTTTAAATGTTTCACTGTTCGTATACTTTTCTGAACAACTGTATTAAATATTATTTGCTTGGAGGGTTTCAAAAATCGACGAAAACGGGTTTCAAAAATCGACGAAAACCACTCGAAAGCTGTGGTTTTCGACCTTACTACTGCGGTTCGAGATTCAAAACCGCTCAGCAAACCGGTATAATTAAAAAATAAAAAAAAATTGAAAAAATTTATACGTTGAAAACTACTCGAAAAACCGTTTTTAAGGAACATTCAATTGGTTGGTTGGTTTTCAGTGAAAACCGAGCGGTTTCTCGTGAAAAACCGAACGGTTTTCGTTTTTTTAATATTTTTCAAAGTTTTTGATTTCTTAACCCTTCGGTTTCTGACGGTTTTCAAACGGTTTTTCGAACGATTTTTGTGGTATTCGAATTTCGAGTGGTTTTTTCAAAAACGGATTTTAAAACCCTGCTTGCTTGCCTGCTAAGGCGAATGAAAGACGAAGCTAAACTCCGTTGTTTCTCGCAGAAGAGTGTTTTCAGATGACCTAGAGACGGCTTAAAGATTGGCTGAAGTCGAAGCGGTCCCTCGGATTTTGAAGACATCGGTTAGAGATGACGCAGTAAAGAAAAACTAGATTAGTGGAGGTGAATCAAAGCAACAATATAAAACTACCAATTTTCCCAACCTCACTTTTCGGTGGATTTCGGCGACCATAGCCAAAGCAAAATGAAACGTCGAAAAGGAAAATGAGGGGGCAAATCAAAGCATCTTGCAGGGGCGAGTCCAAAAATTTCACAGCGTGAAAAGAGAGAAAAAGAAGCAAGCCAAGCATCCTCACCGTCGTAACGACACTCGAGAAGCATCTGGTAGAGGGCAGCGAGGGAGGACTCATCGTGGTCTATCACCAGCACCCTCATCTCCCCCGGAAATCTCTCCGCCGCCGCCGACGACATCACGAGACAGCTCGCAGATCCCGTCGCCCGAAAGGTCACCGGCCCCGGCTCAATGGCGTCAGTAAACAGAGCGCAGGGAGACAGAGCGACCTGGTTTGCAGAAAATGGCACCCAAATACCCAACGGACTGATGGAGTATCCGGTTACTTTACGCCCAAAATTAGGCGTAAAAGGATCTATATCTCTTTATAATGCACATAAGTATTCTTTTCTATGTCCACCCTAAATAATGCATCTCATTAGAGATGGTCCAATCTTCATGCATCCAGCGAAACGTCCCTAGAAACTTGCCTCCATCAAAATTAACCTCTCAGATCTTTCCTCAGCTTTACTCACTCACATCCGATGGCCATTGTTTAATGTGTCTAACTCATCCCTGTAGCCCCACCTCCAGCATCATCTCAAGGAAAAGGAAACAAATATCCTGGAATTAAGGAAAAGGAAACAAATATTCTAGAAAAGAAAAAGACCATATATTACGTGCTGAAAAAAGAAAACCGGAAGATAGGACACTATACTAATACTTATAAAAACTATAGAGGTGGTCAAGTTAGCCATGCCAGCCAGGCTCGGGCGCCTGACGTGACCTCAGTCCAGCCGGCCAGCCCGTCACGGCACGTTGCCGTGTCTAACATGGCAGATGGCACGGTTCAGGTGTTTCCGGCGCCAAATTTTTGCCCATGGGCCTCTACAATTGGTTGAAAGGAATGACCGAAGATTCGAAGGTTCGTAGAAAGGACGACACCCCTAGATGTACGAGTGGCTGGTCGATTTTCCCTCTAAATATGTGTACTCTAAATATGGTATCACGCCCAGGGTTCACAATTTCGTTTCGCTCGTGAAAACCGCTAGCCCCGCGGTAGCGGTTTTCGCGAAAAAACGCTCGAAAACCGCGAAAAACCGAACGGTTTGCAAATTTGAAAATTTTGAAATTTGATCAAATGAAATCCAAAACCGCGGTTTTTGATTTAAAACCGCTTCGGTTTTGCTGAAACCGAAAGCGGTTTTGGAGAAAACCGCAAAACCGCCGAGGTTGGAAAATTGGGAAAAATCGAAAAAATTGGAAAAAAATACAAAAAAAATATTGTAAAATTTGTAGAAATACAGGGAAGGTTAAAATTGAGTAAAAATATAATAAATATATAAATAAGGTATGTGAAAATGTGAAAAAAAATTCCAAAATGATCTCTTCTAAATTTGGAAAAAATCGACATGACCTTTGCTATATTTTTGTGAATTAGAAGTTGTAAGTTATGTATTTTGCAATAATATGTCAATAAGTAATCTTTTATTGCAATACTACAATCACACAAGTGCAAAAATCGGCATTTACATAACTACAAAGCAAAATCATTCGCAATTTCACTACCATTTACTTATCAACACCATTTACATTATAATGCATTTAAATTGAAGTTGTGGAGTAGGTATAAGTATAGTTTCGTCACTCTTCCATTGTCGCAAAAATGACATGTTCGACCTACATGAACGGAACATCGAAAACCGATGACAGAAGGAAAAATGGTGAAAATATAAGAACAAATTAAAAAAATTAAAAATGTAAAAAAATCCCAATTAATCTATAAAACACCTAAGAGAAATGTTTATAATTTTTTAAATCATTTATTTCTTCTAAAAAATCTAAAACAGAAATTAATGAAAAGGAACAAATACACTGTCAGATTTTTATAAATAGTAAAATGATTTATTATATTCTAAAATTTTAATTAAAATATAAATAGTTCTAAAGGATCATGTACTAAAATTTTCAGAAATATTAGACTTCATTTATTTCCCATATAAAATCAAAAACAGAAGAGCATATACAATGATAATAGCACTTTCGGAATTTTTAAAAAATACACATATCTGATCATCATCTCAAAATTTTACATAATCATTTTAATGACGTTATAACATCACAAAAAAAGTTTAAGAAATGTTAGACTTCATTTTGTGCCCCTAGAAAATAAAAAACTGAAGAGCATATATTGTGACAGTATCACTGTCAGAATTTTTAAAAAATTTAAATATGCGATAATAATCTGAAAATTTTACAGAATCATTATGATTACCTCAGGAACGCACAGAAAAAATTTCAAAATTTTTTGACACTGTTTGCTAAATTTCTTCAAATTTTTGAAATTTACTGTTCATCTGGCCGATTTTCCGAGCGGTTTTAATTACCGAACCGGCTCGGTACGGGCGGTTTTCGCGAAAACCGAGCGGTTTTCGACGGTTTTTTGAACCCTGATCACGCCTACCAATAGACCAGGTACCCATCCTTTGCTAGCTGATTTTTATTCAAGTTGTTACACGATTTCTCTTGCCTTGCTTTTCAATGTGGCGATGCAATGGGATGATGACCATACAGGTCGGCATGGAGCCATGCACTTGTACGTGCAAGTTCCATCTAAGTACTTTATTGCAGTTACTTACATGTTCTGGTGTATTTCTGTCCCGTTTTTTTTGGAATTTTTCTGGGATGCTTCAAATTGGGCAGCATGGTTGCGGTAACATGCATAGTGGCTGCATCTCGCGCACTCACTCGCGGCTATGTGAAATGCGGGTTCTTTCTTCGTTAAGATTTTCTAATCTATACCTTCAACTCCCGGTGCTATAGCTCAGTACGACTTAAGATGTGCTGGGCCTAAAGGTGGGCGTCGTGTCGTGCCGGATCGGCTCGGCACGAGCCCTTCGTGTCTGAATCGTGTCGGGCTGCGACAGCCCGTCGTGCCCGCCGTGCCGTGCCGTGCCGTGCCGGCCCGGCTCGCCTTTGGCGAGCCTAGGCACGGTCCATTTGCGCTTCGTGCCTGTTTCGTGTTGTGCCGGTCCAGATCCGATCCATTTGCACTATTGCAATGAGAGGAAAGGAGCCGAAGTCGCATAGAATTGAGGCAGTGAATGCAAATATTATGAGAAAAAGAACTAAAATTTATTTATTTTTGAACGATTACATAGAGCGAGGGGGATGTGCTCAACACGGGCGAGAGAGGGGGCAATAGGCGAGAAAGAGAGTGAGCGAGACAGACGAGAGAGATTGAGAGAGACTGGTGAGAGAGAGAGAGAGCTGAGAGATTGAGAAGGATGAGCGAGAGAGAGCAGCTTCTTACACCGCCTCTTAATCTCTCTCAGCTCTCTCTCCTGTTTTGTCCGTCTCTCTCAGGTGTCGGCGATAGGGGTTGCATTCATGTAACTGGATGCATCCATAGTGGTTATGCTCTGTGAGTCAGTGACCTTCATGCTAGGCTTCTTCCTCATACCCTGGGTCATCGGACCCGGTACGACCCATTTTACAGTGTTGTGCCGGGCCGTGCCGCCTATCGTGCCCGATTCTCAAGCCCGGCACGGCCCGTACTACAGTATCGTGCCAGCCCAGCACAGCCCACTTTGTATCGAGTTGGGCTTCGTGCCGGGCCATGACGTAGTGTCTCGGGCTGGCCCAAAAGAGCCCGGCCCGAATGCCCACCTCTAGCTGGGCCTGGGAGTTTAATACTAGAAAATGAAGACAAATGAACACAGCGGACATGCCAGTTACTGAATTATTTCAAATGTTTTATGTTGTTTGGTTAAAATCATCAGCAGAATTACTATTTGGTGTTTTTGCAACAAAAGTCCAATGAGATTGTGTACAAGTCAACGCCAAAAATTGTTACTTACGGCTTACGAGGTTTTGTTTGCAATTTCGCAATTAGGAAATGTCCGTCTAGTTGCTAGTTGCATCTTTCACGGAATAATTCTGGTCTAGTTGCTAGTTTCATCTTTCTCCGAGTAATTCTGGTCAAAGTTCACCCCATTGGATGACCAGGATGGATTTAACGATCAACGGCGAAACGCATGACGAGACGGTTGCGCTAATGTGAGAACGTGCGATCGAAACAACACCGAAAGAGAGAAAAAAGAAAATCAATGGAATCCTCCATCTACTAAAGATGGAGGAAATGCCTATCAGAGGTGCGTTTGAGCCGTGGTGAGCCGGCTCGGCTCGTGGCTTGAGCCAAGCCGGCAAAAAAAATTCGTGGTCGAGTTCTTTTTAAAAAAAAATTACAATTAGGTCTTTTTCTGGGAAAAAATTACGATAAGGTCCTTTTAAAAAAAATATATTACGTCTAGGTTCTTTATGCGTTTTTAAGTATTGCGCTCTGGTCCTTCTACTGAAAATTAAAATTACGATTAGGTCCTTTTAGGAAAAACATTTAGGTCTTTTTTCTTTGAAAAAAATTATACATTGCATTTAGGTCATTTTTTCATTTTTCTAGCATTACGTTTAAGCCCTTTTGCGGAAAACACAAAATTCTGTTTAGGTTCTTTTCGCGTGTTTCCTCGATTTGCTCCTATAGGGAGCGGCATTCGCACGTTTTCTCCATTTGCTCGCGTAAGGAGTGGCGCCCACGGCGTGACACGTCACGTATGGTTGGCTAGTCATTATCTACACATGGTGGAACTTGTGGATGGAAAAAAAATCAGAAGAATATTTGAGAATAACAAAAAACAGAGAATGGCTAGAAAAAGTTGCAACTAGAGGTGGGCGTCGTGCCAGGCTGGCCCGGCCTAGCATAGGTCCATCGTGCTTCGTGCCTGAACTGTGCCGGGCCGCAACAGACCGCCGTGCCCACTGTGTCGTGTTGGTCCAGCTCATCTTCGGCGAGCCTAGGCACAGCCTATTTGCGCTTCGTGCCTGCTTCGTGCCGTATCGGCTCAGCCTTGGCTCATTTGCACTGTTCTGACAAGAGAAAATGAGCATAGGTCGATGGGATCACCAGAATTGGATTGAAAGGGTGGGGTATCTGTAGTGATTGACGGGGTTGGCGGGGAGAGAGAGGACGAGAGGATGGTGGGGAGTGTGGTGTCGGGGGAGGCATAGAGCGGTGGCATAGCGAGAAAGACAAAGGAGAGGCTACCATGAGTCAGAGGAAGAGTGACATAGAGAGTCAGAGGAAGAGAGGAACTAAGAGAGGGAGAGTGAGCCAGAGAGAGCGAGTTAGAGATTGTGACATAGAGGGTCGGATGGAGAGAGAGTGACATAGAGAGTCAGTGGTGCAACATTCTTCTTCCCCTCCATAGCACAAGCAAGCACACCCTTAAACACCCCAACTAGTTCTCATCCTGAGCATCCCAGATATTTAAACGTCCATAATTTTACTTAATTATTTGAATTTTATGATTTTATTTTTGTTTTCTCATTTTCCATTTCCCCTTTTTTTCCATTTCCCCAAAAAGTGGTTGTAGAACTAGGATCTTAGAGAGGATATAGATGACCATCTTTAAATAACAAATTGCAAAATTGATATCTTCATTTGTCAGTATAACAGATTTAATCCAATTCTGGAGAGGAGGGAGGCGGAGCGGCACGGCAGGGGAGCGTCCGCGAGAGGCGGAGCGACACAGCAGGCGAGCGGGTGCGGGAGGCTGTGCGACAGCGGGAGTAGGGAGGCAGAGCAGCCGCGGGAGGCGAGCGGCTGTGGGATGGTGGGAGGCCAGCAGCCGCAGGAGGAGCGCTTTGGCCTGCCGCCTGAGAGTCCACGACCACTCGGCATGATGGGCGAGGCGGCCACGGTGAGGTCTGCGCAGCGGGGGAGACATGGCGAGGCCATGGTGGGGCGACTCGACCACGGCGGTAGCCAGGTAACCTTCCTCCTCTCTCCCCCATGTGCCACGCCCCACCTCTCTGCCTGTCTGCTCGGTCGACGTGCCCTGCCACGGGCCGCCGTGCTCCTGCCGCGGGCACGCGGCAGAGCTATCGTGCCGGGCATGCTCCCATGCCGGCGTGCTCCCTCCATGCTGGGCCGGCACGGACTCGGCCCAAATGGTCGTGCCGCCCATCGTACCCGATTCTCAGGTCCGACATGGCTCGAGGTACCGTCCGGCACGGCCCACTTCATACCGGGCCGGACTTCGGATCGAACCGGCGCCAATCCTCAAGCCGACCCATAGAAGTACGACCGAGTGTCCACCTCTGGTTGTACATTCATCCAAAACCAATCGGACAAGTTAACATCACACCATCTCTTCAATAGATGCCCGTGGTGTCTATACATAGAAAAGATGACAGCCACACAGCTCTTATACGGAAGCTTTACCCAAAATCAAGCATCGGTGATTGGTATCTCCAACAGAGTTCGCGACGTGCCCGAACGGGCGCAGTGGGTTCAGCCGTGGCACTGGCAGACAATGGTACAGAATGCGACAGAAAGCGAGCAGGTCGTTCGCGGTGGCAACATCTTCTTCAACTCGCAAGATTGGAAACTTCCCTGTGTTGATTTGATGGAAGTGTGACGTTTTCGTCAGGAAAATTGGAAGATTAACCACATCACGATGGTACGTTCTTTTCTGAAGCGCTGAAGGACACAATATTGCTAAGGGCAAATATGTTAGGATGTCTGCTGTTGTTAGCTAGATTAGCATTTTCACCAAATTGTTGAGCTAATTAAAGAGTACTTGTAATCTTGAATGCAAGTCATTTGACATGAGATAAATGAAGAAATCCTGATTCCTCAAACATTTTATGCTTCCCTTCTTAATCAGTATAAAATGTTTCCAGCTTTCTTCTTCAAATTATTTGTTATAATTATATGACATTTTTTTAGCTGACTGTCCGACTTTCTGTACCTCAGAACAATTTGATAAGCTTCACTAGCATTTTTTCTCCACTTCTTTGTTGTTCCGGGTGTTCACTAAAAAAGAGTTGTCAAGCAGCTGTATATACGCATTGACATTGTTCCCAGCATCCTAACGCAAGGCTATATATTTTATAGGAATGAACTGCCTAACATATATCTTTATATCTTTGATGCTTACCTGGAAGGATTTTGTAGGGGAGTGCGGTGCAGCCGTACGTGCAGGTGAGCAAGACGGCGTCGTCGTGATGCAGGCCGAGTATGGTGGTGAAGTTGGATCTACTCAACAACCATGCCGGGCCGGGCCTAAAAATGTCCAGCCCCACAAGGGCAAGCCCGAAGTTGAAATAAGTCCCAAAATTCTTTATTATTTTTTCGAATAAAATATTATTATTTATCATTTTTAGTTGTGTCAAATAATTGTTTTTTCGTCAGCGATGTAGGGATCGCGGGCTAAAAACTCAGGTCTAAAAGCATGTATAATAGTAGATATGACTGTTATTTATATACTGTTCACTGTCATCTAAATATAAAACTAAAATTAGCTTCTACAATATATGGTATCTTAAAGTTGTTCTTATAAAATTCTACTATCTTTTAATTATGGTATGAAAAAGTATTTATTATAGACAATAAATCCACATAATAGTGTTTTATGCTATCTATAAAACAACTATTCTCTCTTCTCTTCTGTATCAGTAAAAATCTTATCTAACAAAACATATATAAAGTTAACATCGTACCATTGTACGTGTCTAAGCCTGAAAATTCAAGTCATACATTGTCGGGGGCTCGGGGCACCCATTAACAGCTGTAAGCAGATGCGCAATGCAGGTGGCAGTGGAGCTTAGCTAGATGTGATTGCGGAGCAAGGGTACAATGCCCCGACAAATTTGAAGACGTGGTGCAAGCCGAGTCCAAAGAAGATGGCCCAACATGCTAAGTCAACCCTTTTTTTATCCGTAGGATGTACTCCCATAGCCTCTCTCAACTTTATTAATTTTGCCAACAGACAGTGTGTGTCAATAAGAGCGCCCTGACATCCCCTACATACGGAGAGACGGTCCTTTAAAAAATTTTTTTTGGCTAGACCATTCGCATTAATTAAAAGACAAACAATAGCCAAGTTATATACACACATCTACCCCACACCTACACATATACACACCACCTACACTTGGCTCCAAATGAGCACACGCGCCAAGCCATCCTCAAACACGGGCGGTTCACCAACCGAGCAAGCGCATGGTCCCTCAAAGGTGGTCCATTTTCATGGTAAACTAAGCAATATGGGACTAAACTACACTAATAGATCTAATAGGCTTGCTATCTATTATAAACCGGTTTAGATTAAGTATACACAAAAATAAGCCATGTTACAACTCTGATCATACTATATAATTGGACACGAATTTTCCGTAGATACTCAGTGCCCGAATAATTGAATCCGCAGGAACCATGGTGAGGATCCGCCCAGAAGCAATCAGACGGGTACATCTTTGGGATGACATTCACATAGTGAGCATCTTTGGGATGACATTCACATAGTGAACACAGTAAGCTTAATTGGACAAACTAAAACTTGCTACGGTTACCTGGAGCACAAGGACTGCAGCTGCTGCTAACCTGAACAGCTAAACCTCATGTCCTGAAGTATACATAGTTTGCGCGTCATCGCTTTGTAGGGTTCCTACCTTTTCTGTTTCTCTTCTTTTCTTTCTGTCTATAATGGTGTTCTTACTACCTTGCTGAAATCTTATGTATAGGACATGTCTGAAACCTGAATAAGACAAGGTGCAGAAAAGACCCTCTAATCGATCCGAATAGTTGAGAGCAAAACGTACTTCAGTAAAAAGTGGGCTAGTGGCGAGATTAAGAAAAGAAGTTGGGAGGAAGCAAGTGGCCGGCCAGATAACAAATGAATTTAGTGCACCCCATCAAATTTTGCAGAAGAATTTGTAAAAATACACGCTAGTCAGAACCCAGAACTAGATTCCAAGCTCACGTCGCAAAGCTAAGTATCAACTGATTCAATTCGTCCCAAGGAACATGCACGACGTCAAAATTTCATATCGAAAACATTAAACTATGTCAGAGTTTCTTGGCTATGTGAAACACCACGGAAGGGCCTTTTGCTGATTACTCAACTCATTGCTATACAACAGAGATGACTCTGGTGTCACCACAAAGCTGGAAAATTGAAGCAAGGGACGTCAAAATCTTGAGATAAAACATAAGAAATTTCTAAGTTAATTGCATAAAACAGAATGGAAGGCCTTTTGCTAATTTCTCCACTAATTGTCATACAACAGAAAGAACAAAGCTGGAAAATTGAAGCAAGGAAACAATAATTAGCTCCCACGAAGCCTCACAGCTCTGGTCCGACATCTTTCTACTTTCACAACCTCTGTGTTACCAACAAACATCCTACATCTAAAACGGGACAGCACACAGCAGCTGATACACATCTAAAACGGAACAGCATACGGCAGCTGATACATGTGAAGGTCAGGCAAAAGAACGGCTCTGGGTTGCAGCGAGGACAGCTGCTCGGTTGACTGACACCGCACTGGTCCATCGAACGCCCTGCAGTTGCTTCTGGGTGTCACGTTACAACTGAAGAGCCAGTCCTGGTTGCAAACATCCTTGTCTTCCATCTGTATGGGTGATGGATTCCAGGTAACAAACAGATCGGCCAACTTCCTCTCTTTCTTCTCAGCCTTGCAGCTCCTCCGGTCAGAGCTGGACCGCTTCACCTCTTTCACTGGGGCTGCTGCTATGCTCGTTTTGACAGAGCAAGGAACGTCTTTAGGAAGGGTATCAACCTGTTGCTGCTGCTTGGCAATAGGTGGCTCCACAGAAACATTTGGTTTGTGTAGCAGTGCTGGTTGCTCCACACTGGGACGGCCAAGTGAGGGGGCAGTTGTCACCTTTTTCAACACATTTGCAGGAACCTGAGGAGTCTCTCTTTGGAACACCTTCGATGGCATCCGATGACCAGCTCTTTGCATCACATTCGCAGGCGGAGATTCAACCCTTTGCAGAACTTTGGTGGGTGGAGGATCAACTCTTTGCATCACCGTTGGTGTTGGCTGAGGACTAACTGTTGGCACCATATTTACTCTTTGCATGACCATTGGAGGTTGTTGCTGATTGACTTGTCTTGATTCACCCAGATGATTGCCTTTCTTTAGAGCCATGTTCTGCTCTGTGGCAACCAATTGTTTCGCCACTGTCACTGTGTTGATGTGGGGCTGGAATTCACTCTGCCTCTTGGACATGGACAGATCCAATCCCATTTGTTTGACAGGTTGTTGCTCAAGGACTCTCGGTTTCACTGACAAAACTGCAGTTGATTCCGGATCTCTTCTTCCATTTGTAGGTGCTAGCTTTACACAAAAAACACCTGCAAGTAAATAACATCAGCACCATGCATCAACAAATTGTTGCTCTTTTAGCTTGCAGCAAGATTTTCAGAAAGAATACTAACCATTTCTTGTTTGACTCGGGCTAGGTGACACAGCAGCCCTCAGTCTCTTATTGTTGTCCAGTGAGCTCTCTGGGGTACCATGCAAAGCCTGACTGCAGGAAGGGGCATCATGCTCTTCAGAAATACCACTCTTCTCCAACTGTTCCGCAGTATCCTTCAAAACTTTTCTTGTCTCTGGGCCAACAATGTCCTGGCCCTCATGCTTTCTCTTCTTATGGCCATGCTTAGGATGATGATCAGATATCTCATATTTCTTACTCTTCTGAGCAGCTTTGTTTTGTTTCTTTTTTTCTTCCTTCTTTTGCATCATTTCCCTTTCTTTCTGGAGCTTCAGCCACCAGATTAACCGTCAGTTCCAATTAAGAACAGATGACGGGAATGCAAAGAGGCATGACACGATGTCATAACAGACAATGCATCAAGATTCATAGTTAGCACACAGGTTTTACGGACAATTAAAAGTCCATACTCCACAGTTAAGAAATTTGTCCAGTTCCACAATTATCTAACAAGGACGACATAACAAAGTTCACTAGAATAGTTTGGAAATGAACTCATCCCCTTAGTCACCATGAACAACACAATGTCAAAAACCAGGTTCCTTACTACCCATCCCAAACCAATATCATACTCACTACAGAGATAAACATCTTCGTCCACAATCAGTGGCCATAGCAAAACAATATATCTGGAGGAAACCAAAGACAGCATCAAAACGACATAGTTCTGGCGCAGAATTATGTGTGTCGATGGCTCTACAGTTCCAAATTAGTAGCTTATTGCTTGTTTCACGCACCATAAATATTTGCAACAGTGGCCTAGGATTAAGTCGAAACAAAGGAATTCTCGATCAAGCGCCAACCTTCATCTCCAATTTTCCAGCCATGAAGTTCTCTCAATTACCCTGTCTCAAACCATCTTATGCAGAGTATTAGGTTCCCTAACCCTAGTTCTTAAGGACTCAATTAATTCCCAACATCCCAATTCGACCAACGGCCAAGAATCCAAGAATGAATCGGTTCTTAAGATTTTGGTTTATAATTGTTAGTCCCAATTCCGGGACGG
Source organism: Otatea glauca (assembly GCA_036346275.1). Lineage (NCBI taxonomy): Eukaryota > Viridiplantae > Streptophyta > Magnoliopsida > Poales > Poaceae > Otatea > Otatea glauca. Next base: position 6,887,345 of record CM070726.1, on the reverse strand, counting down.
GCGGAATCAGGTGACGACAGGGCACAGCAGCACAAACAAGGAAATCGAATCGACTTGCTCGACGGGACGAGCGAGCGAACGAACCTTATCGGCCACCGGCTCCTCCGCTGCCATCGCCTCCGCGAAAGGGTCTCGCGCACTGGGCGTGTACGGGAAGCACCTCGCCATGGCCGCCGGCCCGCCGCCTCTTAGGTATCGGGTCTCTTTGTCTCTCCCTCTCGGCGGCAAGGCGAGGGCGAGGCGAGTGTAGGCTAGTGTTCCGGCGCCCGATCCGAGAGAGGAGACGGCGAGACGAGACCCAGAGGAATTTGTCAGGCGGGGAGGAGGCAGAGGCGGCGCTGTCAGTGGGACATGGGGTTCGCGTGCTGCGTGGTGGACCCTGATTGAGCCACGTATGCGACGGCAGCCCCGTATAAGCACCACTCCGAAGCCGACTCGTACTGTTTAGAACCCTTCCTAATATTTGATCTGCGTGTTATCTGTACCCCTTTATAATACACCTGAGCAATTTTTCCTACGTCCACCTTAAATAATGCACCTCATTAGAGATGGTCCAATGTTCGTGCACCCAGTAAAACGTCCTCAGAAACTTGCATTCATCAAAATGAACGTCTCAGATCTTTCCTCAGTTTTACTCACCCACATCCGATGGCTATTATTTAGTGTGTCTAATCATCCCTGTGGCCCACAACAGATCTCCACCACCTATATATTTGGAAGGAGAACGAATCAAACAAGGAAATAAATAAGGAGGATCCGCATGCAAGGAACCCAGACTTGAATTTTTTACTGGCCAAAATTGTACGTACTACATATTTGGAAGGAGGGTGAATCAAAAAAGGAAATAAACAGGGAGGATCCGCATGCAAGGAAACAAGACTTGAATTTTTATTGTCCCGGCATTGTGATCGTATTTTTTTCGAATATGACCCTTCTCGAGACTTTTTACGGATCTAGCCCCATAGAGCCTAATTTGGCATGAGAGCGCTGAATTTTTGTATTTATTTTTATCTAAGGAATCAACGATGCATGAGTCTTGCTTAATTTTTTAAAAATTTTTCTCGGAACCAATGCGCGGCGAGAAGCTGCTTAATTTTATTTTTTCCTTGCGGATCCAGTGATTGTGAGCGCAGATTTATTTTTCATATTTTTCCAAATCATCCGTGTGGCCCACAATGACCTTCCTCACCTCCAAAGCATCAACAAGGAAAAGGAAACAAACGTCTTGGAATCAAGGAAAAGAAAACAAACGTCTGGAAAAGGAAAGGACCATACATTACGTCTTTGGGAAAAGGAAAGCGGGAGATGGGCGTGGCATGGTGGGAACGCAGTCTGCAATGGCTCTACGGTCGTCATCGGTGGCTTTGCCGACGCGGCGAGGTTCTTTGGTCGGCGACCTCGCGCCATGCCGTCTCTCGACAAATTTATAATTAATTTTTTTTTGAAGATAATTTTATTAAGTACAAAATAATCGAAAGTTTTTTTGAGAATTTTTCTAGAATTTTTTAACCTAATGTACTATCTTTTAAAAAATCCTTCTATATTTAAAAAAATGAAAGCAACTCACCTGTAGCTTCTTCTAGTCAGCAATTGCAGACGAGAAGCTTCTTCTCTTCCCTCCCTCCATTAAAGCAAGAAAGAAGCTCCAAATCTCCATCAATCCCGCACCAAATCTCCTCTTTCCATCTATGGTGTTAATTCCCCAAATTTCATGCTCTATTGCCAAAATTTCATCTCAATCTGATTTGATCCCAAATTATGGTTTCCATAAATATGCTTGTTTTAGGGCTATAAAAGCTGGCGAGCTCTCCTCCACCGTATTGCATTGCGTAAATCCCCAAGTGCTCCCTTTTGTAAAGATCACCGGATTTTGGAGGTAACCCAAGCCATCACCGTCATCTTTCCCGACGAAATTCACCGTAACCGTGACTCCTCCCCCGTAGACGCCGGTGTCGGCGATCTCGCCGCACCGGTGCCGACCAACTGCGACCGGTCGGCCACCCCTGGCCTTCCCTCCCCCTTGCGCTGGACAAGCCCAGAGAGCACGCTGTGCTCTCTGTGGAAGCTGCAAAAAAAATAATCTAAAATCAGAAAATTCTTTTTTCTTTCTCTTTCTTTATTTAAAATCTTTTGGGAGCCCGTTTTCGCCTATTCGACTTCCATTTAGTTCCGCGTTTCTTTCTAAATTCATTTAAAATTCTAAATTTCTCTTTTATTATTAAGTGTTGTATTCATACTTATCTTCTCATTTAATTGATAAGCGGGTGTACTGCCGTCGTAGCGTTAGCACAGGCACTATACTAGTGGTATTCAAAGAATTCAAGTCCTAGTTTGGACAAGGTTTCAAGTATGTAGGATCGATATATACTAAACTACCAATCAGAGGGGTGAATGATTACGCGGAAGCTAAAATTAAATTTTTGATCTACTAAAAATTCATCCCAATTCGGACTCAAATAATTGCTTCGTATTCAACTTAGATGCATTCGGTAAATCGCCAATTCCCAGAGATCCAACCGTCGGATTGACCTGAAATTTGAACTGTAGAAACTAGATTCCAATACGAATCTAATAAAAAAAGAATCAGCTCGATCGGACCAACAGATCAAAAGTTATTAACCTCGCAAACTTGCTATGACACATTATGACGAGAACTGATCAAACCCTTATTTCGTGATTAATCACAATCTACAGAAGATTAACCAACGAAACTTTGAGAGACACTAAGTTGATGCCCTAGGAAGGTTTTGGATGGATCAAATCAAGATTAAACTCGTTGAATCAAGAGAGACAATGAATCAATCTACTAAACGGATTACTGTAGCACCAGAAAAATTGCTCGCTTGAATTGCTGCAATGACTAGCCTTAACGAACAATCATCTCAGCGGGAAATTCCTTTTGATCTCACAGCCAGGGAAATCTCAAGCCACAAAAACCTTCTGGCCGCAAGGACTTCATCCAGACGCAGGAGGTCACGACCACATAGAACTTAGGCACTAGAAAACTTAGCTGCCAGGAAGACAAAGAAGCAAGCAAAAAAGGTCTGGCCGCTAGAAAACGCCGCGCAGGAAGTCCGGCCGCCAGGAAGGTCTCCAGCCAACAGAGACTACTAGTCGCCAGCCAACAGGAGATCAAAGCACCGAAAATTTGAAGGAATTAGAAATTTTATTTCTTTTTCGCTAGCCTGTTTAGAGTCCTCTAAATAAAAGAGTACAAACCCTAATACCTAGCTCTCTCACCTAAACAGGAGACATCCCTCTCCTATTTATAATGAGCAACAGTTCGCATGCATGTCCACCTTGCCCAACATGGTCCAATACATGCAAACTACCCCAAACAATTACAATTGCACGCGTACGGCCCACCTGCCGCACTCACGTGACTAACCAGTCTCCATGTGCACCGTTCTCTAGCCCGAACGTTCCGCATGACATCCTTGACCACTAGGACCTCAGTTCCTCCCTGAATCTAGTCCCGAACCTCAGTTCCTCCATGAACCTAGTTCTGATCCCGTCATCGACCACGTTCGCTCTCAAGCAACACCTGCACATGAATAAACAAGAAACAATTCCGAGCACAAGTCCACGACTTGACTCAAGATCAATCCATACAATCACTCACACGAGCGCATTGCATCAAGCAAAACCATTACCATGCTATCACAAGCATATCAAGTAAAGATCTGAAATAGCACATGCAAAAGCACCATACATGCCATGAGCACAACCACTTTGCAATGCTAATTTCATCACTAAGCCAATTTTTCATCACATGATCTCACAAATACCGTTTTCGTCTGTAATCTCGTCTGGAGGGCGAAATCTCGAACAAGATTTTGAACGAAATCCAAACAAAATTTAAATTTGGTCCTTTTTCAAACGAGATTTCTGAGATTTCGGTGAAAAATAGCGAAATCTCGGCGGAAAATGGCGAGTTCTTGGAAAGTTTCAAACCTCTAGACGGAGGACGCGACGTGGTGCTTAGCGCGGAGTCGGCTCAGGCGCTCGGACGCAGAGGAGCTCAGATGCGAAGGAGGAGGAGTGCGCGGATCTGGTGGGAGGGGGAGCTCAGCACCTCGACGAGGATGGCGCAGAGTTGGCTTGGCGCGAGGGGGAGCTCAGCGAGGACGGCACGGATCTAGAGAGGATGGCGTAGATTTGGCGCGACGGGGAGCTCAGCACCTCGGCCAGGATGGCGAGGATAGCGCGGATTCGTCGAACGGCGAGGATGGTGATGAGACCATGCCGGCCCAGCAAGCCATGCTTCTATCTCAAGCCAAGACAAGGGCCCAACATCTTCTGATGCTCCAATCCCAGCCCAAGATCAAGCCCAATTCGTTCACGAGTCCAGTTCGGACTCCAGGAGTAGTCCAACTAAAAATAACCATATCTAGATCATACGAAGTTCATTTGAGGCATTCTTGGACTCTACGTAGAAGCCCACGACGAGAGCTTTCCAACAGGAGTGGTTTCAGGTCCAAGCTCTTTCCAGATCGACGGGAATCATCAAATCAATATGACGAACATAATCTGCCAGGTGCTTCACCACCTCCACTTGGGCCCAAAGGCCTTGTACGACCTAGGGTTTCACGGCCACCCCATTGGCTGCCTCCCTTGCCCTCTTCCTCATATATATTTAGTAGCCGTCGCTAGAATAGATAGGTTTAGCTTAGATTACAACTAGACACTTTGTCAGTTCTTCACCGTTTATCGGTTTGTGGAACCCCAACTCGTGTGCTTAATATTATTAGCAATTTCAGATTGCATCTTCTACGTTCTTGCTTGTGTTCTCGATTTGCATGCAGGGATTAGCCTTCTTGGCGAGGTCAACCATGTTTGTGCGTGGTTGATAACCAAAGGAGCCGTGGTGTAGCGATTGGAGGGTTCAAATCCGTTCTGATTGGAAGCCGGATCGTCAACGTCGAGTTCTCCGCCAATCGATTCATTACTACCTGTCGGAAGATCGGGCTACCGTCCCCATCAAGTGGTATCAGAGACTCGGTTGCCCGATAGGTAATTCTTGTATCCCCACTTTTGTTTTGCCATCGTCCTAGAGTCCAGAAAAATTGCCCTACAAAAAGTTCTTCAGCGGTTCCGTTGTCCTACAACCCCTTGTGCCTTAGCAATTTTCGTTTCAGTTTCGCTTTGTTGAATTTGTGTCCATCGTCATCGTCTTGTTGCTGGTTTGAGGTCGTGATCTTAGTTTCTAGTTGTCCCTTTCCGTTGCCCTAATTCTTGTTTTGCACTGTTAGCCCTAACCGAAAGGAAGAACTGAAATCGCAGGCAATTCTAGATTGCGTAGTGTTCAATAAAACAGTCATAACTTTTGCATACGATCTCCGATTGGGGTGTACTTTTTTTGTTTCGAAGAGAACGACAATGCGCATCTGAAAAATCCATAGGTCAATAGACCTATGCAATTTTAGACCCTCAAAATCGGCCTCTAAGACCGAGTTCCGAGCCCCACAAGTTTCATGTGCTGTTTTTTCCTATTTTTTGGTCATCTGTTTAACATCTTCTCTTGTTCCAAAACGTGAGATTTTTGTTTTGCCTTTGAGTTAAAAGAAAGGAAAACAAAAGGCAAGTGCAAAAAAAAAGCCGCACTGAAAAAAAAATCAGAGAGAAGAAAAGAAGCAAAAAGAAGCAGAAAGAGGGAAAAAAAGAAGCAGATAATCAGAATTGCTTGCATCCTTTGAGTCCTATGTGCTTTGATATATCCCTTGCTAGGTTGAACTAGTTCTAGGAACACGTTTAGGCCAGCAACTGTGACGAGTACATTGGACATTTATTCAGCTTGCTAATCTGATTTCGATATTGCTTATTCCTTGCTACTAAATATTGCCTTCCGAGCTCCACATACTTCTTATCAGTTCAGGTTCTCCTTTGCAATTGCCTCACTCACGCTCCAGTCACGGTATCACGAACCAGCCACCGGTTGTACCACCTGTTGCTTTGGTAAGAACATTTGTAAGGGTGTGGTAAGACGCGTGAGAGTTTGTGATCCTAATGTCCAGTACCTAGTAGTTGATAGGGATAATACTTTGTGCTATCTTCTGTTTTCTACTAGCAAAGGCAGGGGTACCGAAGGATCAGGACGGTAACCAGTGTATTCTTCATAACGAGCTCCGAGAGATGCTTTGAGAGATGAATGAGACTATGAACAAGCAAAGTCAAAACATGGAGAATGCACTTGACAGAAAAGAGCATAAACACCAACCCAACTTTAGTCCATCTCCTTCTGCTGGTAAAGGTAAGAATTTTCCAGTTCTTCCTTCTTATAACAGATTTGGTGTTGATGCTTATATTGATTGGGAAATAGAGGTAGATAAAATTCTTTCGCAATGTAACCTCTGTAATAAACGAAAAATTAAAGTTGCCGCTAGTGCTTTAACTCTCTGTGCATCAATTTGGTGGAACAATTTTTGTACTTATAAGCCAGTACCACAAACATGGAAACATATGAAACGATTTATGAGAGATGAATTTGTTCCTGCTTATTATTCTAAAAAGTTACTTTATGAATTGTAATGTCTACAACAATGTGATAAAACTGTCAAGTCATATTACGAGGAATTAGAAACTATGTTGTTGCATTGTGGTTTAGATGAATCTGAAGAAGCTAAGGAAATAAAATTCTTAAATGGACTTAATATGAAAATTCAGAGTATTCTTGTTGATAAGGAATACAGTTCTCTCTCTAGTTTATTTAATCTTGCTTGTGAGATTGAAAATCAAATTGAACATGAAAGACATCTTGCTGAAATTAATATCTATAATTGCCAAAGTGAAGAATTTTCTTTGAAAGAACGACATCTTGTCGAGTTTCCACTTGCTACTAACTTTTCACAGGACATTGAGAACAAGAACGAGAAGGAAAACACACAAGAGAAGGAGGAGCAGGAGATACTTGATATCCCATACATGCCTTAAGAATGTACAGATCATGATATACCTAAATCGGCAGAGATTAAAAACAAAGGTAACGACATAAGGTGCTATTTTCGCACGAGAGAATTTTGTTGATTTGCTAAATTTGGCCACTATTGGTGCTATGCTAGAACAACAGTTAGTGGACACTCAAACTAAATAATCGTTGTCACAATATGATTGTCTTGCTGTCCCTAGTGATAAAAAAGAGTTATGTGATAATGTCTCATTTATATCTATGCCTCAACTAGTGAATGAACATGTCAGTTTTATTTCTGATCTAAACACGTGTGCTGAAAATAAACATGCTATTCACCTTGCTAATGAAAAGGATGAGATTAAACTATTATCTTCCTTGAATACTTTGGGTTATATTGAATTTGATGTCATTTGTGATCTCAATTGTTTAGAGGAGAGATTTTCTATGCTTGCTAATTTCTCATGGTCATCCAGTGTTAGTTTTCATGCTATTGGCAAACATAATGATAAAGGAAAGTACATGGTGCATCGAGTTTATATTTGTACCATTTTGAAATCTTCTTTTAATGTGTCACACTGTCAACAACCAAAGAAAATGTTGGTTTCTTTGCCGCATCTTGTTACTAACCTTTTGCAGGCCAATGAGTTTGAGTCGAGGACGACTCAAAATCAAGAAGGAGAGGATGATGAGACCATGCCGACCTAGCAAGTCATGCTTCTATCTCAAGCCAAGACAAGGGCCCAACATCTTCTGATGCTCCAATCCCAGCTCAAGATCAAGCCCAATTCATTCACGAGTTCAGTTCGGACTCCAGGAGTACTCCAACTAAAAATGACCATATCTAGGTCATACGAAGTCCGTTTGAGGCATTCTTGGACTCTACGGAGAAGCCCACGACGAGAGATTTCCAACGGAAGTGGTTTCAGGTCCAAACTCCTTCTAGATCGACAGAAATTGTCAAATCAATATGACAAACAGAATCTGTCAGGTGCTGTGCCACCTCCACTTTGGCCCAAAGGCCTTGTATGACCTAGGGTTTCACGGCCACCCCCTTAGCCGCCTCCTTTGCCCTCTTCCTCATATATATTCAGTAGCCGTCGCTAGAATAGATGGGTTTTCCTTAGATTACAACTAGACACTTTGTCAGTTCTTCGCCGTTCATCGGTTTGTGGAACCCCAACTCGTGTGCTTAATATTATTCGCAATTTTAGATTGCATCTTATATGTTCTTGCTTGTGTTCTTGATTCGCATGCAGGGATTAGCCTTCTTGGTGAGGTCAACCGTGTTTGTGTGTGGTTGATAACCAAATGAGCCGTGATTTAGCAATTGCAGGGTTCGAATCCGTTCTGATTGGAAGCCGGATCGTCAACGTCGAGTTCTCCACCAATCGATTCATTACTACCCGTCGGAAGATCGGGACACTGTTCCCATCAGATGGTGCGAGGGCGAGGACGGCGCGAGCTCGGTGCGGAGAATAGGGAAAAAAGGGGGAGCTCGGCACGAGGATGATGCGAGAATGGGAAAAAAGTGGGAGCTCGGCACAGACAAAAAATTTAAACATTATGTTGTTTTAAATTATTGAGTGCTAATTCAACTTACACTTGTTTCAATTAATTTGGGATTAGGTATTCATCCAAATTGAACTATATCCACCTTGTCAATTTAATAATTGGTATCTATTAATTGCCAATATGGGTTAGTTAGAACGTAGTAGTTTCTTAGCCATGCCACGATGCAAAAAGGTTAATCTTGCTAAATGAAATATGGAACGTATTTATGAATATGTGTGTCAGGTGTTGTCACACAATGTTGTTATTGTTGATTATGGCACGTGATGCATTGTAAACAACTGGGGTGGTAAAATGATTTATACTAAGACAAGTGGCAGGAATTGTGGTGGGCCAATGTGGCACTTAGGCGATCGCATTGTTTTTAAAGGTATTTGATGGTTTATGGTAATGATGATATTTGGTTAGTCTTGCCTTGGTCAATTAAGGACTTAACTTTGCAAGCATTTGAACTGAGTCATTCATACAACCACAAGTCTAGTGTGAGACAGACCTAGCTGATTAATTTGTTGTGTCTAAGCTTTGGTACTACTAGTGGTGGTGTGAGTCCCAAGTTGTGGTAACCAGTCATCGCACGGGTAGTCTCACATGGCGCAAGAGGGGGGCCTTAGATGTGGTAACCAGTTTCACTAGTGTTGAAACGTCAGTGGGCAGTACTATGTTTAGACATAGCATTGGAAAGACTTTGTTATAATCACTCACCTTTGTGGTGTATGGTTGTATCTTATGGGAAAAGTGTATAACCTCTGCAGAGTATAAGATCTATTTAAATAGTTGTGCTGGCGGTATTGAGCATTGCTCGGTGATTACGGTCAAGGGTTAGATTTTATTAAAACAAATGTAGGAAAGGAGGCTGTATGCCTATGGAGGCTGGAATACGATTTAAGATCATGAGTTGGTTTATTTGGGAAACAACTGAGAAATTTATTATTGTTATTATTTGTTTTACCGTCTTTACAATCTATTTATACTATTCTATCATAAATGCTATTTTATTGTAAATTAACCATGATAGCCATTCCTTTGTAATAAGCTATGCATATAGTAAATAGATTTGCATTATGTGTATGACTTATTGAGTGCTTTATGTATCTTGCAACAAAATATCACCAGCAGGAGAGGAGGCTACACCTGCTTTTGAGGAGGAGTTCCAGGAGGATGCGGACAATTAAGGTGCGAACCTTGTTAGTTGTCTGTGACAAATTGAAGGGTTGCTACGAATAAATTTTATTTCCACTGCAGCTTATTTGTTCTTCAGTCTTAGCCTTGTGTGGCATAAACATGTAAGGTGGACCATAAGGTCGTCTAACAGTTATAATTAATTTGATGAAGTCTTTATTATGGTATCGTTAAGTATGATTATGATATTTATCTATGTTGAGCCTGTGTGCACTAGCGTGATCCTGGACTAGTGCTGAATACATAGAGGGTCCGGATAGCTATCAATGACATTAACACCAGTACGAGGAGAGACCAAGCGCCAAGTTGCATTGCGCTGTAGTGCAAACAATTTTTCATCCATGGCTACCTTCCAGTGCGGGTGCTATTGGAGCTAACGGTCCCACCTTTTTGCCTTTTTTTTGACAAACCATCAAAGGGAATGAAATTTTTTACTTTTTTTGGAATCAAATTTAAATGTTTTTGAATTTAAATTCTTCAGAGCCGAAACTTTTCCATTAGATTTTTTTCAAGTTGAAACTTTCTAATTTGAAATTTTTTGATTTAATTTTTTTTGAGTTGAAACTTTCTGATTTGAAATTTATTGGTGGAAATTTTTTTGAGCTGAATTTTTATTTGGAATTTTTCAAACCAAAAGTTTTTTGAATCAAAACATTTCGAACTGAAAGTTGAAACTTTTCGATTTAATTTTTTTAATTGAAACTTTTCGAGTTGAAACTTTCTGATTTGGATTTTTTTGATTTAAAACTTTTAATGTTGAAAATTGTTCGATTTGAAACTTTTTGAGTTGAAAGTTTCTAATTTGATACTTCCTAATTTGAAAATTTTCAATTAAATTTTTAGTTTTAAATTTTGTGTCAAATTTTTCGGAGTTGAAACTTCATATTTAAATTTTTCAAAGTTTAATTGTTCTAATTTTAATTTTTTTTTTGTGTTAGAGAGGGAAGAAGAGGGTGGGGGAAGTGAGTAGGGAAAAGGGTAGGGGGAGATGAATGAAAAAGATGACACATGGCATCCTACAAAGTGATCTTAAATTTATTAGTTTGAGATTAACCTCAAAATAATTATAAAAAACAAAAATTACATACCAACGATCAAGCTGCAGGACACTGTCCAAGCTGCTAGTTGGGTCCATCCGAGTCAATCAAGAGTCAAATTCGGCATCAGAGTCAGAGTACATAAAGCACTCAATAACTCTGACCATCTCTCGATCCCTGTTCTGTACGGTACATTAAACCGTGGTTAGCTCGGAACAACCCTGATTACTCCGAAGCCGATCGACTTGGCATGCAACCCATGCAATGTAGCTCGCACGAGCGCCCTCTATACATCTCAACGCAGGTGCCACCTCGATCGATGTGTTGTTTGCCGCAAGAGCGATTTCGACATCGATGGATAGTTCCCTAGGTTGATCCAATGGCTTCTTGGCCGCCCTACGCCGTCGCGCCAACCACGTTCCCGTTCTTGGCGTCGCCCCGCGTTGTCCATCATTACTACAGAATGGTACATCACTATCGTTTTATCTGGATCGATTTTAAGTTTTCAGGAACAAACGATGGTGACAGATGATAATAATCACAATCGGTTCTCAGGTTAGAAGCGATTGTGATGTAGCACTAGGCACATCACAATCGATTCTTATATGAGAAGGTTCTCACATCACTATACATAAGAACCGATAGTGATGTGCACGTGCTCATCACTATCGCTTTTTATATAAGAACCGATAGTGATGAATATGAAGAACCGATAGTGATGTGCATGATCACATCACTATCGCTTATTTTGTAAGAATCGATAGTGATGAGCATGTGATGAGCATTCACATCTCTAGCGTTTCTTAAGTAAGAACCGATTGTGATGTGCCTTGCTAGGTTATCTATACCCCTCGGGCTGAACTCTCCTCTATTGTTGTTTCAGGAGAGATTTCTCCGTCGTCACCAGAAAAACAGTACATATTTCATTTAGAAGCAATACTTGGGTGAGAAAATTTGAAATCCTCAAGGGTGGGTGTGTTAAGAAGGTAAATTTGAAACCCTAGCTTAAGGAGATTTCTCCTCTTTTTACAGAATTTGTGATTTTCTTCAAAATGTGAGCCATCCTCGGCGTTGAGATCGACCTGATCCACGATTTGCTCACTCGGTTCCCCTTCGTCGGCATGGCCAACAATCTGGCCGTGTCGCCGCCGTTCTCGGATTAGCTCGCCATTCCAAAATGCCTCCTTTGAACAGCTAGACATACCTCTCCCACGTACGAGGAATGTATATATGTTGTGATTGTTATTTGGCCAACATTTTGTTTAGGACTAGACGGGAGTGGAGGCATTTACCTTTGGATGTGTTTGGTTGAAGGAATTCTGTAAGGATGACCAGAAATACTTCTCTGATCCTACTAGATTAATTTGTTTGGTAAAATAACGAGAAATCTGAAATAGGAGTCCAAAATTACCTTAGAAATCATAGTACTACAATTACAGAAATATGTTTCCCGTAGAAAAGCTGTTGCGCTTTTTTTATCATTTGCTTTAATTTGTTACGGTCAAATTTTAAACTTTCAATATTCAAAATCCAAATTATGATATGTTTAAATATCTAAGTTATGGATTTTTTTTTCAAAATATGAATTTCAAAACCCAATTATCAAAATTTGAATCTTGAATTTCAGTATCTTAAATTCAGACATTTTAAAATTTTGGATTTTGAAATCCATTTTATGAAATTTTGAACCTTAAACCTTGGAATTTTAAATTTTGGATTTTAGATATTCAAATTAAGGGGATTTAGATTTTATAAATTTGAATTTTGGAATTTTAAATTTTATAATTTTAGAACTTTAAGTCCAAAAAAATTCCATAACCCAAACTTTAAAATTTCAAATTTGAAAATCCAAAAAATAAAATTTTGAATCATAAAAATTTAAAATTTTAATTTTGCAATTTTAAATTGTAAAATTTTAGATTTAATTTAAAGTTTATAAATGTTAACCTTTGAGGTTTAAAATTCCAAATCTAGAAATTTATATTTGTGGACTTGTCGGTTCGAGTTATGAAATGTTTAAACTATTATAAGGAGTATTTTGTAATTTCCTTCAAAACAACCAAATGTTGGAATCATAGATTATTGGTAATGTGTTTACTGGTAATTATATTGAGAGAAATATTAGATTGCAAGGGAATATGATATTATACATACCAAACGCACCTTAGATATTTCATTAAAAAGTTTTTTGAATACTCAACTGTTTCTGAAGCACCACAGCCGAAAGCACAATCTTCGGCCCTGTTTGGGGGCTGCGGCTTGGTTGTAAAGTCGATTTTGGTTTCTTTGTAGTAAGCATTGTAGTCATTTGTCATTGTAGCTTTTCTTTAGAGCCTGTTTGGTAAATTGGCTGTAAGTTGGCTGTTGCAGCTGTAGCTGGTGTTTAAATGACTGAAATAACCTTTAGAGTTTGGAAAGCTTGTTTGTACGCTGATTTAACTTAAATATTGATCTTTTGGATTATATTTGCGAAAATATTAAGTGATAAATAACTAAGCATTAGTTATATTTTATTTGTTTCACATTATTACATATATTTTGCGTATTTTTCTTCATCAACCTTTTGTTTATCTTGTTCGATGCAAGTACATGATAACATATAAGACTATCAATTTCCTCCATATATACATAAATTCTAGTAGTCCAATCAGAACGTAAACACCGTTGTACCAATTAAGTGATGAATAACTGAGCAATAGCCACAAAATGTGTGATATTCACTGTCGTATAGCAAAACACATTTGTACTCTGATCGCTAGCCACGAAAGGTGCAATATCCACTATCACTTAGCAAAACACATTCCTATTCTCTAGTAGTCATCAAGGAGTTAGCAATTAAATCACGAAGAGTACCCATGTCCCCATCGTCCATTGGCATGTCATTTTCACTAACCGTTGCAGATGATGCTTCTTGAGCAACCGCTGGCATGTAGTCCTCATCCTCATCACACCTTCGGAATAGACGATCATGTGTGCCACTTTCCCGAATGAAGTTATATAGTGCCATACATGCCATTATGATCTTCTGCCTCTCCACTTTAAAACTTGGTAGTTTCAATAATATTCGCCATTTCATCTTCAACACTCCGAAGGCTCGTTCAATCACATTACGAAGAGAAGAGTGACAAAAATTGAACCACTCCTTCTTCCCTGTTGGTCCTCGACCCCGTTGTCACTCCGGAACATGATACTTTTGACCTTTATATGGAGCAAGATATCCCTTTCGATTAGGGTATCCTGCATCGATAAGATAATATTTTCCTGTACACACGCATAGCAAAATGCAAGTAACAATTTGGACCTGAAAATTAAGCTATACACCCACACAACTCAGCCTTAGCAACATTTCCCCTAAATGGTTGGCTAACTATATGACAACTCCACAGAATACTAGTTGTCAACTGAAGGCCCTTGATAGAATAAAACACATGCAAAATCAGCATCATAGTTAACTAATAAATGTTAGGACATCAAGAAAAACAACACAAAAAATGTGTTTTGGGGCCGCACAAATAAGCTACGACTTTTCTGATTTCTTGCTCTCAAACAATTACATAGCTCATGCTTATATAGCAAAACAATCCACCGATTCCAATGGGAAATCTGACTCTCTACGGATTGAACAACAACAGCGGCTAGAAAACAAAACTTTCCATGCATGTACGTGAAGGCAACGGACGACTAGATAATTGTTGCCATGCATGTTCAACTAGATAATTGTTGCCATGCATGTTCAACGCTACTTACTCCACTGCAGACTCGAACACAAAACCAAGATTAATATTCAACAATAAAACACTATCAAGTTAACTGAATAAAACAGCCAGTTGACAGCGGAGGAATTTGGTAAATGAAATAGCTATAAATCAATATGTGACAACTCATATAGTTTCTTAGTCTCTGAAACTTAAAGTCACGAGTTTCTTAAACTATCTCAGCATTCAATTTTTGTAAGCATTCAATATCTGCATCATTCTTGCAACAAATGCATACAAACCTCAGCAGGCAAAAGGGCGTCGACCGTGCGGGGATGCGGCGACCAGGAGGGCAGGGAGATGATCGAGTGGGCAGGCGGCGACCAGGACGACGGGGTGGCGGTCGGACCAGGACGATGCGTCGACCGGATAGGGATGCGGCGACCAGGACGGTGGGGAGGACGACTGATCGGAGAGGCGGCGACCAGGACGACGGGGAGGCCGCGACCAGTATGGGGAGGACGACCAGGCGGGGAGACCGCGATCGAGAATGAGGCGGCCACCAGGAGGGCGACGGGCGGACCGAGAGAAGGAGAGCGATCTGAAGGAGAGGAAGGGGCTTTATTAGGAAGACGTCTGGATCGAGGAGGAAGCGCAGCCGAAAAGCACCCTGGACGGTGCTACGGCTTTTCCTAGGGCTTCAGCTACGGTTTGACTGTGTAGCAGCTGCACAGCTAGGCTGTTTGGAGGAGCTGTCAGCTCAAAGCCGAAGCCCAGCTGAAGCACAGCCTCCAAAACAGACGAGGATTCGTCTCCTAAGCATGACGTTCCTGACCTTTGTCCTTTTTGCTTTGACAGCAACCAAAATATAATTTGCTCTTGTTTGGCGCCGCACTGCCCCCAAATGAGTAACATCTTATTCTGTCCTATTGAAGTATATATCATTTAATTAACGAAGTACTACACTCGCATCCAGAATTTATTTTTTTCGTTTAATTGGTACTCCCTCCGTTTCTCAATATCTGTCCACAGTCCACTATACAAACAGACAAATAAAGCACTTAATCTAAGAAAAGTTAATGAGAAATGATCACATATACCCCTATTGAATGACATACTACAACCACTTAATCTGTTTGAAGCGTTAAAGTAGGATAAAGAGTGAAAACATTGCAACAACAAATGAATTTAGGCATGTAAGGTTGGTGCGAGCATAAATGGCATATATAGCCTGAGCTCTGGTGCAGCTCCACCCTGTTCTTGTGCATGATACTACTTCCTACTCCTAGACTTTATCATGCATGCTTCACTTAAAGACTTGATGACTTTAAGCATGAAGTTCATGCATGGCAGGTGAGATGATGAGCTCCCTGAAAAAAAAGAGTGGCGACCTTGCATAATGAAAGCGTGAAACAAAACTGAAAAGGTTCTCCCAGGAGAGAACATATTGGGCCTATAAATTGAGATGTACCTATGGATCAATGAGAAAATAAATTCGGGGATATGTTATGTACATCATGTAGCCATGTCTCTGAATTAACACAAGTTAGGATATTAGAGGATAACTGAAAGAGCACAGTGGCGGCGAGGCTCTATGCTCAACTGGTACTGGCTCCACCTCTTGCAGTGGTTGTCCTTTGTTGCCATCTGCACGGAGTACCCTAGCTCATCAACCTTCTCACCGGTGGGCAGCCGCTGCCGGAGACTGATCCCTTCGTGCCGTGTGTAGAGGCCGTCTTCGCCGTCGGGAACGTGTTGATGCCTCGACGGAAGTACATGACAGGCAGTGCGGCTAACCGAGTACATGACAGCCAGTGCGGCTACGGTGTATAACGAGCATTTCTTTTGCAAAAAGAAAGTTATATTCTGCTTATTAAAGAAGAAAAACGCATTACAATACAGTGTATCACTACAACGAAAGAGACAGTTAGCTTGACGGTATTCCAGGTTTTCGAAAGAAGAGTGCACTTTTTTCGTTATTAATTATTTGTTGAACGAATGAAGAATGTGTGCTCGCTCCTTTCAATTCGCTTGATGCGTAGTAACAATCCAATTCAGGACACCTTGAGATCATCAGTACTAGAGTCTGATCTTCTTTGTTCCTCGGTCTTCTTTGTGTATAGTACTATACTATACGGCACTATATATAGCAAGCTTTGTCATACTTTACTTGTAACCTTGGAAGGACTTTATGTATGTAATTCTCATCCAGACATGCATGGCAACTGGCGCACACAACCGATCTGCACTACTGCGGATCGGGCATACACAAGCGGTTAGAAACCGCTTTCAGAAGCGGTTTTAGAACCGCTTGTAAGCAACCGCGAGTGATACCCCGTCGGGTATCACAAGCGGTTCCCAACCGCTTGTGGTTCGACACTTCCTAGCGGTTGGTGTTACCAACTGCTTGTGGAGAGGTTCTCTCCAAAAGCGGTTGGTCTTACGAACCGCTTGTGGAGCGGTTGGAGTTACCAACCGCTTGTGAAGAATCTGACAACATAGCGTTTTGATTATATTCAATATAGAATATGTTTTCAGAGGGGTTTTTGATATAGATTTTAACAATTAAAATAAATAGAACTACATGAGTTTTTTTGACACAATTAAATATATATTATTCATGCGTACTCATTCAGATAATTACATGTTCATTTACAAAAAATACGAACTTAATAGACTAAAAAATGAACAAGTTGATGAGTACATGAAATAATAAGCCACTTTTACAAGTTTAAAAGAATAAAAGGGCGAATCTTAAGCTCATTTCTTGCGTGCGTCGCTCTTTGTGCCCTTGGTCGACGTCGATGTCAGCTCACCTGTCCTTATTTCAGGACAATCTCTCCAACCATTTGCGTGGAACTCGCCTTTGGTGGATACAATCTCGTCGACAATAAAGCCGATGAGTTGTTCTTGGATTGCTGCAACCCGGTGCGGCGGGATCACGCCTTGCACATCGATGTTGGGCTGACAAAGCGGGAAGTAAATAAATCTCTGGACATGTAATTAAAGTGTAAGTACTAATAAGAGATTGACATGTACACTACCTCGGCGTTGGTTGTCGGCACATCACCGTGGGTAATACTTTGCATATAGTGACACACATAATAGCCACATAAGTTGTTTTCACCCGTCTGTTGTAGAACCCGCGATGAAATTTGAAAAGAAAACGATTATGGGGATGAAAAACTGTTACGGCATATTAATATTCTTTAATACGTACACGAGTGCTTATTTGTACATCAAATTCGTTCTCGAAATGTCCTTGTTGCTTCTTTCGAAACCTTGCGAATGCCCTGTGTGATGCGTTAGTATATATGAATAGTAATTATCAGAGTTGGAATCAGCAAGGTATTTCAATATATATAATAAGGAAAACTATCGTATATATATGCGCTATATACCTGTTTAGGGTGTCAATGATAAATTGATATTTTTTTACCGGAGTCCTTTTTGAGTCTTGAACAACGATTTGGCTGCTATCAAGCTTGATGACAAGAAGGATCCAGTGAAACCTATTCATGTATTGCAACATATATGTAACTAGCTAGTAGTATTATAAATGCCTTGGAAAATATAAGAACGAGAGGTTGTATATATACGTACTCGAAGTTGAAGGGTAGAAGTATGTACAGTTTGTAGTGCTGTCCCAAGAATGCATTGAGAATGTAATCTTCAATATCCTTTCGGTTGTATCCAAAGACGAACTCGTTAACAATCTCTGGGTCGATGAAGCCCACGTTGAAGATATTCTCTTTTCTACATCGTTGTATCTCCATTCTACATAGAAAGGTATAAGTTTAAGAGTTGCAATTTTATTGTACGAGGAAGCACACGGTAAAGGTATGAGCTTGACACTTACAGGCACCAGCAGCTCATGAGAGACACGTTGATGGCGTCGGCATGGTAAATATTGTATAAGTCGTCAAATTCGAGCCATATGGTGTTGTCCCCACGATAAAAATCATCTTCTTTGATATGGAGGGGGAACATCGTTCTTCCTTGAGCGGACTCTGTCATGTACCATTCGTGAAATTGCCGCATCTTGGTTGGCAGATCCTTTATCTCATTTGGGTCAATCAGCTCCCGGCCCAACTGAAATGGCCATCTGACCTCTGTTGCCATTGGGATATCATCTATTAATCCAAGAGCTGCAGCTGTGTAACTGAGTCCTGCCTCCTTCATAAACCTCTTGAGGTTCTCCTGATCTTGGTCTCTCTTCTTCTTCTTTGCCGCCGCCGCCTGACCACGTTTATTCTTCTTTGTAGCCTTTATTATTGTCTGTTCATAGTTGGACGACACAGGCAGCGGCTTTGCACGGCATGTCGCGAAGTGTTCTGCCGCTTTTGGATCAGTTGGTACCTTTGGCTCTACCTTCTTTTTTGCGAAGTGTGCAGCCAATTCTGCTTTAGTGATTGCGTCACTCTCCTCCTTATTCATATCATATGCCCTCTTTGGAGGTTCCTTTAACCTTGTCGATCGGCTGGACTCCGCCTTGTTGGGAGCAGGTGGAGGAGCCTTAATTCTGCTATCGAGCTTCTTCCTCGGAGGAGATGGTGGAGGCGTGGTTTTCCTGGGGGGGGGGTTCTTTTTTGTTTGAGATGCTGGTGATAGAGTAGGGCTTCTGCGTGGAGCGGGTGGTGGAGGAGGCGTGCTCTGTTTTACCGGCGAGGCATTGCGTGAGGTGACGTTGGAGGAGGCGTGGGTTGCTGTGGTGGAGATGACGCATCCACACCATCTGGAAATATGATGTACCTTTTGTACTCATCCCATACCCTTGCACCATCGTCCCACAACATCACAAGATCTTCAACCAATGGTTTCAGGTAGACATCGATGTCATTTCCAGGTTGCTTGGGGTCTTGGATCAACAACGGCATCATGATGTACTTTCGCTTCATGAACAGCCATGGAGGAATGTTATAGATACATAGCGTAACATGCTAGGTGCTATGGTTGCTGCTCAATTCTCCGAAAGGATTCATCCCATCGGTACTCAACCCAAACCTTATGTTTCTCACCTTATCTGCGAAGTCTGTGTACGTCCGGTCGATTTTCCTCCACTGTGAGCCATCTGCAGGGTGTCTAAGCATCCCGTCGTCCTTACGCTCTTCTTTGTGCCAACGCATCATCTGGGCATGCGCTTTGTTAGCAAACATACGTTTCAATCGGGGGATCACAGGGAAATACCACAACACTTTAGCTGGAGGTCTCTTCTTCTTACGCTCCCCATCTATTTCACCTGGATCGTCACGCTTCACCTTATACCGTGATTCTCTGCACACTGGACAAACATCCAAATCGGCATGCCCATTACGATCTGAGGATACAATCATTAGGACATGCGTGTATCTTACGTACTTCCAATCCCAAAGGATGGACAACTTGCTTGGCTTCATATGTAGATTCGTGCAGAGTTATCTTCGGAAGCAACTTCTTTACGAGTGATAACAACTCATCGAATCCCTTATCGACACACCATTTGTAGCCTTCCATTGCATGAGTTCCAGTGTGGTACGCAGCTTTTGTGGCCCATCACACGTTTGGGTACAAAGGAGTTATGTGGTCCTCTAACATGCTACTGGAACTTCTCGAACTGTCTTTCATCTGTAGTCTCCCTCTCCGTCACGCAGCATCTGGTCTAGCTCATCATCACCAAAGTCACCAAGTGTTTCTTCCACGGAACAGTATTGCGTGCCGTTCGGGATATTGTTGAATCCATCTTCCTCTTCCTCACCTACTTCATCGTCTTCCTGGCTAATCACCTCAACTTCGCCATGGTTGGTCCAACAGGTATAGTTTGGCATGAAACCTCTCATGATCAAGTGGTTCACAACTTGCCATCGCTGGGAGTGCTCCTTCTCGTTCTTGCAATCTACACACGGACAACATATGAAGCTGCCTGGAGGCAAGAATGCAACGGCCACATCGAGAAAAGCTTGCATGCCATCAATGAACTCTCTCGAGCGACGGTCCGCATTGTACATCCATTGCCGATTCATCTACACCAAGTTATAATTTCATTAAAAATTATAACAAATTTCGTTACAAAAATTATAACCTAACTTAAATTTCGTTACATTTAAACCCAACAAAAAAAGCTCCACCTACACCGTCATCCAATTAAAGACCTACCTTTCTAATTGTTTGTATCCCTTCCTACCTTTGTAATTATTTTTTATCCTTTCTATTTTATTTCATACACCAATAATTACTTCCTTGCAATGTTGTACCTAGATCTCCCCCAACTTATTGTGATATTTAAGATCCTAAAGCTAACAACCACCTAGATCTAAAGCTTCCAATCACCTTTACCTTGTAATGTCATTTTTTGAACTAGATCTCCACCCTACATCTTCATACAACAACAAAAACAAGGCATAGAAAACAAATTTTCGATCATGCTTAAAAAGTTCAAGATTTCTCCACAACCATTGAAAAAAATAGCAATATCTAGGTGAGAAGGATGTTCACATGATGTTACTAACTTTGAAACACTTAATTTGGAGCTAATCACCTCCAATTAAAAATTTGGACAACACCTCCCCAAGAATAGCGCTGGGCCGGCCTTCTCTGTTCGATCGTACCTCTGCTGGCTCATGGTGGAAGAAGGGTTTAAATGCGCTGTGTGGGAGGGTTTCCAGAAGCGGTTTGAGACACGAACCGCTTCTGGATGTTGCGTTCTAGAAGCGGTTCTTTTCTCAAACCGCTTCCGAAGCGGTTTGAGAAAAGAACCGCTTCTAGAACGCAACATCCAGAAGCGGTTCGTGTCTCAAACAGCTTTTGAAATGTTACGTTCTAGAAGCGGTTCTTTCCTCAAACCGCTTCTGAAAATCAGAAGCGGTTTGAGACTAGAACCGCTTCTAGAATGCAACATTCAGAAGTGGTTCATGTCTCAAACAGCTTCTGAAATCCCTCTCTGGACCGTTGCCAAATAACCGCTTCTGGTACGAACATCACAACGGGTTCACACCAAACCGCTTCTAATAGGTCGGTTGTGATGCCCAGTTCTGTAGTAGTGCTGGCGCGTATATTATACATGCATGCTTGACCAGCTTATAAGAAAACGAGAGGTACGTGAGCCTTGCATAATGCATGAAACCAAGAAAAACTCGTAAAAAAGGTTCTTATGAGCAAGGATTCAAATTTCGTTTTAAAATATATATTGGAGGAGACCGGAATCCGAAA
Organism: Otatea glauca; assembly: GCA_036346275.1. Lineage (NCBI taxonomy): Eukaryota > Viridiplantae > Streptophyta > Magnoliopsida > Poales > Poaceae > Otatea > Otatea glauca. The sequence continues at coordinate 6,865,773 of CM070726.1, read as the reverse complement.
TTTCGGCGAGATTTTAGAATTTCAGACGAAATCCGGACAAAATTCAAATACGGATTTTTTTTGACCGGGATTTTCGAGATTTCGGCTGAAATTGCCGAAATCTCGACAAATTTCAACAGAATGAAAAATAGTTCAAACCATGTTAAAAAATTTTAAAATTATTTTAGATTGTCCTTACAAGTGCTACTATCCTGATAAATTTTTTTAGATGGTTCTTCCCCATAAAATTTTTAGATGATGATCAGGCTTGAAGAATTTTAAACAATTCTAACAGTGCTATTGTCTGGATAAAGGCTGAGTACATATATTGCTTCCGTAGATTTGATTAAGCAACCAAAACAAGTTTAGAAATTTTCAATCATTTAGAGAAGGGTGCCTTACAAGTGCTACTATCCTGATAAATTTTTTTTAGATGGTTCTTTTCCATAAAATTTTTAGATGATGATCAGGATTGAAGAATTTTAAACAATTCTAACAATGCTGCTGTATGGATAAAGGCTGAGTACATATATTGCTTCCGTAGATTTGATTAAGCAACCAAAACAAGTTTAGATTTTTTCAATAAAATTTTTAGATCATGATCACTCTTGAGCGAATTTATAAAATTTTGACACGGTTACTATCTCATTTATGTTCCTTTAGTTTTTGATTTTTCAAACATAACAACTGAAGTTCAATTCTTTTGGAATTTTTTTTGTATGATCCTAGACTACTAAATATGAAACCACAAATTTTTAGAGCATGATCAAAGTTGTACATTTTTATAAAAATAAGAAAGTGCTTCTGTTATTTTTATAAAACATCTCAAAAAGTCAGTTTTTCTCAAAATTTTCATGGAATATGACATTCTTAAGAGATTGTCCCAAATCCAATCCAAAAAAGTTGAAATCTGGTCAAAATTACTGAGATTTTAAAAATCACTCTAGTAATTTGATTTTTCAGTTTGTTTTTATTTGACTGGGGTTTGGAATCTCGTCCCCGGTCGGAATCCGAAATCTTGGACAAAATTTCTAAAATTTCACCAAAATTTTTAACCTTTGTTGCGAGCATCACTGCAGAAAGGACTATATAAGACGCCTCATCATAGATAGTTTTTAAAAAAACGTCTATGTTAAACCTAATCACAAATGGTTTTGCTAGCACGACCGTCTGAGTTATAGTATATGCTAAGAACCGTTTGTGATGAGTTAATATCATAGACGGTTCTTGATAGCATACAATTTGTACCACGAACTGTCTGTATTAGTTTATCACAGACGGTTCTTAGCTAGAACCGTCTATGGTAACACTTTCGTATTATATATATCGTACTACGGTTTGTGTGTACCACATTGTTTAGCCAAAATAAATATTATAGATGACGATCAGTCTCCTCCATCCCGTCGTCGGGCGCCTCATCCCCTAGTCCGTCGTGCACCTTCTTGTCTAGCACGTCGACCATCATCAGCCGCCTCATCCTTGAGCCCATCGCCGGCCGCCTCATCCCCAAGCCCTAAGGTATATGAAGAGTGCAAATATTCAATCCATTGCTTAGGGCCACTATCTTAATGTTGATCTTTGGATAGCATACACTGTCTTGATGTTGATCTTCGGATGCCATACACTATCTTGATATTGATCTTTGGATGGCATACACACTACTACAGAAATGAACATCACAATCGATTCTTTTTGGTCATCTGAGTCGGTTTTGGTGGTGATACAAAGTTGTTAGACAGTGATGAGGAAACGCTATCACAGTCGGTTTTCACCCGATAGAGATGTGGCGTCATCACAATTGGTTCTTAGCTCAGAACCGATTGTTATGAGGGGCACATCACAATCGGTTCTGAGCTAAGAACCGATTGTGATGTGGTGTCCATCATACCATTAGCTCTATTTTGCCATCTAATAGCAGGCACTATATAGATAATAATTAACTGATTAATCAACCACTATTTTTTATAATAAACCATGGATAAAATATATATCAAAACAAAGATACATTCTGATAACCCAATCCGTTGTGATATGCAAGGTCATTTCATGTCATGTCAGGTCTGAGATAGAAGAACTTCAAGTGCAAACTACTAAAATCACAATAACATAATGGATTGGGGATCAAGACTTCAAAAGAGGGCAATTTAAGAATTCATATCAAGATTAGTACTCACAGGGCAAATGGTTTACCATTCTAAGCTAGTTTCAAGTCATAGCTAGCTTGTAATTGGCCAACTCAGAACCAAATCAGATGAAGAAACTTTTGCTGCTGATATGAAGTATAAAGTAATTGACTAACATGTATAAATTATAATCAACAAATGTAACATCCCGAAAAATGCAATAATAGGAAAATTAATATTTTAAATTTGAATAGAATTATTTCTGATTTTTCCTGGCATTATTGGAATTTATTTGGATTTTCCTGGACTGTTGTACTGAATGAAAAATCAAACAAATAGAATTAAAGAATGGATAATGGTAAAAAGATAAAAAGGTAAAAGTAAAATTTTGGAAAATTTACCATGGGACCCTAAACAATCTGTTAAGTCATTAAAGTCAACAAGTAAAAATTTTATGCACACAAAAATAAATAAATAAAATCAATGACACCTCTTTTGACTAAAAATAGTGTAAGTCAAAATTTATTTAAAATATTATAAGTTTATAAGGAGCCATAAAAATTATCATAACACCCTCAGAGTAAAATTTATATTTGGTAAAAATTTCAGGAAATTATGCTATCATTTACACCTTCTAAAAATTCAAGAACAGAGGCTTCAAAAGTGTGAAAATTATGATGTCAGAATTCTTATAAAATTATTAACAAATATTTTGGATTGAAATTTTTATAGAGACATCCTTTGCCTGAATATAATTCTTAACAAAATTTTCAAGAATAAATGATAAAGTTTGTACTCTTAAATAAATAAAAATCTGAAATAAAGATTCTGGCTGATGCACAGTGTCAGAAGTTTTATAATTCCGCCATGCGGTATTTTAGTCTCAAATTTTCACTGGAGGTAATAAAATACAAGGAGATCTCGGTAAATTTTTTTTATAAAATTTGATGGTGATTTGATAGCCGTTTTAATGCCTAACATGGTGTTGTCCGGAAGCCTTATCTCTTTGCTCGTTTTTCCACCGCTGACATGTGGGCCAGCCCTTATGCCGTAACGTTTGCTGGCATGGCAACGGGAAAACCCTCTCTCTCTGCTGGTGGCCCCGGTCCCGCTCGTCAGGTTGCCGTTTCCTTTCTTTCTTCTTCTCCTCGTAGCCGAGCTCGCTGCCCTCGCTCACTCCCGTGCCTTCGCCGCATTGGGTCGCAGCAACTCCATGCCGCCCACCCCATCATCTGACGCCACGTTCATCCTTGGAAGCTGCGCGCCATACCCGGTCAACCTCGTGTCATTTCTTGTCGGCGAGACACTGCGCCACCTCGCAAAATCGAGCCGCATCCTTGATCGCGTTCAAATGCTGTTTTGCTAACCCATCGCTGGCTATAAATACCCATGTAGCGTCGCATTGAGGCCCCTTTTTCTTAGTCACTCCCTGGACCAAATGCCAGAGCCTGAAACCTCCTTTTCTGCGCCATTTTCGCCAGAAGCGCGAAAGAGGGGAGATCGGGGAATCGAGCAGAGCCGCTAGTAATCGTTGGAATTAGTTCCTTCTAGAGCTTCCTCTGGCATCCTAGTTTACTGATCACGCCTTAATTTCAGCTTTTCTTGCCTGCAGCGCCGCCGCACCACACTCCTTCTTCCCCAACTCCGGCCGCTCGGTGGTAGAGCCTTTCGGCCAAGCTCCGGCCCAGAAAAGCGGTAAAATGGAATCCTCTATCCTCACTGAAGCTTAATCTCTTACCCATTCAATCCGAGATTCACCCGTCTTCTTCTCCGGTGAGCTCCTGCCATTGCCGCCGCCCTCTCTCGGTGGCAAGGTACCTCCGGCCATCTTTGGTGACAACCGAGCCCACCAGCGAGTGTGCCTCGTCGAGCTCGTGCTCTCAGTGCTCTCGGCCGAGACCCTTCGCCGCTCTTTCGCGCCGTGGCTGCTGCCCCCGCTCCTCGCCTTCGGCTCACTGCGGGCGGGCCCTTCACACACTGTGCGAGATCCTCTAGTTCAACCGGTAAAGACGTTTTCCCCTCTGTGAAAGCGTAGTTCTGAATTTCATTTTGATTTTTTCAGAAACCGAGTTAATTCAAATGTTTATAGATTTTGCATTATAACTCCAAATTGAATGAGATAAATTCCTATATTCGTGTAAAATAAATTAATTTTAGAATATACAATAATATTTTGAAAATGTTCAATGGGTAAATTTGAAATTCAAATTTGAAAGAAAGGGCTAAAGATATACTTTATATAAAATTTCTGTAAACAAACTTGGAATTGAATGGAACCAATTTTAGTGAAATATTTATGCTTCCAGAAGTTCAAATATATAAAAATATTTAAATTTCATTTATGTTTAAACTACTTTCTATTAAAGATTGTGTTCAATGCATTGGAAATTCAAATAAGCATAACTTGAATAAAAGAAGTATGAAATAAGTAAAATTGATTTCTAAATATTAATATGGCAGTAGAATACCTGATTTCACCAAAATTATCAAGAAATGAACTTGTTTTGAACTATTTTGAAAAATATGAAACATCCTAAATGTAATATATATATATATATATATATATGCATAGAAAGTCAAATAGTTAAAATATGGATCAAATGAATTCAAATAATTACCAAACCAGTTTTGTTATACTCCTAGCATCACAAGGATTCCAGATGTATAATAATATTTAGAGTTTACCATAGAAAACAGTAAATGTTTAGTAGTCGAAGTATTAATACTTGTACAATTTGAATAGTTATAACTTTCAAAAATGAACATAAAATTTGACAAAACCAAATCCTATAACCTGGAAAAATAATGCCCTTGCTGTCTATGCAAAAATATCCTATGTTTGTGTAAATTTGAACTAAGTCCATATTAAACCCTAATGATCACTTCTCTGAGAAACATCTCGGATAAAAACCAATCATTGCAAATTCAACTTTAAAACACTCTTGGGGTCATACCCTGTTAACACCTGAAAAATGGGTAGATTATCTTATAAGGCGTAGTCACAATCTTATACCAAAAACTGAACCTTTGTCGTGTAGTTATAGAAACATTTAAACATGTCTAACAGTCCGCAGAATATCTTGTCTAAATGCAAATATTATGAAGATCAGTTTAGAAATGATATTTGGGATATGTACTATCATATTCTAGAAAAATATTTTATTTACAACTTGCTTTTCAACTAAAACCTGTTAGTTCAATACCCTTAAAAGTTATGGTTGTCGTAACCTTTAATATCATGTAAGCTTTTTCAGCAGTGAATTTAATGTCTCGTCTAAACACTAAGATGTATGAAATCAGCTTAGAATTGCTATCCAAAGTATAGGTTACCTTGCTATGAGGAAATAATCTTATTTCATCATGTTTTGCGTGTAAATCCTATTAGCCATATAACCCTAAGTATTATGTTTAATGAGCTTCATAATATGAATAAATGAACTTTGTAATAATGAAGAAGTTTGGAGCTAATATATTTGTATCACCAGAACCTTCTTAAAAACCATGAATAAATCTAGTAACCTAGCTTAATAGATTTAACTTATTCAAAAACCCTTCTTATGCAAAATCGCTTAAAGAATTAAGTGCTATCTGCATAACCCTAACCCTAACTAGTGTTTTAATTCTTTTAATCCAAATAATTTTAGCCTCTTGAATTCTTAATTCAAGAATAGATAACCTATAGAATAAACATTGTTTTGCTCATAATAAAAGTCACTAACTATATGAATGTGTAACTATCTAATTCATGAGATCTTGAAATCATATAATTCAACCCTAAAGCATTCCTGTTTTCTGCAGTAAATCTTTATTTGGTTTTCTATCTATTTTTTTGCCCTTATTGAAGTTTATTATTTTCTGTATTTTTCGATTGATCGACGTGTAGAATCCGACGTCCCTTCCTCCGTCGATGCCTCCGTCAGCTGCGACCGCGTCTTCGTCGCAAGCAATAAATAAGCAAGGCAAGCACCCCCTTTTGACCATCTTGATCCCAGAATTTAATTTTCATTGTGTTTATTAAAATATTTCATGCATGCGTTTACTTTCTGTAAATTCGCTATTTTGTGGTATTGGTAGTTATCCTGTTGTCTCATGAAACTTCCTTGATAAGTATGAACATGTGTACCTTGATAACCATAGATTGAGCTTAGACAATTACTTAATGTCATCATGGGTATATGCGATTACATTTTATCCATGCTTAGCCATGCTTTTAGAACTAAAGAGGATGATGATCAGATCAAAATTTGTTTCTTGAGAAATGGAAAATGTTGAAATTGAAGCTGTTGGTTATGGGTATTTTGATTAAAACCCCAAAATAAAACTATGGTTTTGATGCGGGCGATTATTGGCACTAGCCGGAGGTGCAAAGGGATTTGCACGTAGTGTAGGGTGGAGTATCGCCCGTATCGGATTAAAGACCGAGCAATGGGACGCTATAGATCCAAGAATTTCGTACAACCACGAGGGCTTGTATGGGCGGGTCTTAGCCTATTAAGTTGTTTAGATGTGGCTTTGTATCTAAGGAAGGCGGGAGATTTGCACAGGCATTCTGGTTTGATTTGCTTGTAGGGGTTTCTACATACCAATACAACGGTGTACGCCTTGCCATGAACAGAAATGTGGTGTTGGGTGTGATGAAAATGGATTCACGACTTGGGTGAGTGTTTCTGTTTTCATGGCGACGGTTAAACGTCCCGGGCTGGTTCAAAGCTACATCTAAATAATGTAACGGCTCCGTATGATCTCCTTGCCGACACACCAAAGGAAGTGTGTTAATTGATATGGCGAAAAGGTTGATCATTTCTTGTGGGTAAAGTGTACACCTCTGCAGAGTGTAAATCTAATCGATTAGCCGCATCCATGGTCAAGGACACTTGGTGAAGTCATTCCAATGTTAGTCTTTGGTATATTCTAAAATGGGTTTGGTTTGAGCTTGTTTTAGCAGCTGTTGCTTTATTTCAAAGGATCGACATTGTTGGATTCCATTTCTGGATTATTCGTTATTCACGAAGGGTTGTGAGTATTACTTATGTTTTACTTATTTCATATCAGTCAACTTGCTCTTACAAATTCCGTTTACAAATAACTTGATTTCTCAATGTCAATTCTGCTTTATGCAAATTAACTGTAGTAGCCTCCTTTGAAATGGCCTGCATATATTATAGGTTGCTTATATGTTGTTTTTAGGTGGATAAGTTAGCAAAGCTTCGAGGATTCCTTTTCGTCGCAGGTTGCGGGATCTTCTTTGTCGAATCTTTCTAGGGATTATGCCTTGTCAGTTGCTGTCGGGACCCGAATTTGCAAATCCGGACCCTCTGTGTATACCGCACTAGTCCAGGATCACGCTAGTGCACACAGGCTCAACATAGATGCTATCATAGTCACACACAGCGAAATATAGCATAAACTTCATTAATTAATAATAACTGTTGTCTTACATGAATAATGCCTCACAGGGCTTAAAAAGAGTATCAATGAGAAGCGGCGAAATAGAATAAGCGCAGTGGCGCTCGATTCGCCACGAGCAACCGACGAGGCTCGGACCCTAAGCATTCGCATCCAAATAATCCTCATCCATGAGCGTAGATTCTTCCTCTTCCGGTTGTTGTTGATGGGGTGAGTACATAAAGCACTCAACAAGTTGTGCAAAATAATGCAAGTCTAATATTCTATATGTTTGGCTTAATCCAAAGGAATGGCTAGTAAGGGTATTTTGCAATAAAGCGACATTTAACAAGAATACAATAAATAGATTGGAAAGCGATAAAACAAATACAATAATTAATAAATTCAGATTTCAAATACACCAAGTTTCCAATCCTAAATTAATTTTCCACTTTCCATGGCACCTTGCCATCCCAACAAGTTTTTGTTTAACAAAAGTCTAACCCTTAACTGTAATTCCGAGCATTGCCCAATACCGTGAGCACGGCTATTCGAATAGATTGTACACTCTGCAGAGGTTATGCACTTTACCCACACGATACAACCAAACACCACCAAGGCGAGTGATCATAACAAAGCCTTTACAATGCTACACCTAGACCCGATCGCTCGCTAAGGTTTCAACATCAAGGGTTAAACCACCACAACAGGCCCCCTCTTGCGCCATGTGAGTTAAACCGTAACCGGGACTCACTATTCACCACGACAGATCAAATCTAGGTTTCACAAATTATTCACTAAGTGTCCCATTCCGGACATGTGGTTGCAAGAGAGACTCAGTCAAAGGCTTGCAAGGTTAAGTCCTTAAGGTGATTAAGGCAAGACTTCCACATACCCCGCCAAACTCGGCCCACCTTGGCACACCGCCCTTGCCACTTGCCTCAATCTAAAATCATTACCACCCAGGTTGATTACCAAGCACCACATGCCATCAACATTTCAATCCCGATGTGTGACCTCCTCGCCACGACAACTTGATATCATTGTGTGACAACACATGACACACCAATTCATAAACATTGTTCCATATTCCATTAGTCAAGATTAAGTATCGACATTCGGACACATGTGATGACGTGGCATGGCTAAGCAATCTATGACGATCTAACTAGCCCATGTTGATTATCAACTATAATTCCACATCCTAGGGTGACAAATAGATCATGGCATATAATTGACAAGGTATGGTTTAATTCAAATAGGCATATTATCTAATTCCCAGATTAATTGAAATCATTTATACACATAAAATATCATGCATAAAGTTTAAAAGACAAAATAGTAATTTGGTGAAAATTAGGTGCAACATGATCAAAGCACAACTTGCCTTGGAGTAGGTGCTGGTCTTGATCTGAGCTTGGGTCTTGGAGCGACGAATCTTCTTCCGGATCACCGAGCAGTTCAACGTCTACGCGAAACGATGCCAAAATAGCAAATAAACACCAAACCAGAGAGCAACCAAACTCCAAAAATAAAATAAAATTCACCAATAAATAGATCTTGATTTTACAAATTTTTAGAAATTTGAAACACTCAAATCCGAGTTAAAATGCAAAAGATATAGCCTTTTGAAGTTTGAATAAATACTGAAAATACAGAAAATAGAATTTCTGATTTTTCTGAATTATTTTTCTATTGGAAAAGATTTTATTGCGCAACGCTGACGTCAGCCCTGACTCGGACCAATCAGGCGCTGACACGTCGCCTGGTCCATGGACTCGGTCCACGGAACCGCCTCTGGTCCACCGTGGACGCGGCCCACGGCGCCTCGCACCACGCGCCCGACACGCGCGCAAGATCGATTGGTCGCGCCGCCGCCGTGCCGATGCTCGACACGCGGCGCGCATCTGCGACGATCCGACGGCTAACGCTCATCGCACACGCGGCGCGATCTCACCCGAACAACCCCGATCCAACGGTCACGCTTACCCGAGCTGTTTTATCGCAGACGGCGACGTGGCTCGATCCGATGGTCCGCCGGAGATCCGACGGTGTCGGCTCAGGCACGGCGATGTCGCGGCGGCGCTGAGTTCCGGAGACGAGGACGACGACGACCAGACGGCGTTCGCTCTGCCGGCGACAAAGAGGTAGTTGCTCCGGTGCGGCTCGGCGTGGCGAACCAGCTCGAACCCACACGTCGAACGGCGGCAGCGGCGGCGAACGGCGAAAAACGAAGCGGCGCTAGAAAACTACGGCGAGCTCTCGGGCTAAACGGCGGTGACTCAACGGCGAAGGCTAGCATGGCGGATGCGCTGCGGGATGAGAATCTCGGTGTGCGGGCTGCGGCTTTATAGCCTCGGCATGCGCTAAAGCGGCAACCCTAAATCACGCGGCGGCGATGGCAGCGGCGACGTTCGAAAACCGAATCGAGATTTATGGCGATACCGTCCGATTTGCAACGAGCGGCCAGGATTAGATCCGAAGTGATACGATCCGATCCGCTCTTTCCAAAATCAACGGGCGAGATCTAAACTTACCAAAACAACGCGAAACGATCCCGACCGCTCGATCTCAATCCAACGGCCGAAGGCGCTAGGGTTTCGCGAAAGGAGACAGCCGTCCGATCTTCATCCAACGGCCACGCGCGAGGCGGCAATACGGCCGATCGGGCCGCGCGTCGATGGGCAAGACGCGACAAGATCTTGGGCTTCGGCCCGATCGTTCACTCGATTTTCAAAAGCTTTTTGATTTAAAATAATTCCCGAAATTAGATTAATCTACTTTAAGCAATTAAAATATCAGGAAAAATCCCAGAAAATTCTCATAAATACTTTGAGACATTCTGAGCACAAATAAAATATTTTTGGTAAAACTTTATATTAACTTTATCTATATATATTTAGTTTTCACAAAAGGTTCAATATACTTAATTAAATTCAATTCAATTAATTTCTGGAAAAAAAATCCAATAAATTCAGAAAATCACCAAAAAGCATATGAGCGAAATTATAAGCCAAATTTTTGGGATGTTACAGTTGCCTGCGGGTTTGGATGGGCACACTACAAGACTTTGCTTCTTTTGCTGCTGCAATCTCTAAGTTGTAAAGTTCTCTTTATATAATAGCTTCTGCTTAATAATATTTGTTGTATGGTTGTGATTCCAATTGGTGTGTATGTGCGTACTAGCTACTGATCATGGGATTAGTACGGGATGCACATTAGATTTCCATTTTTGCAGGTATATGAAAATGGGGGTAGCCACAACAAATCTCCATTGCACGCATTGATACCCCAGTTAGAGATAGTGGGTAGGCTATGAGTTTGTAGCCAATTTCTTCAAGTTCAACTGGGCTCAATATAAGAGTTTTATGTAACATCCTAAAAATTTAAAATATAATAAGAAATTAAAATTTAATTATGTTTAATTTGCATTTTCTGGCATTTTCTTGATTATTTAGCTCTCAAGGAGAAATCCTTTTAATAATCATTCAAGTAATAGATTAATGGTAATAACAAAAGCTCATAAAAATAAAATATATAAAATTTTTGGTTGGATTCAAGAAATCTCTAGAACTCTACTTCTGAATTTTAAAAGCCATGTGAACATAATTAGATGAGAAATGAAAGGTAATTAAATGAGATTAATTTGACAGTACATAGTAATCTTGTCAGATTTAAACAAAAATATTCCCACATTATATTGACCTAAAAAGTTTTTATTATCGTTTGGATTGATAGGTAAATCAACAGTAAAAATATAAAAAATTAATAATTAAGTTTGTGGTATTTAAAAATTCAAAAACTTAAAAGCTAAAAACCATAAAATTACAATGTCAGAATTTTTATAAATTAAATATAAAATATTTAAAGTTGAAATGTTTAGAGGAGACTATTATAGCCATAATATTCCTCTACAATTGTAACAGCCCTAAATTCAATAAAATATGAAATATAATATCAAAAATATTCATGCGATTTATTGTTATATTTTCTGGTTTTTCTGAATCAAAGAAATTCTTTTTGGCTTTTTCCTATTAAAAGAAATCCAAATGAGCTATATGGTAAATGGTAAAAGTAAAAAGGTCAAAAAAAATCCAAAATATGTAAAAATTTTAAAAATCTCAGATAAATCCTAGATCCATCCAGGATCCTGTTTGTGCCACTTGCACTAATCTGGATCAATAAAATAAATTAAAAGACAAAAGTAATCATGAGGAGATACTCAAAATCTGAACTTATAAGATTTCTTCAGAAGCCATCTGAACTTAACCTGAGTTAAGAATTTTACCTTGCCGACATCTTAACTTTACCCATCCCTAGTAAAAATATCAGAAATTTGTCCCTAAAATTGTTAATTTTAGAAATTCAAAAGCTGATAATCAGAAAAAGGTGAAAATAGTAATGTCAGAATTATTAAAAATAAAATATCAAATATAAACATCTTAAATTTTACCAAAGGTGAATAATACTTCAAAAAATACTCTCAAAATTTTTCATAAAATAATAAACTGATCTTGACCGTCAATTAAATAAAAATCAGAATCAGCTAAAATTGGTAACAGTGCATTGTCAGATTTTTAGAAATATTTTTATTCATAATTTTTATCTAAAATTTTTTCCAGACCCTTGAATTTTCCTTTCCGACCTCTGTAAAAATGTTCATAAAATCTTGAGCTTATCTGTTAACCTAAACCCTGGTTTTACCTCAACTTGTCCAGAGATTTCCTGCGATTTACCCTAACCTCTCATTGACAAGTGGGCCCGACTTGCCAGCTGTCCCTCCCTGCCCACTTCTTCTTCTCTCACTGACAACCATGCCCCACCTGTCAGTCTCTCTCTCCCTTTCTTCTCTAGTCTTTTTCTCTGTCTCTCTCCCAAAATCGCGCCGCCTCTCCGTCTCGTTGCCCGAGGTTGCCGCCCACACCTTACCTGGACACGCCACTGCTGCCTCGGCCGACGTGCTCACTCTCCCGCACCAGAGCATGGTCGAGACTGCTCGCGCGAGCCGCCATTTCTTGCCCGCGTCCAAACCCTGTGCCACACCGCCTCATTCGCCTATTTAAGTGTCACGAAGCCACTTCTATCACTCGTGCACTCTCCTGGAACCCGCAAAACCAAACCGAACCATCGCAACACTGCCAGCCTCCATCTTTTTCCACAGCTCCGGCGAGCACCCGAAAAGGAAAAAAAACAGCTAATCTCGCCCTCCGCCAAACCATTCCTCAAACCATCACGCCTGAAGCATCCTCTTAACACACAGAAGCTTTCCCCAACCTCAATTAAGGGTCTTCTTCCCCGGTGAACCACCGCGCTAGCTCCTCCGTCCGCCGTCGCCCCGCGCACGGTGAGAACACCTCTCCGATACTTATTTTTTCGAATAAAAGCCAAAAACCGACTCTTTGAGACTCACTGATGCTTACCTTGGTGATATTCACGCTCAGGAAGCACTAGTTTTAGTCACCTCACCGTCGACCATGTCCGCCGCCACCCCCTCTCGGTGACACGCCATCTCCGTCCATCACCGGCCACACCAGTACCAACCCAATGCGCGCATGGACGTGCTGATGCCTAAGTAGAACCCATTCCACCTCTTCGGGCCTCCTTCGCCGGCGGCGAGCTTCGATCAGAGCTCCTCTGCCTGTTGTCGCTAGCAATCAGACCCCACGTGCAAGTCGCATGCGCTGTGCCAAGCCACTGCCATGCGGGCCCCAGTCGTCAGCCACTCGCGCGTCGCTCGGTCAGCGTGGTCCCACGCGTCAGCCGCATCAAGCGCAAGCGTCTCGCTGCCAACTGGGCCCGACCCGTCAATGCCTTGGTCCGGCGATGGCCAAAAACGGAAGGCGTCTTTTGGTTTCAAAAGCGCACTTTCCCCTTTTTGGCAGTTTTCCAAATTTTCAGTACTTTCAAAATCGAACACATTCAAACTTGAATATCTTTTGAACTATCCAACCAAATGAGGTGAAATAAATTTCTAAATTCATGATAAATTGTGTAGATTCAGAATATGTAAAAATATTATGAAATAAACTCTGTTTGAATTTCAGATTTAAATTTAAAGAAAGAATTGGAAATATGCCATGTATAGAATTTTTACAATTTAGCTCCAGCCTGAATGGAACAAATTTTGTTAGACTCCATGCTCTGTTAGGAACTTGATTATGCGAAAATATTTAGGGTGTACCTTGGAAAATATTTAAAATATTGCAAATGGTGAATAAGTAGTTCAATATTAATCTAAGTAAATTAATCCTTTAAATTGTAGAATAAAAATAAATAATCCATGCAACTATCCCTGATTTATGAAATTGTTTTATTTGAATTTCTCCATCTGATATCTTTTTGGCCCTATTAAAATTTATTTGTTGTGTTATTATTATACGACGTGTAGAACCCTACGAATCCGGAGTAGTCGACGACGAACAAGAATTCGACTACGCAGATAATCAACAAGGCAAGCACCCCCTTTGATCATATTGATCCCAATTTTATAAATGTTTTCATTAAATGTTTTACTGCATATGTTACTTTATTAAAGTCTGCTATTTTATTGGTATTAGTAGTTGAACCTGCAGTTTCATAGAACTTCCTTGATAAGTATGAAATTGTGATCCTTGATGACCCTATAATAACTTAGACAATAATTGATGTCAATTTGGGTTACTCACCCTTAGTGTTATGCTTATCCATGCTTAAAGCAACATAAAACTTTGACATTATTAAAAATATTGGATATGGCATTTAATGGGTATGACTTTCTTTGTGGTTGGTATTTTGATCAAAAATGAAAATAAAACTATGGTTTTGATGCGGGCAATTATTGGCAATAGTCGGGTGTACGAGGGACTTGTACGTAGCGTAAGGGGAGTCTATTGCCCGTGTCGAATTAAGGACCGAACTACGTATTCGTTAAACCCAAGAATTACCGTACAACCACAATTGCTGGTATGGGACAGTCTTAACCTATGAAGTTGCTTAAAACTAGCTTTGCACATTGGTAGGCTGGAGTAGTACGAGCTTCTTCATTGACTGGTTGCTCGGAGGGGCGCCCACACCGAGGTGTTGGGAGTCACATTTGCTAATACAACGGTGAACGCCATGCTATGGATATGCTTAATTATTTACTGTGCAGTGACTGTACAAACATTTACACCATAGTAAAGGTTTGACGTCATCGGGCTGGTGCAAAGTTAGGGTTAAGTAATGTAATGGTTATGTCATGACTCTCTGTGGCACACCAAAGGAAGTGTGCTAATGATCTGCACAAAGAGTCAGTCATGTCTTGTGGGTAAAGCTGTACACCTCTGCAGAGTGTGAAACTTTTCGAAAAGCCGTTCCCGTGGTTATGGGAGTCTTGGTGCGCCAGCACTAGTTAGATTGTTTTTATTTTCATAAAACTAGATCCTACCGGGTGTAGGTAGAAATTGGTTCGTGAATATGGTCATGATACCGAGGTACATGAAATTTATTTATGCTTATATTCTGTTACTTTCAGTATTAAACTACTTTTACTTAAATTCCGTTTTGCAATTCTACTATTCTGTATTTACGTTGCAAATTAGCTTTATGCAAAACAACCACGAGCCTTTCTTTTGAATTGGCTTGCATATATATTTAGGTTTTGCAAAAAGTCTTGTGAGTACGTAAGTACTCAACTTGCCTATGTTGATGTTTTTAGGTGAAGAACCAGAATACCCCGACGATACATTTTATGACGCAGGATTCAGGGATATGAACGATGAATTTTATTAGGGTTCACCTTGTCAGTTACCTGTAGGGATACTGGGTTAAAGGCATACTACAAGAAATATGTCTCCACTGAACTGTTTTACTTTTGGTATTGTAAGAATATTATGTACTTTGCTTCCGCTGTGATAATAAAGTTTGTGTATGACTATGATATCAATTTGTAATTGTGCGTACTAGCCACTGATCATGTGACTAATACGAAAAGCACATGGTACCCATTATTGATATTTATTTGTCAAAAATGGGGGCCTTACAACAATAAGTTTCAAAAAAAAAATTAATAAGATATCAACCTTCAGATAAATTAAAAATTGAAAACAAAAATATGAGTACGGTACTTTGTCAAAATTTATATAAATTATACACACATCATTTCAACTTAAAATTCGACAGCATAATTAAAATTATCCACAAATTACACAAGTAAATTTTCAAGAATTTTTTGACACGATAGCTAGTTCATTTAATGAACTTATCCCAGCTCAGCTGTAGTGAAAATCTGGATTTTGTTTCTCCCCTCGCTGGCACGTGGGGCCGATTCACTGTGCAGGTCCACCCGTCAGCCTCGGTCCCCGTCCTTCTTCTTCCTCCTCTCACCAGAGCCCCAAAGCCAAGATCATCACCGCTGTAGCTCGTGTCAGCCCTGCCAATTCACGTCGATCGAGGCCTTGCCGACGTCTTTTCCTCACCATGTTGCTGCCTCATCCGCGAATTCAGTAGTGCCAGCTATACCTCCTTCTGTTCAGACGCCACAAGACATCATCGAGTTCATACCCACTGCCGAGCTTATCTACACTGGTTCCTTCGCTATAAAAGCCATCCCAGGATCGCCTTAGCGTGCGCGCCATTTCCCCTCAACTTTCATCTACACTTATCTACCGTACAGCCACCAATTTCTTCCATTTCCTCCATGGCAGAAGAACCCTAAAACTCGGATCAAGCCCAAATTTTGACATTACACTAAACCATCCTCAAATTCTTTAACGTTATAGCATCAGTAGCTCACGGGTACGAAAACCCCTCATTTTATTTCAGGACTCATCAGTCAGAAACCCGCCGCCACTACTGCTCTTCTCCCCAGCCACGGTGATCGATGTTGAGCTAACCCGAACCGATGCCAACACTAAAACCAGGTAAAATGGGTTGCTGCTAGGTCCCTAAAGCTAGAACTGGAACCAATGAAGTCGATGCGGCCTTCCACCGCCGGCACGGTTCGCCGTTGTTGCCTCCACCACAGGCGCACAATGGCCGACCACCTCCGGTTACCACTAGCCACAGAAAATCCCACCCCCAAGTGCACATTAGCATGTTCTAGCTAGCTATGCCCTCGGCCTGGCTAAAACACCACCGGATCCTCACTGGCGACGACCCCTAGCCTCGACTTTGCCTCTGAGTCGCTGGAATGTGGGCCTGTATTGTCA
Organism: Otatea glauca; assembly: GCA_036346275.1. Lineage (NCBI taxonomy): Eukaryota > Viridiplantae > Streptophyta > Magnoliopsida > Poales > Poaceae > Otatea > Otatea glauca. The sequence continues at coordinate 6,849,119 of CM070726.1, read as the reverse complement.
GTAGGCACGAGCATTTCAAATAATGCACCTAGTAGCTGACAGGCCGACCCCACCGGTCCAAAATACCATTAAGGTTAATTAAACTCAAAATTAACATTTGTGTCTATGACATGTGGGGCCAGACTGAGTTGAAAACTAAGTTAAAACGTTAATTTTAAACAGAGTCACTGACACGAGGATCACAACTGTCACTGACTGTGAAAATCAGGAAAAATCAAGAGAAAATCAGGAAAATCGGAAAGGCGTTTTCTTGTTTGGAAAGCGTATTTTCACATTTTCTCGATTTTCCAAAACTGCCAAGTTTCAAACTTGAATAATTTTTTACATCTTTGGTCCAAATAAGATGAAACAAATTTCTAAATTCATGTAAAATTGTTTAGTTTCATATAATGCAAATTGTTTTGAAAAAATTAGCTTTGTGATATTTTGAAATTTGAATTTAAAGAAAAGCATAGAAATTTGTACAACACAAATTTTTTACAAATTGGATTACAATTAAATGAAACAAATTTTAATGGAATCCCTAGGCTACTAGAAATCTAAATATATTAAAATATTTGAATTTAAACTTGTTTCAAATCTTTTCTGTTAAAAGATTAGTCTCGATGTGCTTAAAATTCAAAAATGATTAACTTATGAAAAAGGGATTTAAATTGAGCAAAAAATCATTTCTATATGCTAATATGTCAGTAGAATACCTGAATATGCAAAAATATTTGAGAAATAATCTTGACTAGAGATTGTTTCATAAAGAGATGATGGCCCTAGTGCAAAAGATATATATACATACATATGTAAATATATATAATAGCAGCATGTAGAAGTTTATTTGAATGGAACTAATATGTAAATTTTAGCATTCATAAATAATCAGCAATATGTCATATGTGTGTGTATATACACACACATACAAAGAAAAGATATACTCATGAAAAGTTAGTTACCGGAAACTCTTAAACTTCAACTACCCTGAACATAGACAATCCTTATTTCATATGCTTTGCATCTGAATCCTATTAACAACAAAATGCCTTGTGCTAACACTGTATCAATAACTCTACTAATCCAAATAATTCTATCCTCTTGTATTCAAAATTATACATATAAAGATACATAATTTTAGCCTCTTGAACTTGAAAAGTAAGAATAAATAATCTATATTAAACAAGAAAAACTTATTGCATCTTGGTCCAAAAACTACTAATAATAAGCAAGAATAAAAGATTGCATAAACACATGTACATAAAATCATCAACCTTAACCTTGATAATCACACCCGTTTCTATAAGTAAGTTTTTATTTGGATCTTCTATCTGTATTCTTTTTGCCCTTATTGTAGTTTATTGTTTGTTGCAAAATTTTTATTGGACGACGAGTAGACTCTGACATACCCAAGTTTGTTGACGATAACCTCACTAACGATCCAGACTACATACTAGACGACGATCAGCAAGGCAATCACCTCCTTGATCATTTCATTCCTACTATTTTAATTAATTACTTTACAATGCTTTTTGTTAAACTATTATGCATGCGCGTACTTTTCATAAAAACGTTATACTGGGATATTGGTAGTTACATCTAACCACTCATGAAACAATACATAATTTAAAATAGGTATACACACTTACTTAATGACCATGCTTAGTATAGAAATCAGTTGCTACTTATGATTTAAAAAGGTTGGATATGATTAAAAAGATTGGATATGACATTAAAGGCTATTGATATTATGCTAAAAACAAAAATAAACTATGGTTTTGACACGGGCAAGTGTTAGCAGTAGCCAGATGTGCGAGGGATGGACTTGCACGTAGTGTAAGGAGAGATTTCCTGCCCTAGTCAGTTTAAGGACCAAACTATTATGTTGTTTTCAAGCCAAGAAAACTATACAACCATAAGTGCTGGTATGGGACAGCCTTAACTTATTAAGTTGCTTAGAACTAGCTTTGCACATTGAAAGGTTGTAGTAGTATGGGCTTCCGATGTAGGTTGCTCGAAGGGCTACCACACCGAGGTGTGGGTAAATGCATACCAATACAATGATGTATGCCTTGCTATGGGGAGAAACGATTGTAGCAGGGATGGACTGCCTATGTTATTGTACAAATGATAGGGATGGACTATCATGCTTTATATGTGTTTCTTTTGCCATAGCAAGTGTTTGTCATCACTGGGCTGGTGCAAAGTTAGGGCTAGGTAATATAGGGGACACCAAAGGAAGTGTGTTATTGGTCTGGCGAATGAGGTAGATCATTTCTTGTGGGTAAAGTAGTACACCTCTGGAGAGTGTAAAACTAATCGATTAGCCGCACCCGCTCATGGGCACTTGGTAACGTCGTCAAATAGTTAGAATTTTGGTATTTTCAAAAATGGTTTCGATGGAAATTGTGTTTTAGAAAATGTACTTCATGTCGAGGGTTGACATGGAAGTGCCTTGATGTCACAACCCAAAAACCACCTAGGAATTCGATTTCGGACAGAGATTGTATGTCACGTACATATAACAATAAAAGACAACAGAAGAACGTTAAATATGCATATAACAATAAAAGACAATAGAAGAACGTTAAATAGGTACATATGGCCAATTAAATGAGATTAAAAGAGCATTGTAGGCCATCGGCCTCAAAATCCATATTATGAACCATCAATTGAAATCAAACCCGCAGGAAAGGCCCGAGTGCGGCCGTGACCCTATACGCCACCATTTTGGAAAGCAAGGTATCCAAGCGATGATCTTCGTTCTCATTCTCTGAATAAATGTCAACAAGTAAGGTTGAGTACACGTATGTACTCACAAGACCTTAGTGTATGGAAATAAAATACATGCAAGGTTAGTCCAAGGATATCAAACCACTACACTAAGTTTCATTTTCAGCATAAAACATATTTTATTTGCAAGAGAGTAATTCATAGAATTGAAAAGAGCACTTGATATGAAACTAATAATAGTAAGTATAGTTCAATACCATCATTTCACAGCCCTCCTTGGCCATGAACAACGAGTAAATTACAGCCAACCTTGGCTTACAAATATACCAACCCGAGACAACATAATTTCCAAAACCTTTGCAAAAACAAAGCTATACTCTGTAGAGAGTGTACACTTTACCCACATGACACATTCTAGCAATCAAGTCAATCATGCCACGTGATACTCACCATACCCGATTTGCTAGATTGCGATGAAACCGTTCAACTAGCTAAAGCCTAGCCTTGCACTAGCCCGGTGATGAAAACCCTTGCTATGGCATTGGAGATGTAGACCCATAAACACAGTACTAATGATGGTTTACGCTCCATCGCGTCCTCTCCCTCAAAGCAAGGCTTACACCGTTGTATTGGAATATTTTAACCCCAACACCTCGGCGAAGGGAGCACCTACGATCGACACCATACCCTAGAGTGCCCTTACGACTATGACCTACCAAAATGCAAGGTTAAACTTAAGCTATTTTGGTGGCCTAGCATGAAAAAGGACCTCGCCACATATGTCGCTAAATGTGACAGATGTCTGTCAGCATGTCAAGGCTAAACATCAATGCCCAGCCAGACTCCTTCGGCCATTACAAATTCCAAAATGGAAATGGGTTGATATCAGTATGGATTTCATTAGTAGTCTACCCAAAACTCGTAAGGGACATGATTCCATTTGAGTCATTGTGGATCGGTTAACCAAAGTGGCTCACTTCATACTGGACAAAACCACATATCCTGGAGATAAACTTGCTGAACTATATATGGATAATATTGCGTGTTTGTATGTTGTTCCAAAAATGATTGTATCTGATTGTGGTTCTCAGTTTATCTCCCACTTCTAGGAAAGCTTACACCATATTTTGGGGACTAAGCTAAACTTTAGCTCGGCTTATCTTCCTCAAAGAGATGGACAAACTAAACGAACAAATTAAATTCTGGAAGACATGTTGAGAACTTGTGTGCTATCATATAGCACTGATTGGGAGAAATGTTTGGCGTTTGTTGAGTTCTCCTACAACAACAGTTTCCAATCTAGTCTTTAAATGACACCATTTGAGGCACTTCATGGAAGGAAGTGTCTAACCCCCACTATTTTGGTTCGAAGTAGGCAAAAGGCAATTCTTTGGACCAGCCATAATCCAAGAGGCTAAAGACCACGTTCGACTATTAAGAAGTCTTTGGAAAGAGGCGCAGTCAAGGCAAAAGAGCTATGCTGACAACCACAGTCGCAAATTGAGCTTTGAGGTGGATTATCTTATTTATCTCAAGGTCTCACCGCTGCGTGGTACTCAACGATTCTATGTCCATGGAAAACTAGCACCTCGGTTTATTGGTCCATATCGGATCATTGCAAAAAGGGGTGAAGTGGCATATCATCTTGAACTTCTGCCACAACTCTCCGATGTGCACGATGTATTCCATGTCTCTCAACTAAATAAGTGCCTTCGAGCTCCCACCAAACTCACTCCATTGGATACCATCGACTTACAACCCGATCTCTCGTATCGCGAACATCCAATTTGCATCCTTCACGAAGCTGAGCATCATACTCGCAACCATGTCGTCAAAATGCTCAAAATCCAATGGAGTAACCACACCGAGGAAGAGGCACTTGGGAACGCGTAGACTGTCTTAGAACTGAATTCCTGTCCTTCGACGAGTCTAGCTAATCTCGAGGATGAAATTAATGTAACAGGGGTAGGTTTGTAACATCCAAAAATTTGTGAAGAATAAATAAAGTGGCATGGCATGATCTTTACTGCACATTTGGATGTTCAATTGAATTTATTAACTTCTAAAGTTTAAATTTTTGCCATATTAAATGTTATTATTCACCTAACTTGAAGCATTAAATAAAAACTGATAAAAACCCCAAACAACCTATCCTAGGTTACAATTTTATGAAATAATGCAATAGTTTAGATGAATAAATATAAATTTTCTAGAATTTTTGCACAACATTTAAATTGTTTAAAATTTCAAAAATAGTTTGAAACCAGCAAAATTTCAAGAATTTTCATCTAAATCAAACCAAAGAAAATGGAAATTATACTCTCTGCTCTACCAATACAAAAATATCCAAATTTTTTCAAATGACTTAGCACCACTTTTGGAGCTGACCAAATCACATACCCATCTCTGTCACATTTATCGTGAAGCTACAGTAACCAACGATGATCTCGGCAGAGCACCGCTCGGCCATCACTAGCAGTGGCCCCGCCCCTAGCCTGGACCCACTAGCCAGTCCCTCCTACCCTCCCCTCTCTCTTTCCCCTCTCACTGCCCCTACCTAGGCGTTGCCACAACACGTTTTCGCCATGGCCATGCGCTGCCGCTGCAGACTCCTCCTGCCACACGGCTACTGCAAGGGCACGCTTCGTGAGCTCTGCTGCAGCATGCCAATACCTCTGCTTGCCCATCCCGCCTCAACCACCCTCCTAGATTGCCATAATGCTAGGGAAGCCGCTCACTACCCAGGTTGCTCACCCGCGCCTTGATTGCTTCACTACCGAAGTGGGCAAGCGCTTCCCTTGCGATTTCTGCCGCCAGGTGAGCTCTTGATCATGTCATCTCATTGTGGTTCTACCTTAAGACTCTTAACTTTGACCCTCACCTCATTGCAGCCGAAGCCGACCGCGAGCTTCTTCCTCATTAGGGCCAGCGCAACCCGCATGGAGGAGAAATCAAATTCGGCCGACTCGATAGGAAGCTCTTCAATTGCTCGCGCATAGCTCACACTGGGGGATCCCTGAACTCACCCCAAAGCTTATTTTCAACTGCCAGTGCTCAGATCCTCACCGTCACGCTCACCTTCTTCCCCAAGATAGGCACATGGTGGCCGAGCTGTCTGGCCTGTTTCCAACAGAGGTAATGTTGGAAATATTAGGAATTTTCTCAATATTTTAATCCACAAAAATATGTAACTCATGATTAAACAATGACACAATTCTAGTTCAAAGCCAAAGGTACTAGATAACAAATTATCTATCTCAAACAGAAAGGCTAATGAACAAGAAATCAATACGATAAAAACACGGTATAAGAGAGTATACCCTTGAGCCGGTGCCACCATAGGCACAGGCACAAGTGGAACAATGACTTGCTCATTGTATTCGCCATGACGGTCGGTGTAGAGGATCACAGGTTGTCGCAGAGAAGCCTTTGGTGCAGTGGAGAGGTTGATGCAGTGCAGAAGGGCTCCTTCCGATACCGGTGCTTCTGGTCGGGATAAAAACTTGAGCAGTCGTATGGTACGCTTCCCAAAGACCTTATCGGCCTTCTATCTCGAGCAAGATCTCAAGAAGGACGAGGTTTCGGAGACCTGCTCCCTCCGCTACTTGTGCGCGCAAGAGAACGGAGGTGGGGAGACAAGCAAAACAGCGCTACAGTTGAAACAACGGAGTATTGCAGGAGAACTCAAGTGGGAGCCAGCAGATGTAGAAAGGCACAGCCGCTGCCCTCCTTATATAGGCTTGCAGTAGAGTAACTGACAGCGATTAATAGGAGGCCATCAAGATGCCCGTTACTAGTAATTGACTCCATCAAGACGTCCGTTACTAGTAACTGACGGCGTTTATGACCTAGCCAACAACCACGTCCATTACTGGTAATTGACGGCGGTTACTGGTCATAAACCGACGGCGGTTACTGGTCATAAACCGGCCACATTAATCACTGAAACGGCAAAACAAATCGCTTCCCCCAAAGACGTCCGGATCGCTCGCATCACGCGCGCGTGCTCGACTCGACTCAAGACTTCGCCACGCCACGCCACGGCTCGGCTCGACGCGCGCGCGCGCGTGTGGCATTTCCTTTTCCCTTTTCCACTTTTCTAATTGAGAGACACACAACCCAACTATTTAAGTTGGTCAAACCTTCTCTCAATTACCCATGTGGGACTAAACCAATTTCATGACTCCTAGTATTTTAATGGGCCTTTTGGAATTTCTATTAAATTAGTTATGGGCCAGCCCCATAAAAATCTAACAATCCCCACCAGATTTCAAAGGCACATTTGAAATACTCTCAGTTCCAATGTAGTTTGATATACTAGTTTTTCGATGGAGACTGTTATGTTAAACTTCCATCTAGAATAAAGGTTACACTCATCCACAACTGAACAATGAACTATACCTTGAATTGACAGTTTTGTGCGAACAAGTTTCACCAAAGTCCTTTACTGATACTAGGCTGCTAAATGCATCCCCTCGGTTTGGAGATTATAAGTCATACTCCTTGGCCTTTCATGAGCCTCTAGAGATCACCCAATCTCGTAGACTGTGACTAGCAGTCGAACTCATATAGGTGTATTCCTCATAAGATGTTCTGTATTACAACATCTCTGCTTATCAAAGCCACTTGGAATACATTATGGTACAACCAACCTGCCATACAGAATAGGAGAGTTATTGCATCTCAAACGGAGAGGGCTAAGTACAAAAGGTACTCTCCTCTCAGCCAGTCACTAGCTTGTCTCAACATCCTAATTCACGGGATCTCCGATCACATAGGATGAGTTACCACTAAGACATGACTTTATGTGGGTCTCAAGCCCATCTCCCTCGATGCTTCATCTATCACATTCCGGGATAGTCCCTTTGTAAAAGGATCTACCAAGTTTTTAGCCGTCTGGACATAGTCCAAAGCTATAACTCCGGAGTTTCTCATTTCCTGATAGACTTCAACCGCCTCTTAACGTGCCTTGATGACTTCATGTAGACCTCGTTAAGATGGTTTGCTTGCAAGTCTTCCAGGAAACAGCTCCACCACCCAATATGAACACATATCCACTTGTGGCTTTTATTTCATCAGCATCAGATATCTAGTTTGAATCACTATAACCCTCAAGTACCCTAGGGTACCCGGTGTAGTGAATTCCATAATTTGATGTCCCTTTTAGATAGCGCATTACTCTCTCAAGAGCATGCCAATGATCATCTTCCAGGTTTGAAACAAACCGGCTTAGTTTGCTCACAGCAAACGAGATATCAGGCCTCATTGCACTAGCTAAATACACCAGTGAACCAATGATTTGGGGATATCTCAATTGATCCTTTGCTATACGTTGGTTCTTTCATAATAGCACACTTGGATCATACGGCGTTGGAGCAGGTTTGCAATCGCTATAGCCAAAGCGACTCAACACCTTTTCCACATAATGGGACTGCTCAAGAGTAATCCCACCATCATCTTCTCTTAACAATTTAATGTTTAAGATGACACCCGCTACTCCCAAATCTTTCATTTCAAAGTTTTCGGACAAGAAGTCCTTGACTTCCTTAATCACATTAAGGTTCGTCCCAAAGATCAGTATGTCATCAACATACAAACACATAATCACTCCTTCACCCCCACCATAGTGGTAATACACACATTTGTCAGCTTCATTCACAACAAAGCCGGCAGATGTTAAAGTTCTGTCGAACTTCTTGTGCCACTGCTTAGGTGCTTGCTTAAGGCCATACAAAGATTTCAACAACCTACACACTTTTCCTTCATGACCCTTTACTACAAATCCATCAGGCTGATCCATATAGATTTCCTCTTCCAACTCTCCATTAAGGAAAGCCGTCTTTACGTCCATCTAATGAATGATCAGACCGTAGGAGGCAGCCAAAGATAGTAGTACTCTAATAGTGGTCAATCTGGCAACAGGTGAGTAAGTATCAAAGAAGTCCTCGCCTTCTTTCTGGGTATAACCCTTGGCCACAAGCCTTGCCTTGTACTTTTCAATCATACCATCAGGCCACAGCTTTTTCTTGAACACCCACTTACATCTACAGGTTTACACCCATATGGACGATCAACAACTTCCCAAGTTCCATTGCTCAAGATGAAATCCATCTCACTCTGGACCGCTTCCTTCCAATAGTCAACGTCCTGAGATGAATAAGCCTCCTCAATGGTTCTTGGAGTATCATCCACTAGATATACAATGAAGTCATCACCAAAAGACTTTGTAGTCCTTAGTCTCTTACTCTTACAAGTTACTTCATTGTCCTCATCTATTGGATTTTCCTTGAAAATGGGCTCAATTTGTATAAGAGTGGAAGGTTTAGGAGAGAAGATAGATTCTTGGCCAGATGAGCTAAGTGTCTCTTTCATAGGAAATAAGTCCTCAAAGAATGTGGCATCATTGGACTCAAAAATTGTACCTTCACTCATATCAAGTACTCCAGATTTCACTATTAAGAGCCTATATCTAACGCTGTGAAAAGCATAACCAATAAAGACACAAACAACGGTTTTTGGTCCAAGTTTACGCTTCTTTGGGATAGGCACATTCACTTTAGCCAAACAGCCCCAAGTACGTAAATAAGAGAAATTTAATCTTTTCCTCTCCCATTCCTCGAATGGTGTGATTTCTTTATTCTTTGTAGGAACCCTGTTTAGGATATGACAAGCAGTCAATATAGCCTCACCCCAGCATTCCTTGGAAAGTCCCGCTGTTTCTAACATGGCGTTAACCATCTCAGTTAGAGTACGGTTCTTTCTTTCGGCAACCCCGTTTGATTGAGGCGAATAGGGAGGCGTCCTCTCACAGATTATTCCATGTTCCTCGCAGAATAAATTAAACTCACTAGAAAAGTATTCTCCACCACGATCTGACCTAACCCGTTTGATTTTTCTCTCAAGTTGGTTCTCAGCTTCAGCTTTATAGATCTTAAAATAGTGAAAAACCTCATCTTTTGACTTTAATAAATACACATAGCAATATCTAGTAGAATCATCAATCAAAGTCATGAAATACCTCTTACCACCATTTGTCAACTCCCCGTTCATCTCGCATAAATCGGTATGAACTAGTTCTAACGGTGCCAAGTTTCTCGCCTCAGCTGCCTTGTGAGGCTTGCGAGGTTGCTTAGATTGCACACACACTTAACACTTAGAACCTTTAACTTGGGTAAATTTTGGGATTAAATTCATACTGGCTAACCGCATCATGCTACCAAGATTAATATGACAAAGTCGTGAATGCCAAACATTAGTCTCATGATTACAAACATGATTCACAATTTTATTCATGTCCATCAAAGACAAGCGGAACAAGCCTCCGCTCTCATAGCCTTTTCCAATAAAAGTTCCAAATTTAGAAACAACACATTTATTGGATTCAAAAACTAGCTTAAAACCATCTCTACACAATAGAGACCCGCTAACAAGGTTTTTATTTATCACGGGCACGTGATGCACATTCCTCAGTCGCACGACTTTTCCTGAAGTAAACTTCAAGTCAACTGTGCCGACTCCACTTACAAGTGCCTACGACCCATTCCCCATCAACATAGAGGTAGCCCCTATGACCTGGTAAGAAGAGAATAAGGATCAGTCAGCACAAACATGTATATTGGCCCCCGTGTCAATCCACCAATCAGGTGAATGACATACTGATAGAACGGTAGGTATTGAAACATACTCGGATGTTCTCTCCTCAGTATTGCCAATAACAACGTTGGCGGACTTTTTCTACTTATTGTCTTTACATCAGGGCAATCCTTTGCCCAATGATCAGTACCATTACAGACAAAGCAGTTTCCCTTTCCTTTATTCTTCTTGTTCTTGAAGCTAGTAGTTTGAGCGGCCTTGTTCTTGTTCTCAAGCTTTTCAGACTTATTTTTATTCTTCTTGTTGAATTGAAAGGTTTTTTTTTGTACCACATTGGCACTAGAACTTTCTTTCCCACGTATATCTTTTGCCCTCGCTTTCTCCTCAACATCTAGAGACCCAATGAGACCAGCAACGCTGAACTCTTGTCTCTTGTGTTTTAGAGTAGTGGCAAAATCCCTCCAAGAAGGTGGCGACTTAGAATGATGCATCCCGTCACAAACTTGTCGGGTAATGCACATGTAAAATTCTCAAGTTCTTTCGCAAAGGCTTGAACCTCATGAGCCTGTTCTACTATAGAGTGGTCATCAACCATCTTGTAGTTATGAAACTGCTCCATGGCATAGAGTTCACTACCCCGTCAGAGACTCCGAATTTTGCCTCAAGTGCATCCCATATTTCTTTACCACTTGGCAAAATCATATACACATCAACAAGGTTTTCCCCCAAAACGCTAATCACGGCGCCTCTAAACAAGTTATCCGTAGCCGCGAAGGCACTCTCCTGTTCAGGAGAGAGCCCACCCTCAGGCTGTGGCTTGCCTTGCGCAACGTGATACACTTGTAATTTGCACCGTCAAATACAGTTGGCTTAAGTGCGGCAGTGAAACGAGTAGTTGTAAAATTCCTAGGATAAGGTTTTTGGATTGTTGGAAATATTAGGAATTTTCTCAATATTTTAATCCACAAAAATATGTAAATCATGATTAAACAATGACACAATTCTAGTTCAAAGCCAAAGGTACTAGATAACAAATTATCTATCTCAAACACAAAGGCTAATGAACAAGAAATCAATACGATAAAAACACGGTATAAGAGAGTATACCCTTGAGCCGGTGCCACCATAGGCACAGGCACAGGCGGAACAATGATTTTCTCATTGTTATTCGCCATGACGGTCGGTGTAGAGGATCACAGGTTGTCGCAGAGAAGCCTTTGGTGCAGGGGAGAGGTTGATGCAGTGCAGAAGGGCTCCTTCCGACGCCGGTGCTTCTGGTCAGGATAAAAACTTGAGCAGTTGCGTGGTACGCTTCCGAAAAACCTTATCGGCCTTCTATCTCGAGCAAGATCTCAAGAAGGACGAGGTTTTGGAGACCTGCTCCCTCCGCTACTTGTGCGCGCAAGAGAACGGAGGTGGGGAGACAAGCAAAGCAGTGCAACAGTTGGAGCAACGGAGTATTATAGGAGAACTCAGGTGGGAGCCAGCAGATGTAGAAAGGCACAGCTGCTGCCCTCCTTATATAGACTTACGGCAGAGTAACTGACTGCGATTAATAGGAGGCCATCAAGACGTCCGTTACTAGTAATTGACTCCATCAAGATGTCCGTTACTAGTAACTGACGGCGTTTATGACCCAGCCATCAACCACGTCCGTTACTGGTAACTGATGGCGGTTACTGGTCATAAACCGGCCACATTAATCACTGAAATGGCAAAACAAACCGCTTCCCGCCCAGCACGTCTGGACTGGCCTGCGTCGCGCACGGACTTGACTCGACTCGCACTCGCACTCGCCACACCACGCCACGGCTCGGCTAGGCGCGCGCGCTCGCGTGTGGCATTGCCTTTTCCCTTTTCCACTTTTCTAATTGAGAGACACACAACCCAACTATTTAAGTTGGTCAAAACTTCTCTCAAGTACCCATGTGGGACTAAACCAATTTCATGACTCCTAGTATTTTAATGGGCCTTTTGGAATTTCTATTAAATTAATTATGGGCCAGCCCCATAAAAATCTAACAAGTAATCCCTAAACTAGGTCCCAATCTGCTTAGTGATGCTCTCCACGGTGTCGATGAGTAGCAAAAACCATTAATTCGCCTTCTCCACCGATCCGCCATTACCAGCACCACAGGTCCATGGTGGCGGCGCTATTTCGACCAACTTCGGTCATGTCCAAGGCTACCAGCTGTGCCTCCAGCTCACCCTCCTGCTCCACCGCCCGCCAGCTGGCCAGGTCCGGCTCCACTGCGCCACCAGTAGCCACCGCTCCATTCTTCCTCTGCTCTAGGTCTCTAGTTAGACACAGCAAATCAATTCAAATCGGTGAAGACGTTTTCAATCACAGAAGACGTATTCCAATTATATCAGTATATTCCCAAACCGGCCTAAGTTCAACTGTTTATACCTTATGCTAGGAAAGTCCAAATTAAGTGAAACAAATTTCTAAATTTGTGTAAAATCATGTAGATCCCGAATATGGAAAAATACTTTAGTTTTATTCATTATGTAAGAAATGAGCTTAAATAATTCCTATAGGCCTATAATATGCTCAATTCAAAACTTTCACTAACTTGGTCTAAAGATAGTGAAACTAATTTTTTCATGTTCCTGAGGTCCCAAGAATTCCAAATATATAAAAATATTTAAATGATAACATAGTTTGCACCATATGTCTAATAGGCAAGATTTCAATGCACACAAGTTTCAAATAACCATAACTTGTGCAAATGAACTTAAAAAATTTAAGAAACCAAATCCTTGGGCCTTGAAAAATGATACTCTCTTTGGTTATGAAAAAATATTTCATGTTTATGCAAACTTGAATTAAGTTCATAAAAGGCCTTATTGTTCACTTATATGAAAACTATCGCAGCTAAAAGCGAAATGATGCAAAACTAGCCTTAAAACACTTTTAGGGACATCCCCTTCTAATGCTAGAAAAATGGTTTAATAATATTGTAAAGTGGAGTCGCAAGTCCAAAATGAAATTTGATCTCTTTTCGTGTAAACTTCAAAACTATTTATGCTATTTTTGCATTGAATAAAATATCTCGTCTAAATTCCAGTATTAACAAAACTAGACTAAACATGCTCTTTAGGGCAAAGACTATCCTATTCTGAAGAAATAATCTCATTACAACTTTCTTTGCATCTGAAGGAGTGAGTGCGGACTGCATGGCATAAATATACCTGTCCTCATCTTCCTTCTGCATCACCTGTTAAAGATATCACTCTAAGTATTATGAACTCTAAGATCTATAATACGAATAAATGAACTATTAAAATAAGTAGTTAGGATGTTTATATCACAAGAACCATCCTAAAACCATAAATGTATAACCAGTAGCTTTATCTCTGTTAAAGATGCTTTAGAAGGTGCCTTATGCATAACTCTTAAGTCATGCCATACAAATGAACATGTACATTACTTCATGTTAATATGATTTTACATTTTATGTCTAAATAATTTTAGCCTCCTGAACTCATAAATATTCTTACATATGATTATAATCTTAGCATCTTGAAAGAAATAAAAAATGACATATACATGAGAAGAGCCTAATCATGAACCAAGCAAGTACTAATGAAACAATCATGCACAAAGTAACAACCCTGAAAAACCCTAAACTACCCTATTCTTCTTTGGTATTTACATTTGATTTCTTTTTGCCCTTATTGACAAGTTGTTGTTTGCTATTTGTCGTGATTCCCGTTATATAACGCGTAGACACCAATGCTTCAAAATCTGTCAACGATGACCTCACCTACGACCCCGATTACATGCAAGACGACGAGCAACAAGGCAAGCACCCTCCTTGGATTATGTTGATCCTATTATTTTACGATGTTTATGTTATTTTATCAAACTATATGCATGCATGTATACTTATGATAAACTTGCTATGTTATGGGTATCGGTAGTTACTTCCTATTGAATGCATTGCTCTTAACTTGACATTTTATTACCTACTATTGTAACCTTAGCTTATAGTGTAGAAATTACTTAGTGTCATTTTGGGTAATAATTGCGAAATATCTCATATACACGCTTAGTCATGCTTACTTAGAATGTTTGTTAAATGTTGGGATACATTTTTATCCAGAAGAGCAATTTCTAAAGGTACAGAGCCGAGTTATGGTCTCTGTGTGTTTTGATATAATCCAACCCAAAAATCTATGGTTTAGATGCGGGCGAGTTAATATATAAACTTGAGGCGTGAGGAGGAAACTCGCATGTATTTAGGGGGAGATTCTCGCCCGGGTCAGTTAAGCACTGAACTTGATGCTATCACCTAAGTGATTTGATGCAACCACATGTGTTAGTATGGGATAGCCTTACCTTATTAGATTAGTTGGGGCTTAGCCTTGCATTTTGGTAGGTCGAAGTAGTAAGGGAACTCCGGGGTATGGTGTCGCTCATAGGTGCTCCCTTCACCGAGGTGTTGGGGCCAAAGCATTCCAAGACAACGTTGTATGCCTTGCCATGGGAAGAGGACGCGATGGCCGTAAACCATCGTTAGTACTGTATATGCAGGTCCGAATCTCTGGACCATGGCAAGGGTTTGTCATCATTGGGTCTGGTGCAAGGCTAAGCTTTAGCTAGTTGAACGGTTTCGTCACAATCTAGCAAATCGGGTACCGTATCACGAGGCGTGGTTGACATGATTGCTAGAATCTGTCATGTGGTTAAAGTGTAAACTCTCTGCAGAGATTTAAATCTAATTAATTAGCCGTGCTTACGGTCATGATCAACTTAGGAAAATAATGTCAAGTATAGTTTTATTTCTGTGAAAATTGTTGGAAACGGTGTTGTAACGGGTTGGTGTACTTGTGAGCCAAGGATAGCTATGTTTACTCGCTGTTCACAGCCAAGGAGGGCCGTGAAATGATGATATTAAACCTTTCATACTGTTATTAGCTTCATATCAAATGCTCTTTTCAATTCCGATACCGATTGATGAAATATTCACTTGCGAATAAAATCTGCTTTATGCTGAAAATGATACTTATTGTAGTGGCTTGTTATCCTTGATCTAACCTTGAATTTACTGTATTTCCATACACTAAAGTCTTAAGAGTATAAACGTGTACTCACTGTTGCTTAATCTATAATATATAGACGAAGGTACGGAAGAATAACTTGATGACTCATATTTTGCACCGGGGTCCGACGACTACTTGATGAATGAACTAGGACTCTTCCTAGTCGGTTACCTATGGGTTTATGGATGGACATATAGCTATCCTAATCTTTGTTTATGCTTAATTTCCACTGCATTCTACTTTTGTGTGTAATATTTGGCTAGTCGACCATATACTTGTGATAATAAGTAGTTGTAATAGCTTCTAGTTTTTGTTTATGCTATGTCAACTCCTTAGATAGGTGTGTATGTGTTATGATGCATCTTGAAATATGAGATATGTGGGCAGCTTTGATCTTGGGAGCAAGCAGCGGTCACATATCTGTTTACCCAGAATTGTTCTCAACCGTCTGACGCGTGTACACGTGCTACCGTCGTTTCTTACCTATCGCGACACATCTCTCGTTGTATGTGGGCGATACTAAGGATCTAATGTAACATCCCAAAAATTCAAAAATAGGAAAAAAATAAAAATTTAAAAATGAGATTTACTAAAATTTTTAATTGAAATCATGATTTTAATTTGGATTGTCATCTTTTTCCCATTTCAGCTTTGAGAAAAAATAAAATTTCAAAATCCAAACTTTTCCTCCAAAATAAACAAACTGTGATTATGATTTGGAAATAAAAATTTATTTTAAAATTTCATCTTTTTTGTATTTTCTTGAATTTTGGTTCTTAAGAAAATCTTTTATCTTAATTGTTTTCTTCTCCATTGCAACACAAGAACAAAAACCCGTGATAAATAAAATCTGGAAAAATTTACATAAGTCCCAAATCATCTTAATGTCATCTCTAGAAACTTTCAAAATCATGAGAATTCATTTAAAGTTGAAAAGAAATCAAACATAGAATTACATTAAACACAATCTTACTAATGTCAAAATTTTTATAAATTAAATATAAAAGATCCTGGCTAGAAATTTTTGCAGGAAAATGCCATAGCCAAAAGTAACATAAAAAAAGTTTAAAAAATAATAAATTTGAATTACCCATTCAGTAAAATAAAAAATAGAATCAAATTAAAAGTAATATCATCAATGTTAGAATTTTATAAAAATACATATAACTGAGAATCACCTGAAATTTTTATGGTAAATACAAATAATCATTAATATTATACATAAAAATTTTCACATGAAATAAAGTTTATTTTTTTTAATAAAATAAAAATCAAAAATAGGAAATTGTGCACAGTGGCTTGACAGAATTTTTATATATTTTTTACATATTATTTTGACTTGAAAATATTACAAGATAATGAACCTTATCTCTGGAGCTCAGAGAAAAATTATCAAAATTTCCCATCAAAGACTTGACCCTCGTTTAAGGCACGGAATCATCAGTTGATCTTAGATAAGATAAGGCAGTTTTGCATCTTACCAATGAAACAGTGCCTACCCTGTGGATGACCCCACCTGCCAGCACCTGGCTCATTCTCTGCCATTGCTTTTTCCTTAATCGGCCAAAGCAACGACATCCCTTGCTCTGACTGCTACCAACCAAGCAAAGAAATGAAGTTACAGCTAGCAAGAATTGTTGCTCTGACAGCCAAAGAATGTCACCATCCAAGCCTTAACTATAGCCATCTCATCCTCACGCTTTGGCACTGGAAAACATCGCCCCTGGCTTTGCCTTCTTCCCCTTTGGATTTAGCCCGACGCTGCCTCAGTCTCGCCTATCTCCTGCCACGGCAAAAGAAGCTAGCAAACTACATCGCTGCCACGGCAACAATTTGCCATTGGAAATTGCTGCCCTGGCAAGAATTTGACACTGATTTTAGCTTGCTTAACCAAATTCCAGAACAACTTCACTGGCTCCTCTATCTGGACCACAGAGCACAGCTTCCTCGGCAACTTGCTCCTTCAGCACAGTCCAAGTGTTGCCGCTCCTTACCACGACAACCAAACCCGACCGGGGAATTTGGCACACCATTGCTATGTAAGCCCCTTCTCCGCATTTTGCACCAAATCATGACCTTAGCCACAGCCAAGCTTTCTTTAACTTGCTGCCACGAAAGAACACTAGCAAGAATCACTACCCAGTTTTGCTCTGACTCAGCTTAGCATTGTCACTGTCAAAACGCTGCCTGGGCGACCTCATTCCTGCGCATTGGCAGTAGGCACCCGAGAAAACTCGTCAGCCCACCTCCATTTCTCTGCCGCCCGCTTCCATTCTTCTGCCGTGACAGAGCAACGTGCTGCCACGGCCCGCCATCACTGCCAATCACGCTGCCACCGCACCACCGCACCATTAGGGTACCACCACGTCTCTGCCACGGTTCAACCTTCCAGCAGTTTTCGCTGTCCTTGCGCTATTTGAACGTCGGCAAACTGCCACAAATACCGTCGGGTTCAAACCCTGTGCCCTCCGACCTCATTGCCTATTTAAGCCGGCCAACGAGCACCATTAGCACCCAGTGCCTTCTCCCAAAGTCTTCTATGCCCTAGCTCGCTCAATTGTCGCCATGACTAGCAGGACCCGAAGCTTGAGCCCGAGATCAAATCAGCCAATCCAGTGAACCACTTCCAAATTCATCTGGCGTAGAGCATCGTTGTAGCCTCTTGAGCACATCCCCGGCTACATTAGTAGAACAAATCGGCCAAACCATCACCAACCTACTGTTCTTCTTCCCCAATGATAGTCACCGATGGTAGCCTTCCTTCGCCGATTCCGCACAGGGAAAACTGGAAAAATGAGTTGCACTGCGTCTACTGAAGTTTAATTTGTACTCACTTGAGCTCGCCTTACCCTTTTTCCACGGCGCGGCCAACCGGCCATGGGCGCCGCCACTAGGCCCTCGGTGGCAGCCGGTCAACCCCAACCAGCCTCTAGTGCTTCCTCTGTTTTCCTCTCGCTGCCTGGCATGCCCCTTCTGTCAGCCAGCGCGAAGGAACCTCAGTTCAACTGGTGAATACGTTTCCTCAGGTCCAAAAGCGTATTTTTCACTTTTCAATTCATTTTCCAAATCGGTTGAGACTATAAAGTTCAATATCTTTTGAATATTTGATCAAATTTTAGCAAAATAAATTTATACATTTATCTAAAATCAGGTAGGTCCAGAATATTAAATAATATTTAACTTTTCACAACAATTTAAATTAATTGAATTAAAGTCTGTATAAAATCCTATTATTAACACTATTGCACATATGAAAAATACAACTTATAAAAATATTAAATAAATATTTAAATACTCCTGCAACTATGAGAAACTTATTTATGCAAAAATATTCAATTTTCAAACTCATTTTAAATTATTTGTCTTAAAACTTAAAGAAAACCTTAATATGATTACTATTAAAAGTACATAAACTATTACTCCTAAAAATCATGAAATTAATTAAAAAAAACCCTAATATATAAAGTACTCCATTTCTGCAAAAATATTCAGATTTGAATATATTTTGTATCAAATTGAAAAATAATTAGTTTTTAATGCATAAAAATCAAAATAGTTGTAACTTGAGCATATGAGATCAAATAATGAAAAAACCAATTTCTATGCTTCATCAGGACCCTAATGCCCCTGTTTATGCAAAAACATTTCATGCTTAATTAGGTTTGGATTAAAATATTCATAAGTCGTCGATGCTAGTCTCATATATTAATGAATGGCCAAATAGCTCAAATAGATGTTTACATATAGAAAACCCATTTAAACACACTATAAATCCAGAGCAACTAAAATAAATAATGCCTAACTCAATCTGAACTATGATCTTTTAATAGCTTGGCTTGTCATGTATAAGAGGTTAATATATGCATAAGTAATGGGTGATTAGTATATAGATAAAGTCCCTAAATAGATGCAAATGAAAAAGAAAGGCTCTTTAGGACCAGATTATCTACTTCAATAAAAATAATTATAATAAGTTATAGTTTATACTTGACCCCTTAGCCGGAATATACTTTCATATGATATATGTAAATATAAGAATTTAAAATATATAAGTGAAACATCATAAATTAAGTATTAGATTATGTAAGGCTATTCTCAAACATTTCTACAGATCATATCATAATAGTCGGCAAAAAGATCTAATTTGAATTAAATTCATAAAAGACTTCATCTTTCATGTATACATAAACTATCTCGGATAAAAGCAAAATGATGCAAAACTAGTTTTAAACACTTCTAGGGTCATAACCTACTAATGCCAAAACAAAGTCCCATAATCATGTAAAGTGCAGTCGCAAACTTAAAACGAAGTCTGATCCCTTATAACGTAAACTTTAAGACTATATATGCTATTTTAACAATGAATAGAACATCTCGGCTAAACACTAATATTAGTAAAACTAGCCTAGAAATGCTCTCTAAAGACAAGACTATTCTATTCTAAAGAAATAATCTCATTACAAAATGCTTTGTATATAAATCCTGTTCAAAATATTACCTTAAGTATTATGAACAATAAAATCTGTAATACAAATAAACAAATTAAATAAATAAGAAATCAATAGTTAAGAATTTTGTATCACCAGAACCTTCTTAAAATATTGAATATATATATATATATATATATATATATCCAATAGCCTAAACCTAGTAGATCTAACATATACAAATTACTTCTTATGCAAAAATATTTGGGGTTAAGTACTATTCATGCATAACGTACTATATAATGATTAATGTTTTAATTCTATTAATCCAAATAATTTTAACCTCTTGAATTTGAAATTATAAATATGAAAATACATAATTTTAGCCTCTTGAATTAGTAAAACAATAATAGATAATCTATAAAAGGAACCAAATCATCGCTTAACCTAAAGCTGCTAGTAATATATATTATCAGCTAAAACACGAGTAAATGAAATCATACAAACCTAACCACACATGTTTTCTATCACAAGTCTTTATTTGGTTTTCTGCCAGTCTTCTCTATGCCCTTATTAAAGTTTGTCATTTGCTATATTTCCGTTGAACGTCGTGTCACTACAAGAATCAGGGAAAAATTCGTGGGCCAAAAACCCACGAATTTAAGCTAAAACCCACGAATTTAACTTAAATTCGTGAGCAAACCGTCGAATTTAGTTCACGAATTTAACTCGACGAAATTAATTAATTAAATTCGTGGGTACCCACGAATTTAAGTTAAATTCGTGGGTACCCACGAATTTAAGTTAAATTCGTGGGTTTCTACTAAGCCCACGAATTTAATTGGGTTTCGAGTTAAATTCGTGGGTTTAAAAACCCACGTGGTGAAAAAACCCACGAATTTAATCGATTAAATTAGTGAAATTTAAAAACTCCACAATTTAATCGATTAAATTGTAATAAAAACCCACAATTTAATCGATTAAATTCGTGGGTTTTTCAACCACAATTAAATCATCATTTTACAAAAAAATGTATATATATCCAAATGATTTATATATATATATATATATATATATATATATATATATATCGCACTCAATACATATATGTATATATATCCAAATGTATGTATTTTTATATATATATGTATCGCACTCAATACATATAACATCTAAAGAAGAAAAGAAAAGGCAAAAAGAAAATTGAAACTAAAAATTGCTAAGCGAAGAATAAATAAGATCATCTATTTTGTTCAAATCTGATCAGAAACTGTAACACAAAAGACAAACTCCACAATGAAGTTGAAGCGAACGAATAATTAACAAGCGAGACACCAAACCTATTACCGATTACTAAAATCTGAAACCAACCTTTTAACTCTTCAAAACCGGCTTAAAACTAAGTCTCCGAAATGTACAAAATTTCGGCATGACCTCTCTTGTAAATAGGACATCCACTCAGCAGACAAAAAAACATTTGCAGTTATAATATATATATCAATCTCTCAAACCAGAAGGAGACATTCTAGCAGATCCTTAGATAATCCAATCACACATCCAACGGCAATTTGTAAACTACGCAATGACGTACAACACATTACAACCACAATAGATACAATCCACAGTCCATTAAAATAAGTCCATCACAATAAGTCGATCACAACGTATCCATCACAACAAGTTATAAAATACAACAGTTATACACCAATCGAGCTCACAATGAAATTCATGCCTCGGGGTTGTTGGAGTTATGGGCGCTACCACCACCGTCGTATTGTTGAAGATGTCTTCTATGATGTAAATCGTTAGAACGTCTTTGGAGGCGTGACCTAGAAACACCGCAAGTTCAAGATTAACTTAGGTTGTGCTACAAGTAACATTATGCTTGATTCACATGAATGTCAATATGAGAATATCAATAGTACTATTCAACCAAGACACAATATGAGAATATCAATATGACAGGTCAAGCTAAACAAGAATAGGTATTATATATAAGAACTACACGTACGAGCTAGTCAAGATATGCTGCAATAATCATATGAACATCAATCTCATATTCAATGAAGTATCAAAGTAATACTCTCTAGTATTAACATAAGGCCAAGATTACAACTACAATTATTTAATTCAACTTCCAAAGACCCCAATTGCATCACTGAGTATTCAAAAGATAACAAACAGTGAAAATAGTTCAAAGAAGCAATAAGAGTTTTGGTAGTCATTTTAAGAGTTCAATATACGAAGTACAAATATAAAGCATTCTACAAGGATAAACAATCAGATTGTACATGGGCAAACAACATTCTACAAGGATGCCATATGAAGCATTTAAAACATAAGTTCACAATTGAACAAGTTGTCTTAAGATAACTTTTCAATTCCAAGAAGTCAGCACAATATAAGGTTCGAAATCAAAAAGTTATTGACAGAAAGAAAAAATCAAATAGCACGTAATGGGTTCATAATTTGGTAAACCATCACTTATCTACATGAGCACAGTAATGAACTTTCATAAGCACACAAGTTAACCTTTCCAAGTATGAACATTGAGATGATTTGTGCAAGGTTTAAGAAAGAGTTGCCTAAATATCCTAAAATCGACTCAGTTGTGCATTTCAACAAAAATTATCACTTTTGCAACAGATTACTAAGATTGATATATACTAAAAGAATGAACTAGATTTCCTACGGAAGTATATGTCCATCCGCTGCACACGTAATCTCATATTCAATGAAGCATATGTAATCTCATATTCAAAGAATGAACTAAAGTTCCTACGGAAGCATATGTTTCTAAATTTGAGCAAGAGAAAGGAAGGGATGGGGTAGGTAGCTCACCAAGTAATCAAACTCCACAACAAAGTTCAAGCTAACGAAAAATTAACAAATGAGACACCAAACCTACTACCTCTACTAAAAGATGAAACCAACCTTTCAACTCTTTCAAACCGGCTTAAAACTAAGTCATTGAAATGTACAAAATTTCGCATGACCTCTCTAGTAAATAGGACATCCACTCGTGAGACAAAGAAACATTTGCGGTTATAATATATATACCAATCTCTCAAACCAGAAGGAGACATTCTAGCAGATCCTTAGATAATCAATCACACATCCAAAACGGCAATTTGTACAAGAATTGACAAACTTAGCTCGTGTCGCAAACTTATAATATTTTCGACATCCATACATGTGGTGTCGTCTGAGGTGGCTGCAGGGCCCACGGGTTGAAGTACATAGGCATTCCTTGGCTTAGCATAGGTGGTGGGTACATGTAGAACGGGTTTAGAGGCTGGGAGCCCTGTAAGGCATAGACAGGTACATCATGCCACATATAAATCATTCATTCAAATTTTAAATAACGAATTGAACCGATCCGTCTTTACCTGTGGTGCCTCTCCTGTAGAAGGTGGCTGCATCTGTGGATTGAACATGTAGAAAGGAGGAGGAGGCTGGGAGCTCTGTGGATCATAGTTTGTGATATGAAGTACACATAATAGAGTTTTTTGAAAATAAAGAATGCATGAGAATATCATATAACCTGAGGTGCATCTCCTAGGGGTGGTGCCTGCATCTCAAGGCGGAACCTCTCCTGCATATAATCACACACTGTCAAATTGTACTTACATTTAAAGCAATACTCAAATAGAGTAAATACATAACGCAAACTCACCCAGAAGCCAGCCCACACTGCGCCCTGACATGTTTGGTTGTCTTCGCCTCCTTCCACGTTCTCCTTCAACGCCCAGTGCTTCCAGTTGTGGGCCGCGAATCTTTCCCCTCCTGACTCAACCATGCCAGGGTAGTAGTACCGGCCAAGGGCTCCCAGCACGGCGTTAACCTTTGTAATGTGGCCCGTCCCAGTCCAACCCGGCTCTTTCCAGTGCCTACAACAAAATACAAGACAAAGATGCATCAAAACAATAAGTTGTCACCTAGCTAATGCTAAAAGAGAAGATATAACTGTTACCTGCTCCCGTGTACCTCTATCAACCTCCTATCGGCCGGGTTGCATCTCTGACGAATCGAGACGCAGTTACTGAAACCTGAAATGCAAATAATTAGTTCATAGACATTACAATGTAAATATGGAGATTAAAAGATAATCCAATACTACACATATACCTGATGGTACCCGAAGAAGACCCGCCCTCTTTAACTGGCTCTAAGGTCGCCTCCAACTCTGCATCTGCCATTGCCTCGGCCTCGGCGTCTGCATCAGTGTCTGTTGTCCCATCGCCACCACCCCAACGACCTCCTCGTCGTCCGCCTCGCCCATGTCGTCATGCTCACATCCCAACCGCCTCCTCCTCGCAACCCCTACACGCCCCTCGCCCTCGGTGGCTGCTCGCGCTTTGTTCTCGTGCACTGCTCATCGAAGCACCTCTGGAGCTGCTCTGCTGCTTTGTCTAATCTGCGCCGCCCGAAGAATATGGCGCTGCCGTGCCGCCGAGTCTCGACCATCGAACCCTTGCTCCTCGACCTTACGGAGGGCGACCATTGAACTTGCCTTTAAGCTTGTCAACTGATGCTGAACATACTCATCTGCTCAAATTTGACAAGAGTTAGTATGCGAGTTTACAAATAATTTTCAATAACTTGCAAAAAGAATGAGACAACTATAACATGTAAAAATGAAGGAGACAACAATGACTTGTAAAAATGAGCGAGGCAACAATAATCTTACAAAATATACATATCAAAAGTCGTCGGCGTCGGAATCGCTTGCGACTCGTATTTCATTGAGGCGTGCTTGAAGGCGTGCAATCCTTATCGACTTACGAGGCGTTTCCGTGACGGGCGGGTTCATCTGTTATTACGTCGTGGCATCGGTAGGTAATTGATCGAGTCCCGCCCGTCGGAGACAAGGAAAGAATCCCCTATAGCTTCTTCTTGATATACATCACCCACATCATCCTCTACGTTACTTGCCACATCTGAAACATCCCGGAGGGTATACTTGAGGTTAACTTTAAATACAACCCACCAAGCCTTCAAGCTACGGTGAGGATAGCTCAGGTAGTACACCTGCTCAACCTGATGTGCAAGCACGATGTTATTGATATGGTCCTGAAGCCGCGAACTGTGCTTCACCTCCACCATCCCAAAGTCATCGACACGTGTGCCGTTGTGTTGATCGAACCAATGGCAATCAAAAAACACGACCTTCAGATCTTTGCCACCCCCAAAGGTATACTCAATTATGTTTTGTACAACACCGTAGTAGTCTAATATATCGCCGCTGGAATCGGATGACGTTGTGACTACTCCGCTGTTTGAAGTGGCCGCAAGTGGACGGCTAGCTTCTAATTTCACTGTTCGAAAACGGAACCCGTTCACATCACAGCGACTATAGCTCCTTGTCGTCACATCACCATGTGAGAGCTGTCGGAGATCCTCATGGACGGAGGCATCACGCATACACTATATAGCAACATTCATCACTGTTAGTCTAATATTAAGTTACTACAACAATTCATTTTAGAAAAATGAATAAATAGTCAAATTACATCTTGTGGAACCATTGCACTGAAGCTTGGGCCACCTTTCAACCCATCACGACGTAGGTTATCCAATTGCTTAGTTGTGGGTTGTCGAGTTGACTTCCAATTTTCTTTGTCAAATACTCTGCGTCATTTATTCTCGGGTTAAAAAGGACACTACACTGAAATATTCAAAACATAATTCAGAAAGTCACTTACTCAAAATATTTTTCAACTTCTACCATGTTAGTGAACATGTAAAGCATGGCCATGTTCCACTCCTCATACTCAACATGGTGTGCGATTATACGACCCAACAAAGTTGACCCTTGCATTGAAAAAGCTTAAGTTCGCTCAACGGTTCTTCTTAGCGACGCGGTACCGATTCTTATGGACATTCACGTTGTGCTTGCGTGCGAAATACTTTGTTGAGAAGTTTGTGATCTCTTTACTTGCATAAGCCTCTGCGATACACCTCTCTACCCTTGCCTTGTTGCGCCTTTGTAGCTCTAAGCTTTTTCAACTCCCTTTCGACTATACATCCATCCGAATGCGGGACCTCCAACCTTCGCTTCCCAAGGTAGATGCACCAAAGGTGTTGCATCACATTCATAAAACCAGGTGGGAAAGTTTTTCCAACTTGCATACAAGCAATGGAATTCCCTTCTCTAACGCATCAACGTCTTAGAGATTTCCTTACCGCATATCTGCCTATAGAAGTAACTGAGCTCGGCCAACATCCTCCACAACTCATTATCAAAATAGCCACGAAACATTACCAGAACAAGTCTTTCCATGATAATATGGTAATCATGACTCTTTAGCCCGTTTAGCTTACCGGTGCTGACATTCACAGCCCGTTTTATGTTAGATGCATAGCGGTCAGGAAACTTTAGAGTTTTCAACCACCTCAAAATCTGTTTACGGTCTTCTGGCTTCACACAGTATGGAGCTCGTGGCCGGCTCTCATTCCCATTTAAACCAACTTTAACCTCGAGCCACGGCCTAGCACAATGATCACCCATGTCTTTCCTAGTACTCACGTTATCCTTTGTTTTGCCGGTTACATCAAACACCATGCTTATGATGCTTTCTGCCACATTGCGTTCTTGGTGCATCAAATCTATGTTATGCGGTAGAATCAAAGCTTTCGCGTAAGGCAGCTCCCAAAGAAAAGAAATATGAGTCCAGTTGTGCTCCTTTCCATAGCGATGAAACCCACTTAGTAGATCGTACAAGCCGACTATGCCACTCGGCTATCTCCTCTCCCGTGAGTCGCCGGGGCCCTTTTTAACTTTCGTCGTCTTTTCGAAATGCTTTGGCGTCGTTCCTAAAGGGTGCCTCGCGGAAGCCATCGTCGGTGGCAATCGAAGAATGTGATCTTTTACTGTGCGTGAGCTGAATGCATCAGTCGACCATACAAATTGGACAACACAGCGACCATGAACACACCAGTGGCCCAAATGCCATATGCCAACAAATCATGGACCGACCACGGTATGCGGCTCATAAGGTAAACTCTCGCCACCAACGCTGTCGTATGCCTTTTCCCTCGCCACAACTTCTTGACTCATCAATTAAGGGCCGCATGAACACATTGAGATTCTTCCTGGATGCTTAGGACACGGAATGACAAGAGCAAGGAATATGAACCCTCTTTCAAGCAAATCTCGGTGGAAGATTGTATGGCATGATGAAGACCGGCCAACAAGAGTAGGGGCTAGCGCTTGTCTTTGAAGGTGTGAAACCGTCCGTGGACAAACCAAGACGGACACTCCTAGGGTCGCTTGCAAATGCAGGATCGAATCGGTCTAATGCCCGCCATGCCTCGCCATCGACGGATGGACCATCATATCCGGTCTTGGTCCTCACGTTTACCTTCTTTGTGCCACCTCATATGTTTATTGTTTCTTTTGACATGTACGGCCGTTTAAGCCTATCCGTGATCGGCATGTACCAAGCTGTTTAGTCGCGACCTTTGTAGTCACCGATACCCTTCCTCATCTACCACCTCAACGAATCGCACTTACCGCAATGCATACAATGGGTATCGTTGTCATGATCCTTCGAACGACATGCAATTATTCTCGCACACATCAATCTTACGGTAATTCATCCCGAGGTCCGGCCATCAACTTTTTCGATTGGTACAAATCCTTTGGCATCTTGTGGTTAGGCGGAAGGACATCATTCATTAGTTCAAGCAAAGCGTTGAAGCATTTGTTCGAAAAGTTGAACTTCGACTTCATCGACATAAGCCGTGTAACCGCCTGCAGGACGGTCACATTGGTCAAGTCATGCAGCTTCTCGTCCGAGGCGTCAAGTAGCCTATAGAATTCCTTAACCTCCTCCGGCTGTGACCCCTCTCCGGAGTTAAATTCAGTCCCCCTGCCAAGATCATCCAACATGTCTTCCATCCGGTCGTGATCCTCCACATGGTCCAAATCTCTTACGTCTCGATAGCACGCCTGCGGCCTCTCCATGACGGTGCCACACCAAATAGTTAGGCATGAACCCGTTTTTGCAAATGTGATCTGCACTATATCCTTCTTTGTAGTAGCTGTTATTCTCGCAGAGGGTACACGGGCAATACACATATTCGGCTCCTCCAGTGAATGCTTGCTTCAAGAAAGCATCCGTGATCGCCCCATTCCTTGAGTGCCCCCATCACTCCTCCATCCGTCATACATCGCCCTTCGATCGTCACCCATTATCAAAGCTAAACAAATGAAACAATGTCAACGTACGACCGTGGCTTAGGTGACAAAGACAACCTATTAGGAAAGATTTGTCCTAAACCCACCCAAGAATGGAGGCTATTGCATGCGACCTGTGACGTGCGCTACGAACGAACGAAGTTTGGAAGATAACCATTGTTCTCCAAACGCACGCCTGATGCTGGTGCGTCGGAGAACAACAGGGTTATGTGGCCGAAATCACGTTCGGATCGCTCGCACGTCACAGGCCCTATGCAACAACCAACATTCTCGGGCTGTCCAAAATACGCTGGACAATTCCGGAACCGCGCACCTCACAAGCAAATGTGAGATGCGCCGTTCCCGAACGGGTGACGCCTATGCTCTCTACTGTTTGACACAAACCCTAAACTCTAACGTTACATACAACGGCAGCGAGAAAATAAAAATATATATATCATATGCAGCGAATATAAAATGAGATGAAATAACTTTAAACGAATATAAAAAGAGACGAAATATACCTTCTCCAACGCCGGTGGGGGCGTCGCGGAGGGTCCGGGGAGGGCGGGGTGGCGCCGGCGACGGCGATGGCGCGGCGGTGGTGCCGGCGACGAAGAGGGGCGGGTGGAGGCGGTGGCGAGTGGACAAGCGGGCGGGTGGGGCGCGGGCGAGGCGGACAAGGCGGGGGGGGGCGCCGGCCGTCGGTAGCCAGCGGCGGCGTCTCGGCGGCCGCGAAGCGTGGCATGGCGCGGCGGCGGCCGTAAGGGCGGCGCGCCGGGCCGGGCGCGTCGGGCGAAGCGGCCGGCGGCCGGCGGCGGCCGGCGAAGCCACGTCGGCGAAGCGGCCTGGCGGCGGCGGCGTCAGGAAGCGGCGGCAGGCGGCGGCGGCGGCGGCGCGGCAGCGGGCGAAGCGGCGGCAGGCGTGGCGGCGGCGGCACCACGGCGGGGCGGCCGTCGGGGCAGTAGGCGGGCGGCGCAAGACGCGGGTGGCTGCCGGCAGGCGCGTGCGCGGCGGCGGCGGGCGGGCGGCCGGCCGAGGCGGCAGGCGGCCGGGCGGTCTGCCGTTCGCTGCCGCGGCGCTGGCGGGGGTCGGCCGGCCGCCGCGCCGGCTGTGGTAGCGGCGGCGGCGGGCTGGCGGCGCGGCGGCAATGGGCTTGGTCTCGGCGGCAGCGGCAGCCGATGAAGCGGCGGCGAGCGGCCGAGCGGCGGCGGCGAAGCGAAGCGGCCGAAGCGGCGGCGAGCGGCAGGGCGGCGGCAGCCAGCGCAGACGACGGCGGAGGGCAGGGGCGGGCCGACGCACGGGAGGGCAGGGCGGCCGACGGCGGCAGGGCGTAGGCGAAGCGGGCGCGAAATGGCGCGCTGGGGGATTTTTAGCTTCGGTGGTGTGCGTCTGTGTCTTGGGAGGGTTTTTTCCCAGTTAAATTCGTGGGTATGCCCGGGCCCACGAATTTAAAAGTTTAAATTCGTGGGTATTGTTTGGCCCACGAATTTAAATATTTAAATTCGTGGGTAATTTTGGCCCATTTATTTAAAAGTTTAAATTGTGGTATTGTTTGGCCCACGAATTTAAATATTTAAATTCGTGGGTAATTTTTGGCCCACGAATTTAAATATTTAAATACGTGGGTTTCATTTTGGCCCACGAATTTAAATGTTTAAATTCGTGGGTTTCATTTTGGCCCACGAATTTAATTAAAAACGTGCGTTTTATTCAAACCGACGAATTTAAATAAATAAATTCGTGAGTTTTTTTTGGGCCCACGAATTTAAAAAACCCACGAATTTTTGCCTGATTCTTGTAGTGTGTAGAACCCAACATCGCTGATTCCGTCGTCGACTACGACTACGATTTCATCATAAACAACAATTAAGCAAGGCAAGCACCCCTTTGATCATATTGATCCTAATGTTTTGTCTTCATTTTGATTTATCAAATCAATTTATGCATGCGTGTACTTTCTGTAAACTTGCTATATTGTGGTACTGGTAGATATACCTGTTATCTCATGGAAGTTCCTTGATAAGTATGGATATGTAAACCTTGATAACTATAGAATAGGGCTAGACAATACTAAGGATGTGGGCGATACTAAGGATCTAATGTAACATCCCAAAAATTCAAAAATAGGAAAAAATAAAAATTTAAAATTTTAAAATGAGATTTAATAAAATTTTTAATTGAAATCAAGATTTTAAGGATCTAAATGTCAGTGATTCATTTCTAAGTACCGTTTTGAAATATATATTATGCCATTAATCCTAACTGATCCACAAGTCATAGACTCATGTTTTAAACCATATTAATTAAAATAACTTAATCCTAATGACGCTTCTGACAAGTAGAGCCTACTTGTCATAGAGACAAAACAAAGGCGGAGCTGGGCGCCATGGCCGAGCTCATTCCCGAGCTTGCCGGCAGTGGGAAGGAAATGGCTAGAGGGAGTAATGGGCGAAGCTCTGGGTGGTCACGGTGGCTGGAGGAGGCAGCACGACGGTGACGAGCGGCGAAAGCTCTCAGGTCGGTGACGAACTGGGCGAAAGAGAGTGAAACAAGCTGACCAGGTTAATTATCACACGAGCAAGAGGGCACCTAGGTGATGCTGTAGTTGTAGGCAGGAGGACTAATGGTCATCAGAGTCTTGCCGGTGACATGCACCCTTGGTGGCACAAAATAGGGCTACAGTGACTACCAAAGAAACTGCTTCTTTGAGCTCACTTAAGCAAGCATAAGGGACAACAGCTCACCACGATTACCACGATGAGGTTAGAGGCAACGAAGGTGGTCTGGAGCGGTGGGTCATCAAAGAGCAACGACGGCATGATAGTGTTGGAACACAGCCATAAGATCGTTGTTACCTTAAACTCTGTTGTCTCTGCTGATATGCTGAAGTCGTATAACTTCTGTTGTCGCAATTGTTGCCGAACGTCTTTCAGTCGTCGCTGCTTACCGGAACAAAACAAGCACAGCCAAACGGAACAACAAACGATTGATTGATATTCAGAGATATTCAGCAAAACACAGAAGCAAAGATTTTTGGTGCTGCAATCTACCGCAGCTTTTCTATTTTCTTACCTTCAATGGAATACAAGACCCCTGCTTATATACAAGAACAAACTAACCGAATCTAACTTGTATACGAACAAGCAAAATGGCTAGAAAAAGAAAGCATGCAACATGCATGCAATGGACCTTGACGACTAGATAAATTTTCCATGTAAATACGGCTAGTAGACTTGGTTTGCTTTACGCACGTATACATACTCGGACTCAAAATCTACCGATTTCAAGGTGTCAAGATTAATATCTAACATTCACCCCTCTAATCTTGACACACTAACTCTTACTCATTAAGGCAATCGGTCTCAACTACGATTTACCAAACACATACTCGACACAGGATGGTGAACGCACCTTCAAGGAGTTCCGTCTTCTTCTTGCTAGCCATACCACCGGTGACGCACCTCACCGACGATTACGACCTTTTGCTTCAGCTCCAATTGTCTTTTCACCGGTAACGCAACTTGACGACGTCGCAGACTCGGATTAGAGCTTACCCACGAGAGAATTTGGATGCACACACATCTAAAATGACGACCACAACTCCTCAACATCCCAGACTCATTTTTGACGAACTTAACTTTGGACGGCGAACATATCTTCTCAACATCCCGGAGTCAACTTTGACGGACATAGGACGACAAAACAGACCAATTGAACGTCTCGGACTCAACTCTCTTACCTGACACAATCCGCACCAAGATGCATCGTCTTCAACGCCTTCCACGTAGCTTTGGCCATCTCCTTTTCGGCTAGTAGGAAGAGCGTTTCCTTAGGGATGCCTCCACAGATGGCTTCCAAAGCCATCTGATCCTTGCACTCATTGACGTTGCCATCCACGATCGCTTCCCATTGTCTTTGAGCCCTCGTATACACATTCATCTTGATTTGCCCATGCTACATAACTACTCTTCGTGAGCATCGGATAATGCAGTGAGACAGCGGAACTCTCCTTCGCCATCGTCTGGAGCAACGTATCAAGAATCTGGCTCTGATGAAGAACTCAGACTCTGATACCAATTGTTGGAACACAACCACAAGATCGTTGTTACCTTAAACTCTGTTGTCTCTGCTGATACGCTGAAGTCGCATAACTTCTGTTGTCGCAATTGTCACGAACGTCTGAAGTCACGTTTCAGTTGTCGCTGCTTACCAGAACAAAATAAGCACAGCCGAACGGAACAACAAATGATCGATTGATATTTAGAGATATTCAGCAAAACACAGAAGCAAAGATTTTTGGTGCTACAATCTACCGCAGCTTTTCTGTTTTCTTACTTTCATCGGAATACAAGACCCCTGCTTATATACAAGAACAAACTAACCGAATCTAACTTGTATACGGACAAGCAAAACGGCTAGAAAAAGAAAGCATGCAACATGCATGCAACGGACCTTGACGACTAGATAAATTTTCCATACATGGACTCGGACACGAACCCAATACGGCTAGTAGACTTGGTTTGCCTTACACACGTATACATACTCGGACTCAAAATCTACCGATTTCAAGGTGTCAAGATTAATATCCAACAGATAGGGATAATGGTGCCAGCCAACCATGGTGGGGGAGACCTACAATGGTGCACGACAAAGCACTACTACAGAAAGGCACATCACTATCGTTTTATCTACGTCGGTTCTTAAGTTTTTAGGAAAAAACGATTGTGATAGATAACTTCGGAGGGGTGTTAGTAATAATCACTATCGGTTATGAAATTATAAGTGATTGTGATGTAGCACTAGGCATATCACAATCGGTTCTCATTCGAGAAGCGATAGTGATTTGCACGGTCATCACTATCGGTTCCAACAAAAGAAGCGATAGTGATGTGCACGTAGTGATGACCGTGCACATCACTATCGCTTCCAACAAAAGAACCGATAGTGATGTGTGTGCTCATCACCATCGCTTCTGACATAAGAACCGATTGTGATGTGCATGATCTCATCACTATCGCTTCTTATGTGGGAACCGATAGTGATAATCATGCACATCACTATCGTTTCTGACATAAAAACGATAGTGATGTGCACGTGACAGTCAAAATGATATAGTTGGGAAAGCATGTAAATAGTCAAAAGTTCATTTCTAAATTTTTTTGAACAATTCGGGATTAATTTGAAAAAGTTTTGACTTTTCTACGCTTTACGCTGAAATCATGTCTATAAAAATAAATTTTGGCATATTTCTTGAATGGGAACTCTTTTTCCAAAAATTCTTTTTTGTTTTTTGAAAAGCTTTGCAGTATCCTAAAGTATGTTTCTGCAAAATTTCAAATAATTTCAACAATGTATGGAAAAATTATGGCATTTTCTCTCTTTAATGAAATGCTGAAAATTTAGAACTGACAGTGGTATGATGAAGTTTATATTTGAATCAGTTTTGAATTAAAACTGACTGTGCTACTATCCTATTTGTATCGGTTTTCTTTTGAAACCGATACTGATAAATTTTCATTTGTGTCAGTTCTAGAGAAAAACCGATACTGATGTGCCATTATTAGAATCGATACCAATGTTTTATTTGTATCGGTGATCTATATTTGTGTCGATTTTGGAGACAAACCGATACTCATTTTCTTTTATTTGTATCGGTTTTAGCCTAAAACCGATACTATTGTGATCTCTATTTGTGTCGGTTCTGGAGAAAAACCGATACTGTTGTGGTTTTATTTGTATCGGTTTTAGCCTAAAATCGATACTATTGTGATCTCTATTTGTGTCAGTTCTAGAGAAAAACCGATACTGATGTTATTTTATTTGTATCGGTTTTAGCCTAAAACCGATACTAGTGTGATATCTATTTGTGTCGGTTCTATTGAGAAACCGATACTCATAACTTTTCTTTTGTGTCGGTTCCGGAGGAAAACCGATACTGATGTCTCTATTTGTATCGGTTTTATGTTAGAACCGACTGAGTTGGTGTCCTTACCAGTGTTTAATGGTGCCTCTCGGTCATCACGATCTTCCGCAGCCGCCAAAATTCCCGCGCCCGACTAGTGTCCTAACCCTAGACGCAAGGTCGACCCGCGTGTGCCCGCGCCCTCATCGCCTGCTATCCCCCGCCTTGGCCCTCGCCGCCCCCGCTGTCCCCCGCATCGGCCCCCTCCGGCCCCTGCTTTCCCTGCCAGTACTCCAAGAAGGTCAGGCGATTCCGTTCTTCAGTGAGTCTGTGACCGTAGCCTATGGGAAAAAATCGATCTTGGGAGGGCGAAACATGATGATTATGTTAGAGCTCTGCTATTCTGGTGTGACTCGGGGATTGCGTGGTTTCTTGCTTCCATTATTCTCTATGTAGCTTATGTGTGATCCTTGTTCTTGGGCTGGAGTAAATGAAGTATGCAATAAGAAAAGATTGGATCTAGGTTAATGTCGATTGGAATAGTCGAGCCTTTTTTTTGCTCCAAATATATTATGTTTTTTGTTTCATATCTCGGTTTGGTTTACGTGCTAAAATTTGGTTTTAGAAAGTGGCAAAGTTCAGTCCCAAGTGCCGGATGCCATTTATGATTGCAGAGTTGCTCACCCTATTCAAATTAGTCTGTGTGTTGTTTTGACACGATGTAGATTGATGTGGCATTGAGGAAGAAGAGTAGCCTTCTTTATTTAGGTGGTGTTGTTTAAATATCATTAATCACTGTCTAATTTTGCCTTTCTAAACAGAATGTATGGTATCTATACTAGTATAGATGGTTCATCCTCCAGCTTGTACGTTGGAAGGTGCGAAAAAGAAGAGAGGTTTATATTCTTATCTTGGAGTGAAATAAATAATTAAGTATAGTTGTGTACTTGTATTTGTACATGCCAATGCAAAGTAAGAAAGAAAAAATGCTCCTTATGAAATCTAGTGACGTGTATTTTGAGAAGCTAGTAACCCAGTAGGGGAACTCCTAGCAATTTAAATATAAAAGTTGACTTTTGTTCATTAGTATCTGATCGAAGGCATTGGCTGTTGAAAAATGGATATCGACTTGGCTGTGGTTGAGAATTGTAGAGTTTTTTTTATGTGACATAATTCATGTTTTCGAATTATTTCAGGAGGCAGTTCACAAATTCATTGGAAAACCAGTCTCGATCTTCTGTTCAAGTCAAACGGTACTAGAACTTTACTGTGAATTTTTATATAAGTTGTTTTCTTGTTTTCCCCAACTGTTTGAATATGCACTATTTTCTGATAGCAATTAAAGTTAATGGATTATTATCTTGTTGAAGTTGCTAACATGCAATTAATAATTCTTTACTTACATAGAGACCTATCATAGCTGTACAGTTAGTCAATTACATACTGGTGTTTTTTTGGGTTGGGGGGGGGGGGTTATGGTTATCATCCTGGAGTCATTTTCTAGCTAGTGAATGAAGGATGAATTTAGTATATGATGCTCTTAGTTTCCTGCTACACTTTTGTCACACTCCTATGGTTGTTGCTTTGCTTTATTTTGGGAAATCTAATTATATATGTAGTGAATGACTTCTGGTTCAGGATACAGGTGTTCATGATTTGTCAAATATTTGTCAAATATTTGTCATGTTGATGTGGAGCGGATAAGTAAAAGAAAGCCTAGTGAAGTGGTGTGTGTGCATAAACTTTTCTCTCTCATTAGGATTTCCCCCAAGGATTTGTCTGTATCCATTGACATTCAAAACTTATTTCGGCCATTACATATTAAATTAGATCCTTAATGAGTGAATTGTTGCCAGATTTGTAATCTCACTGCATGCTCCCAAAAACACTGTATAAATAAGGATTTCTTTCTTAATTAATATTTTCCTATTTGCCTACGTGTGTCACCTATGGTTGTGCGAATTACAATCTCTCTCCTATTTGCATAATGTGTACTATTGCTGTGTGAATATGATATGTGCATACTGTGTGAAATATGTGCTGATTGGATGGTGAAGTGGAAAATAGCACACACCCTCGTCTCTATCGGTTCTAACAAGAAAACGATAGAGTTGACACGCTCATCTCTATCGGTTCTTTGTAAGAAGCGATAGAGATGAGCGGGTCATCTCTATCGGTTCTTTAGAAGAAGCGATAGAGATGACACGCTCATCTCTATCACTTCTTAAGAAGAACCGATACAGACTCTATCGCTTCTTCTTATGAACCGATAGAGATGATCGAGCGTGTCATCTCTATCGCTTCTTCTAAAGAACCGATAGAGATGACGCACTCATCTCTATCGGGCAAGAACCGACTGTAATAACGTCGCCTCATCTCTGTCTAATAATTTTGTGTCGTCACTAGAACCGACTGTGATGATAAAAAAGAACTGATTGTGATCTATAATCGTGTAGTAGTGAAGGGTTCAAAGGGTCATGGGGATGCCCAAACGGACCGTGTTCAAGGCGGAGGCTCATCGGAGGTGAAGTTGTGCTCTGGCAAAGGCCACAACTGGAGATGAAGAGAACGATGTGATTCTAACGTTACACTATAGTAGACCCGAAATCAGTTGAGGGGTTTTGAAGTGGAGGGAAGCATAATGCATGTGACGTGGATGTCAATGCTAGGACTCACCAGGGAAATGCGCGACTTCGGTGTAGCATGGCGGAGAGTGCTTTTGAGCTTGGAAATGGCATTCATGTTCAGGGTGGCCTGGTGAAGAAGGGCTACAACCTGGCAAAATGACCTCTTCGATGCTCACTGAGGCGGAATGGCAAGGTAGGGGGATTTAAATAGGAGAATATCAACGATTCTCCTTGCTGTGTTCTTCTCGGCTAAGTGGAGATGACGACCTGCCGGTGGGTCCGGATTGTCAGCAATGGGGAAGAGAGGCATGGAGGGAAAGCATACTTGGTGCAAGGCATTTTCATGCGGCAGAGACGGATGGCTAAAAGCAGCTCGAAGAACTGACGTGCTGGCCAGGTAGTGGGAGAGAGAGGAGAGAGGATATGAAATATTTGTTTTGACAAGAATTATGTCCTGACTTTTTAGACATAGATACAGAGCCCCAAAAATTATGTACATTTTTGTGGATACACCTGATGTAGTCCTGATGTTTGTGTAAATGTTTCAGAATTTTAGTTATCCAAGATTTTTCTCACAAATTCTTTTATCGCCACTATTTTTAATGCAAGTCGCACTTATTGATTTTTTACAAAAATAGCAATCCAACTCTACAATTCATAAAACATTTTGGACATACACTTTATATCACATGAAATATAATTAAAATATTTCCAAGCTTTGTACAGTTTCAAAATAATTGTTAAAATTCAAAAATAGAAGATAGAAATGTAAAAAGTATTTTATTTAATGCAGAAAATTCTGAAAATTAATGGTAAATGCAAAAGAATATTTTGGAAACTCCATAAATAATTTGTATCAAAATTTGGGATGTTACAGCCTCAAGGTCCTCCGTGTGCCTCAGCCTGTGCCGGAAGTTTGTAGCTCAAGGAAAACCCTGCTCTGTAAAATTTATGTTGAATGGTGTAAAGTAGAATTGTTCTACATGATTACTATTTTGGATCCATCGTGAGAGTGTTCTTTTCTTCTTGTCAATGAATAATGACTACTTGCAGTCTCCTATTATATAATTATTCAGCCTTTTTACCATCATTGGATGGTACCAAAATTTACAATGAGGTTGTACAAAAGATACCATAAGTTGGTACCTTTACCCTTCAAATTCTTTTATACCTTTTGATACTACCTTAATTTAAATTTTTATACCTTTTCAAGATAGTAAAAAGTCTCATAATTCTGATCTCTATTCATGGAACTTTTCACCATATTTAGATGGTATCAACTTTTAGTACCTCTTAATGTTGCTTTAATGTAAATTTTGTTACCTTTCAAGGATGGTAAAAAGTCTCCTTTTGGAACCTCCCAATAATGGTAAAATGTCTCCACTTTTAACGGTGAGGGTGACAAGTTCGGATAATCTCAAAAGCTCTGAGTTTCTGTGGTACTCGATCTTGTTGTTGTGTATGATACTACTATGCTTTTGACATGTAGACCTCAAAAGGACTATAGGCATGTCATGTTCAAAGCACGGAAAATTGGCAGAACAGCTATGGAAAAACAGGGGTGTCTCGTCTTGCATAATAAACGCGTGTCAGAAAAAACAGAAAATGTGTGTGCGGAGTTCACATATGAAGAGAACATATCGGGTCTATAAATTGAGATAGTTCCTATGCATCAATTTAGAGTATCTATATAGTCATGTTTCTGAATTAACACACAAGTTGAGATATTAGAGGATAACTGAATGAACACAACGCTAGTAAGCCTGAACCGAATCGTTATGTCCTGCCGCGGTTCGCCTTCGTTGCCATTGGCAGTGAGTACCCGCACAAGGTCCACGGCGGGGCAGGGAAGAGGCCCCGATCACCTCACCGCGGACAAGAGCTGCCTCCTGAAGGTGTTCACCGGTGGGCAGCCGCTGCCGGAGACCAGGTAGGGCTTCGTGCTGCGCCATGGCCAACGGGTGCTCGACCGCCAATACATGGCCGAGCAGAGAGGCTAGGAGAGGTCTGCTAGTTGGCTTCAAGCGCCTGGCCAGCAATCTCTCCGTGCTCCCGCTGTTTTCGTTGCAGTAACCAGCAATTAGGAAATACCTCTTTGTAAATTGCAGTAACCAGCAATTAGTTAAAGAAAATTAAGTGAATCAACTACACTCCTATGCATGAGCCATGTATTTTTTTGTTATTCGGTCACACATATAACTCGATGAATAACAATTTACACTCTCTTATTGAAAAACCTGTATATCATTTAGCTAAGTACTGCACTCACATCCAGAATTGGTTACCTTCATTGAATTAAATTTATTGTTGCATCCGATACGACACTACTGTTAAATTTGTTATTAGTGTCTACGATACTAAAAAAATTTCTCATCCTAATTTTAATTTTATGCTTGCAACGATACATTCATCCTATCTATCTGGTCTGCATGAAACATATGATCGTCTCATAATGAAGCCATGAACTTAAAATAGGGGGCTGTTTCCGCTGGTTATAGAAGAATCTTGCAAGCTGATCATTTTCATGGGATCGGAGTCGGAGTAGTACACCCACAAAATTTTTTTCTGGATATATACGTTAATTATATGCAATATATATAGTCGAACATGTATGGTTCTAGATTAGCATACGCACACTAAGTTGGGATATTAGAACCTAACTGAATAGACATAACTCTTCATGTTGACATTGTCTGTGAAATCTGCATCCACCTCATAGCCACACAGCGCCTAAATCAGATCCGTTACTATTTTGTGCTGAATTGGGTTAGTGCTTGCAACTCAGTAATTAGAAGCTAACTGAACAGACATAGCTGTTCGCGTCGACTGTACTGCCGCCGTCATCCGTGACAACTGCATCCAGCTCACCGCCGCTGAGTATCGCGTGCACGCTAAGGCCAACGCCGACGACACGCATGCCGTTCAGCTCGGGATCACGGAGGTGGCCGGATTTGGTGGTGACGCTCGGCACGTACGTCGGCGCCAAGCTTGTGGCGTCGGTGGTGAATCCGCGGGGCAGCCTCTGCGTGCCTCAGCCGGTGCCGGAAGTTCGTAGCTCACGGAATCCTGCTCTGTAAAATTTCTGTTGAATGGTGTAAAGCATAATTTTTGAGAAATTTTACTACTTAATTACTATTTTGGATCAATCTTGACAGCGTTTTTTTTGTCGATGAATAATAACTGCTTGCACTCTCTGTAGTAATTATTATCTCTATTCACAGTGAGGGTGAAGACAAGTTCGGATAATGTCAAATGCCCTGAGTTTCTGTGGTGCTCGATCTTGTTATTGTGTATGATACTACTAGACTTTTGTCTTGCATTACATGTAGACCTCAAAGCACTTTAGGCATGTAATGTTCAATGCACGGGATCGATTGGCAGATCAGCTGAGAAAAAACAGGGGTGACTCGTCTTGCATAATAAAAGCATGTAAAACAAAAAAACAAAAGAAAAAGTGTGTGTGGAGTTCTCATATGAAGAGAACATAACGGGTCTATAAATTGATATGGTTCCTTCCTATGCATCAGTTTAGAGTATCTATATAGTCATGTCTCTGAATTAACACACAGGTTGAGATATTAGAGGATAACTGAATGAACACAACGCCGGCGAGCCTAGACCGGATCATTCTCTCCAGCCGCGGTTCCCCTTAGTTGTGATCCGCACAGAGTAGCCGGTAAACATCCACCGCACGACACCAAAGAGGCGCCACAACAACCTCACCGCGGACAAGCGCTGCCTTCTGAAGGTGTTCACTGGCTAGCAGCTGCTGCCGGAGACCAGAGAGGGCTTCGTGCTGCGCCTTGGCCATCGGGTGCTCGACGGTAAGTACATGGCCGAGCGACTACGAGAGGCGTGCTCGATGGCTTGAAGCGCGTGGCCAGTAATCTCGCCGTCCTCCCAAGGTTCCCGGAGCTGCACCTCGCTGTCCATAATGGATAAGTGAATTTTACCTCTTACGATAACGAGGGGCAGTTTTGGCATGACAGCGGTGCAATGCATAAAACTGTCTGCTCTAACCAGCAATTAGGAAATACCTCTTTGTAAATTGTGTTCCTCAGTTTAGTTAAAGAAAATTAAGGGCCTGTTTGTTTTAGCTTTGGATTCTCTAAAAGCTGATTCCGGATTATGGTTGTAGAGAAGCTGATTCTCCAAAAACTAGAATCCAAAAGCACATATAAAGTGGATTAATTACCTTCGTTGAATTATTACAAGGTGATGAGCATTAAATTGGTCGTTGCATCCGATATGATAGTACTGTTAAACTTGTTATTATTGTTTACTCCCTGCAATCACAAATAGTTATCGTTTTGGATATCGACACGGTCTTCAAAACACAGTTTTGATCACTAATTTTTATTACAATATATTTATAAAATCCAATAAAATTATAATGTTATGAAATTACTTTTCGAGATAAATCTACACATATGATTTTCATCTATTCAATTTAAATATTTAAAAAGATATTGACAGCAAAGTTTGAAAAGTTTGACTCCGCCTATGCCCAAAATGACAACTATTTGTGACTAGAGGGAGTATGGTACTAAAAAATTTCTCATGCTTTATTTGAAGGTCCTAATATTATAAGGATTTTAATTTTTGGCATCCAACATTATATTCATGGCTATCAGGTGTGCATAAAACACATGATCATCTCATAATAAAGACATGAACTTAAAAAAGGGGTTGTTTCCTCTAGTTATAAAAGAATCATGCAAGCTGATCATTTTGAGCCGATCGGAGTAGTACACCCACAAAAATGATTCAGGATCACTACTATAAAAAGTCTTATATTAGACCCCTCATCACTGACGGTTTTGAAAACCGTTTGTGATAGTAGATCATCACTTACGGTTTTAGCCAAAAACCATCATCGATGACTACCATTGAATGATGGTTTTTGGCTAAAACTGTCAGTGATGTGAGCCTCATCACTGACAGTTTTAGTGAAGAACTATCGGTGATGACTAACATTCACATTACTGATGGTTTTTGGCAAAAAAATTATCAATGATTAGAACTCATATCACTGATGGTTTTTTTTTCAAAAACCATCAATGATGACTACCCACCACTACAGAACATCATATCACTGCCGGTTCCAAAACCTCATCACTGCCGGTCATTGGCGCCGACAGTGATTGATCGGCGGTGATACTCGAGGATTATCACTGCCGGCTCAGGAACCGGCAGTGATAAGGATTATCACTGCCAGTTCTACCTACAACCGGCAGTGATATTGGACTATCACTGCCGGATCACTCACGGTTTTTGGATAAAACAGTCAGTGATGTGAATTCTCATTACTTACACTTTTAGCCAAAAACTGTCAATGGTAGCATCACTGACGGTTCTTAGTTAAAACTATCTGTGATGAGAATTTCTTGGAAATAAGTACAGAGAGCCCTGACCAACTTATTGTTTTTAGGGTTTCCTGAGTTATTTTTGAGGTGGCTATGATTGAGAGGCGATCTGGTGAAAGGATACCGTGAATTTGAAAGAGTGATTGTAGAACATTTCGTTTTTGGTGATCTAAGGTTAGAAATTGGTTCTAATTGCATTATACTCAAGATGTAGCTAGCTATGTAAAGAGATAATTGAAGATGCCAAGTTTAAATGTAGTTTACATAAAGATCTATTTGTTCTTTGTGATCTAAGAACCTAGGTTGGTGTAGATTATAGATATGTTTGTTCTTTAGATCTAGCATGGTTTATGGTTTAGGGTAGGGTTTATCTAGTTAATTTGTACTCCAATTTAAGAATATATGCATGTGCACTCCTAGTGCACTTCATTATTTAACACTTGTTATATATGTAGCGTAGATGGACCGAAGCTGGATGTATGCTGCGAACCGTACGAGTGCTGAGTACATTAATGGTGTGTCTGCTTTTAGAAGAGCTGTAGAGGAGAATATGCTTAATAAGGGGTCCAATTTATGTCTTGTCCATGCATTGACTGCAACAATCTGAGGATGTTTGGCAACTTAGCCCAGATCGATGCACACATCATTCTACAGGTTTCAAAAGGGGGTTTACATGTTGGACCAGTTACGGTGAAGAGCATATTATATAGGAAGTAGGCAGTACTAACATCATTGACAAGGTCAACGATATCCCTAGAGATAGACGTACACAACGGCAAATTTGCTGTTGATGATATCCAGGTAATATAGATGTTTGGAATGCTTCATTGATAGAATATGTTGGATATCTTAGCTAATTGTATACCGTTTTGTAGAAGACCAGGCCGTGCAAACTCTAAGTGAGGCTTGCCGATAGCTCTCTACCCCTACAAGCTGGTTAGGGGCGCGTGTATCCAACCAGTGAAGGGATGACTATTCACGGTCACCTGGTACCATCGGGTTACGCAGACTACGTACATTAATCTTTCAAGCCTGTCCCGCTAGAGATGCCACCAAACGATGAGATTGTGACATTAGGGGATGTCGTTGACACATTCATCCAGTGGCGCAAGAGAGACATCTTCATCGACAACCATCCTCCAGCACGGGAGCAACATGCAGAACATGATCCACCTGCTGTGGCGATGCTATCAGCGCTATCAGAAGCCACCAACTGCACCGAAGCAAGCCACCAAATCGGCTATCGTGCCCAGAGCATCAGTGCAGACCGATACAACACTTCGTGCCCACTCCTCTTGATGTGCACTAGGGTTATCCCGATCTTCTGATGAGAACGATACGATGAACCACAAGATCAGCAACCAAACAATCGCAACGTCACCACACGAGGCGAGCAACCGAATCAAAGACCCGATCGATCCTTGTACCTGCTGCGACCAAGAACATGCAAGAACAAG
Organism: Otatea glauca; assembly: GCA_036346275.1. NCBI lineage: Eukaryota > Viridiplantae > Streptophyta > Magnoliopsida > Poales > Poaceae > Otatea > Otatea glauca. The sequence continues at coordinate 6,805,798 of CM070726.1, read as the reverse complement.
GTGATAGCAATTTCAATCCAATAATCTCAAGGAAACAAGAGTGAGGTTCTGTTTCTCAACTCAGGTGGTCTAGTCGACACACGCAAGATTGAGGAGGGACGCACACGGGGTCTACCAAAACACAACAAAACCTAAAAACTAAAGAATAGGGGTGAGAACCCAATATAAAGGGGTACCCACACAAGGGGGGCGCCCAAGAGGGGTGCGGCAGCCAGGAGAGGGGCGCCGGCCAAAGGAGGGGTGGAACCCTAAAAGTACATGGGCCTTGGGCCCAAAAGAAAGGTGGAGCAGCACTTGGAAATTCAGTCTTGTGAGATTGTTCTGTGATTTCCCTTCACTCCGTGAGGAATTTGGTCTCGGGATTAGATCCATTGGAAAGGTTATCTCGATACCTTTCAAACAAGTTGTCGAACGTCGAAAACGGAGTTCAGATGTGGCTGTGGCGTCCGTTTGAAGTACTGCTGATCCTGGATGGCCGAACCGGACTCGGTGACGAATTGGGCTTTATCTTGGGCCTTCCTTGGCGCGTGGGCTGTCCTCGGTGGATGTTCTTGACATGCTGGTCCAGCAAAGGTGAATGAAAAGGACTTGCTTCCGTATTGAGCTCTCCAGACGTCGTAGAGGAAGTAGCGGCCGAAATAGCGACGGTCGGGGATGAAGTAGTGGTCGTAGAAGAAGAAGGGGCAGCGGTTGTATCCTTGGTTGGGATGTCCTCATCACCTCTCCCGTGAAGACGACCAAAAGTGCAAAGAGAGATAAGGGGAAATCCAAGCACGAAGGACATGGAATATGAATATACCCAGTTGACCCAGAAATTCAAACTAAGAAAGCCTTTAGTAACAGAAGAGGGCCTATAAGAACTTTCAACAGATTCCATTACATTGCATGATTGGTATATGGAACAAGCAAAGATGCCGACAGCAAAATGCATAACTATCGGGACACGAATATGCAAATCCGAAATCTCTGTGTATATCGTACTAGTCCAGGATTATGCTAGTGCATATAGGCTCAACATAGATGAATATCACAATCATATACATCAAAATATAATAAAATACTTCATGTAATAATTATTAACCCGTTGACTGACCTTATGGTCGACCTTACATGAATATGCCTCGCAAGACTAAACTGTGAATAACAAATTAACTACAGCAGAATAAAAACGTAGATAAACCCCTCAGTATATCACAAGCAACTAACAAGGCTCACACCCTAAACGTTCGTCTCTTTTGGACACTCCTCCTCCAAAACTGGTGTAGACTCCTCAACTAATGATATTGTTATTGGCAAGGGTGAGTAGATAAAGCATTCAACAAGTTATGCGCAGAATGCAATTCTAACATAACTATATGCTAGGCTTATTCCAATGGAATGGCTAACATGGTTGTTTTGCAATAAAGCAGCATTTATAAAAGAATACAATAATTAGATTGAAATGATAGTTAAACAAATATCAATAATAAGTAATTTGTAGTTATTTCTTAAGAGTAAACTAGCTCATAGCCCTAAATCATATTCTAAACTTTCCAACAACACACTGCATGCCACCCTTCCAAGTTTTTATTTTATAAAATCTAACCCTTGACTGTAATTCTCGAGTATTGCTCAATAGCGTGAGCACGGCTATCAGAATAAACTTTACACTCTACAGAGGTTATGCGCTTTACCCACACGATATGATCATCTCATTGTGCCACGTGATATCACACTTCCTTAGGTGTGCGGCTAAGAGATCATAACAAGGCCTTTATAATTCACTATCTTAATCCGGTATTATCTACTAAGGTTTTAACACTAAAGGGTTATACCACCACAACAGGACCCCTTCTTGCATCATGTGAGTTCAACCGTATACCTAGGACTCACACCACCACTAGTAGTACCAAAGCTAAGTCATTGAAAATTAATCAGGTAGGTATGTCCCATTCCAGACATATGGTTGCATGTTTGACTCAGGTCAAAGGCTTGTAAGGTTAAGTCCTTAGGTTGAACGAGGCAAGACTTTCATAACCCAACTATCTCACTGACCCACCTTGGCAACCTACCCATTGCCACTTGCCTCAATCTAAATCATTTACCACCCTAGTTGATTACCATGCACCACGTGCCATCAACAAGTCAACATCGTTGCATGACAACCTGTCACTACAACTCAACACCATTGTGTGACAACACCTGACAAACCAATTCCATAAATATGTTCCATATTCCATTAGTAAAGATTAAGTTTTGATATTTCAAAAGACATGAGTTGTATGTCACATGGCTAAGCAAACTATTCACGATCTATCCATCCCATGTTGGTATCTATTAACCACCAACTAATAAGGATCCATCCTAGGGTGACAAATAATCATAGCATACAAATGACAACGTAGGGTATAATCCAATTGGATTGAATAACTATATCACAAACTATTTTGAAACAGTTCTACATGTAAAATATCATTCATAATGTAAATCAACATAGGAATTTTGTAAAACTGAGTTCAACATGACCAAAGCACAACTTGCCTTGGAAAAGGTCTTTATTCCTATTCTGGACCTTGCTCTTGCATCAAATCTTCACTTTCGTGCGATTTGAGCACTTCAACGTCTATGCAAAATGAGAAAATACCAAATAAATACAGGATAGAAATCAAACAAACTTTAAAAATAAAAAAAAATTCAACATAAAATAGATCTCAATTTTACAATTTTTTTAAAATTTGAATCGCCTCAATCGAAACTCGTATAAAGAAGAACAGGCTCTCGAAAGATTTGATAAATAGGAAAATAAGAAAATATTAAATAATTAATTTACAGAATTATTTTTATACTGGAAAATCTGATCTATGATGTCATCCGACGTCAACACAGTGAAGACCAAACATGGGCCAACACCTATCCTAGTGCATGGACTTGGTCCACTGGATTAGATTGGTGCACCGTGGCTCAGTGCACGGGTTGGTTGACAGACGATCAACACGGGCATTGGCCATGACGTCATCTGGGTAACGTCAGTGAACATGCACGGCGCGACGTTGTTGCATCATGCGGTAGAACCCGGTGTCAACACGCGGTGCACATCTGCGACACCTCGTCAAATACGACAGCTCACAAAGCTTCAAACCCTGCGACATGGCGGCGGAGGCGGAGCCTCACCGGCTAGGAAGAAGATGACCACAGGCACAGTGTTTTGGCGACATAGCAACGACTTGGTTTTGCAGATCTGGGGCAACTCGATGTAGTGATGTCGGCTACATCCCTAACGACAGCGAAGAGGCCACGACGGCAACAAAATTCGGTGAAAATTGTCAGCAGCGCAAGCTTCATCTTCGGTGAAATCTCCTGAGCAACTGACGACGACTCGGGCGATGGCAGCTAGTGCAAAAAGGGCGGCTTTCTTTCATGAACCTCGGATGGGGTCCAAGTGCTTTTTAAGGGCCTCGGCCTCCGTGCTTGATTTGGATTCTTCCCGTTCGCGGCACGATTGACAGCTACGATGCATTGTGCTCGATCCAATCTAAGCTGCACATAGAAAAAATGGCCCAAATTCCGTAGGGTTTTTATTGGTCCCGTTTGATCACAGCCCTATTGTCAAGATCCGACGACTATGAGGATTAGGGTTTATGACCTAGTCCAAATCGCTAGATCATTATCAAACGGCCGAGATTCACGTCTCACAGCGAGCGGGCCAAATATTATTCTCGAATTTCAAAACATTTCCCATTTAAAATAATTCTAGAAAATAGTTTAGGCCAAATAAAATAGTAAAAATATCATAAAAATCTAAAAAATTCCTAAAATATTTTGAGACATTTAGAACTCAAATAAAATATTTTTGACAAACTTTATTTGAACTTTTCATAGATTTAAAATAATGTCTAAAAATGGCATAATTCAAAAATAAAAAATAAATTCCAAAAAATCCATTAAATGCATAAATAACAATACTAAAATATTTTAAGCCAAAATTTTGGGATGTTACAAACCTCCTCCTTAACATAATCTCGCCCCCCAGATTTAATTTAACTAAGAAATAGATTAGGAAACTCTGACTTTAGGTCTTTCTTACGCTCCTAGGTAGCTTCACTTTCGAATGATTACTCAACTGAACTCTATAAAAGTGAATTGACTTGCTTCTGTTCTTATGTTCCATCACATCCAACATCTTAATTAGCTGCTCCTTGTAAGTCAAATCTTCTTTCAACTCAATTGACTCCAACTATGTCTATTCTGTTGGTACTTGCACACACTTCTTAAGCTGAGACACATGAAACACATTATACACACTTCCAACGACTGCAGCAACTCCAACTGATAAGCAGCCTCACCTGGACGGCTCAAAATTTTGAACGAACCAATATATCTCGACGCAAGCTTTCCTTTAGTGTGAAACCTTTTAACTCCTTGAAGAGGGGTAACTCTGAGATATACAAAATCTTTTAGCTCAAAGCTTAACTCTTATCGCTGATTATTAGCATAACTTTTCTGTCTTGCCTTAGCTACTTTTAACGTGAAGATCACCTTAGAGCAGAATTCCCATCCTTCTTCGACGTGTCCAGCTAATCTCGAGGACGAGATTAATTTAAGGGGGGGTAGGTTTGTAACATCCCAAGAAAATGAGAAAATAAAATAAAGTGATTTAGTATGCTTCCACTGTACATTTGGATTTGCTTTTTGAAATTATATATTTTCATATTTTATTTTGTTGGAAATTTCACCCCCAAATTTACACATTCAACGAAACTCACAAAAACTTTAAAAAACCTAATCTGGAAAATAATTTTACAAAATACTAAAATAATTTAGATGAATAAATATAAATTTTGAAGAATTTTTACACAAAATTAATGAGCACTAAAAATTCAGAAAATAGAATGAAAACAACAATATTGCAAGAATTTTAAATCAAATAATACAATAGAGAATCAAGTGAGACTAAGAAAAATGGAAGCTAGGCTCTGTCGGCTACCTTCATGAATTTTATCAAAAATTTTCAAGTAGGATAGCACCATTGTTTAACCACATCAAGCCCTGACCAACTTCTATTCTACAGTGCGTGCTGAAACTATCCAGCTGACTGAGAGCTCCCTCGCATTCTCTACTCACCGCACCTCGTCCTTCACCATTGAGAGCACACTAAGCTCTAGGGAGAGACCGGTGAGCCCATTTTCATAAACTTCGACGCCAGGTGAGCTCTTGATCATAACCTCTCGCCATGAGACTCCACTAGGTTCCCTAAATCCCTCTGCCTCTTCAATTTCAGCTCAAATCGAACATTGCTCCACCGTGACCTTCATCTCCCGCTCTGGCTACAAGGTGGCAAGGCACTTCAGCAACTCTCCGCCGTACTGAGGTAGCGGGGCCACTTCATCTTCACCCCTTGGAGCTCCTCCACTCGAGCGAGCTCAAGCACATTTTTTTCTCTCTCCGGCAAGTGCTCCACCGAGGATCGCCCCTCCCTGGTGGTAGGTACCCTCCAACCATCACTGACCTAGTCTGAGTCCTCCTGTGGGTGTGCATAGTTCGCCCCTAGCTCTCGAGCCCCTCGACCGACCGGCTCTGTCGTCCTTCTACCCCAGGCAAGCTCCCCCGATCTGGCTCTGTTTTGTGATCACTCCCAATGGGCCTGAGGCATCAGCCTCACACGCCTCACCCTCATGTGTCACTAGCCTGTGGGCCGTGGTTGTTAGTCGCACCCAGGCGCATTCTCGGTTGTGCTCAGTCACCGACAGGCGGGCCCAGCACGTCAGCCGCCATGCGTGCTCGCATTGCCAACACTGACTGGTGGGCTCAGCCTGTCAATGGGGCAACACCATTTGAACATGCGCGAGCCAAGGAAGGTGTTTTCAGTAAAGAGAAAACGTATTTCCGAATTCCATTTCCATTTTTCCAAAATCAGCAAATTTCAAATTGCCATAACTTTTTAATAATTACTCCAAATTTATTGAAACAAATTTATAAATTCGTGTAAAATCATGTAGAATCTGAATATGGAAATTTTTTTTGGCCATGTGCATTAAATGAGCTCAAATATATGGTTTAGGCCTAAAGTATGCTTAATATGGAATTTTCGCAAATCAAATCTAAAAATGATGAAACCAATTTTTTCATGTTCTTGATGTCACAATATTTCCAAATATATAAAATATTTAGATTTTTACATAGTTTGCATTGAATAGTTAAATAGGTCAATTTCAATACATGTAAAGTTCAAATAGTCATAAATTGTGCATATGAACTTTAAATTTGATGAAATAAATTCCTATGACCTTGAAAATGATTCTTTCACTTTTTAGACAAAAATATTTCATGTTTGTTCAAGTTTGAATTAAGTTCATAAAAGACTCTATCTTTCATATATGTATAAACTATCACAACTAAAAACAAAATGATGCAAAACCAATTTTAAAATGCTTTTAAGGTTGTCCCCTACTAATGCCAAAAAAATAATTGAATAATCTTGTAAAGTGCAAACGCAAACCTAAAATGAAATCTGATCCCTTATAGTGTAAACTTTAAAGTTATATATTCTATTTCAGCAATGAATAAAACATCTCGGCTAAACACCAATATTAATAAAATTAGGCTAGAAATTCTTTTTAGGGCAAAGACTATCCTATTATGAAGGACACACACAAACAAATTACTAATGAAACCATCATGCACAAAGTGGTAACTCTGAAACCCTAAACCACCCTATTCTTCTTTGGTAAGTCTCGTTTGGTATTTACATCTAATTTCTTTTTGCCTTTATTGACAAGTTGATGTTTGCTATTTGTCGCAGTCCTTGTTATATAACGCATAGATGCTGACGCTTCAGAATCCGTCAACAACGACCTCACCTACAATCTGGACTACATACAAGACGACGAACAACAAGGCAAGTACCCTCCTTTGATCATGTTTGTAACACCCTAAATTTTGCTCTAATTAAAATTTTTGGAGTATTTTTTATTTTTGAGAATTTTTGAGAATTTATTGAAATTTATTTGGATTTATTCAAATATGGCCTTTCTTGAAAACAATTAAATAATGGAAAAGTTTTTGCAAGGTTTTATTGAAAATATTTTATTTGAGCTCCAAATGTCTCAAAGTATTTTCCAGAATTTTTTTGGAATTTTTCTGATATTTTTACTATTTTATCGGGTCAAAACTATTTTCTCGAATTATTTTTATTCGAAAAGGATTTAAAATCCTCGAATAAAGGTTCGGGCGAAATCCTTGGACCGCCCAAGATCGTGCTCGCCCAGCTCGTGACGCCGGCCCACGCAGCCCGCCCCGCCGAAACCCTAGCCGCTGCCGCGCTTCGTCTGTTGGATCGGCATCGTGCGTCAGTGAAGCTGCCGCGTCACTTCACCGTTTTCGCCCGATGGATCGCTGCGCACGGACGCCCGGGATTTCGCCACATCGTTTCTTCCTCGCGAGATCGTCGGAGCAACGGCCGCCTGCTCCGCAGCAGCTCGCCGTAGTTGCCGCACCGCTCCGCCGTTGTTTTTGCTTCCTCTCGTCGTCGTCCGAGCCACTCCGCCGTGCTCCGACCCCGTTCCGAGTTCACCGAAGCAAGCCACGTTGAGTGGACCACTTCTTCATGCCGGAGAAGCCCGGCAATGCCGCGTTGCACGTCGTCTTCTTCCTCTCCGGTGAGATCTGCGCCGCCGCGACATCACCGCCAGCCGAGCTTCGTCCACCGTCTGATCACCGCCGAACGCACCAGATTCGTCCACGTCGCCATCCAACAGTATCCCTCATCTTCACTCCTCAGCCGTTGGATTTAATCAACGGTCTAGATTGCTTTGATTAGTTTCACGTTAGTTTATTTCAGCCGTTAGATCTAGATCGTAGGGTTTATATCTAGCCGCGTCGCGTAAAGGTCACAGCCGTCGGATACGCGCCAGTCGCCTTGGATCGCGCCGCGTGTTGCGCTAGAGCCGATAGCCTTGGCTCATCTCGACCGTTAGTTTTGAATCAAGCGGATGAGATCGCACCGCACATCGGGCCAGTCCTGTACTGACGCGTGACGCGCGGAAATCGAGGAGTCAGCGCCGCCGTTTCAGTCGACGTCGCCCGATTAATCGGGGCCGTTTGATGTTGATCCGAGGGTCACGGTGAAGCCATGTGCAGGCTCCGCGGTCAAAGTGAGGCGAAAGGTTGCGCGAATCTTGACCGTTCGTTTCAAATCGGATGGACAAGATTGAATCGAGTCTCGGCGAATAGTTTAGCACCGCGCGTCGCGTCGGGATTGGCTGCGCATCGTCGCTGACGCCACGGCTTGCGTCACCTGGTGCACGGCGCGATGGCGCCACCACCTGATGGACCGTAGTCGAACCGTGGACCCAGTCCATGGACCGGTGTGACGTGACTGCACCAGAAGCTGCCACGTGTCATGCTGACGTCATCACTGACGTCATAAATATTTTTTATACATAAAAATATTTCAGCCGAAATTCTTTTCTGTGCTGACGTCATCATGATGCAATGCTGATGTCATAAATGCGAATTATCAGTATAAAAATAATTTGGAAAAATCGGATTTCTTAATTTCTGTATTTTCAGATTTTATTCAAACTTCAAATGACTATAACTTTTGCATTTTAACTCGGATTTGGGTGATTCAAATTTCTAAAAATTCATAAAAATGTGATCTATTTAATGATGGATTATATTTTAATTTTTGAGGTCATCTAGTCTTCTGTATTAGATATTTATTACATATTTTGCTTGTACGCGTAGACGCAAATTTGCCGGAAAGTTTCGAGGAAGAATTCGTCGCTCAAGACCAAGCTTCGGAACAAGACCAGCAACTCTTTGAAGGCAAGTGATGCTTTGATCATTTTGATCCCAGATTTTAAAAATGTAATTTATGCTTTGAAATTATGCATGTTTATTTATTTAAAATGAATGTAATTTAAATTGGGATAATGTAGTTAATCAACCCATTTTGTTATGCCACCTTGAAGTTATTAATTGTATGCCTAAATCATTGTCACCCTAAGTTTAACTGTAATGGTTGGATAATAATATGATGCCAACACGGGAGGCTAGACCGTGAGTAGATGCTTAGCCTTGCAACAAGTCATGAATGATCTTTTGGAAAAATGCTACAATATTGACTAATGGAATATTGAATGCATTTTGGAAGTGGTGTGATATTGCCACATGATGAAATTGAAGTATGGAGACCTGTGTGGTTCCATACCGATGTTGAGTTATTGCTGGCATGTGTTGCACAATAATCAACTGGGTGGGAAATGATTTAGACTGGGGCAAGTGGCAAGAGGCTGTGTGTCTGGTGGGCCTGTGTGGCAATGGGTTGATGAGTGATGTGAGTCTGTGTGCCTCATTGGGCTGTGTGCCACTGTGGAGTGTTGGAAGTCTTGCCTTGGTCAGTTAAGGACTTCACCTTGCAAGCCTTTGATCTGAGTCAACCGTACAACCACATGTCTGATATGGGACAGACCTAGTTGATTAGGGTTCTGATATCTTTCCTTTGATACCTCGGGGTGATAGTGCACAGGGGTGTATCTATGCGGGGGAGCGTACCTGTGCTACGGCTTGGTGCCCATCCAACGGTGATTGACCTGTCCTATACTTCGGCTCTGTGTGAGGGAAGTGATAGTGAAGGTAATACGGAGAGGTTCATTGGGTAAGGTAGAAGTTCCTGAAAAGCTTTGTTGCGGACAATCACCTGTGTAGTGAGCGGCTGTATCTTGTGGGTAAAGTGTACAACCTCTGCAGAGTGTCAAAACTATTCAAATAGCCATGCTCACGGTATTGAGCATTGCTCGGGGATTACAGTCAAGGGGTAGATCTTAATAAAAAAAATGTGGAAAGGGTGGCTGTGTGCCAGTTTTGAAAATGAACTGTTAAGGCTGTGTGCCGAGAATCTTCGAAGAAAAACTACTTGAAGAAATTAGTATTACTTATAACTGTTTCATTGCTTTAATCTAAATGAGATACTGGTTTAAAAATACTGTTTGATGCAAAAGAACCATTTAAGCCAATCCTTTGGAATAAGCTTTGCATATAGTAATAGCGATGCATTCTGTGCATTACTTGTTGAGTGCCTTGTGTACTCACCCCACTTTGCTTATCAACACCAACATCAGTGGAGGAGTCTACACCAGCATGGGAGGAGGAGTACATCGAGGATACGAGCAACTAGGGGGCAAGCCCAGTCGGTTGCCTATGGCAAGATGAAGGCTTCCACGACTTTTATTTATGTTCCGCTGCTATTTCTTTACTTTGAATAATGTAAGCCCTGCGTGGCTAATTTATCTGTAAGGAGACCATAAGGTCGTACAACTCAGTTTATATAAATGTTTGCACTATTTATTGTTATATCGTTGTGAATATCTGTGATGTGCAACCCTGTAAGACTGTGTGTGCTAGCGTGATCCTGGGATCGCAGAATACACGAGGGTCCGGTTTGCGGTTCGGTCCTGACAGAGGTGGTATCAGAGCAGGCTGATTGTAGGTCTTGACCCTAGTTTAGTTGTACCTAGGAGGGTAAAACTATTTTCTAAGGGCCTAATCAACTTGAGCAAGAATATCAATGAGATCTCGACTTATCTCTTCTCCCTTGTTTCATACCTATGCTGAATTCTTGTTATTATTTTCTGTTTAATTTAAAATGAGGTCTATTTTGGCAGATGAGGATGATCCACACCTATGGAGAGCGCACCGGAGGATACGCCGCGGAGTTATGGCGTATGATGCAGTTGCTCGGAGGTTTTGACAGACCACTGTATCGAGGACTACGGTGGTACGGGCAGGACTTGACATCGCCTGGGATGTCAAGATCACAGTGTATGTTCGAGAGAGGACGAGGGCGAGACATCTTTTGAGGCCGGGATTGTCGGGACCCGAATTTGCAAATCCGGACAGGAGGTCTTCTTTTGAGGCCGGGATTGTCGCGACCCGAATTTGCAAATCCGGACCCTCTGTGTATAACGCACTAGTCCAGGATCACGCTAGTGCACACAGGCTCAACATAGATGCTATCATAGTCACTCACAGCGGAATATGGCATAAACTTTAATAATTAATAATAACTGTTGTCTTACATGAATAAGGCCTCACAGGGCTTAATTAAAAAGTATCAATGAGCAGCAGCGGAAATAAAATAAACGCAGTGGCGCTCCAGTTCGCCACAGGCAACTGACGAGGCTCGGACCCTAAGCATTCGCATCCAAGTAATCTTCCTCCACGAAAGGCGTAGATTCTTCCTCTTCTGAAGTTGTTGTTGTTGGGGTGACTACATAAAGCACTCAACAAGTTGTGCACAACAATGCAAGTCTAATATTCTATATGCTTGGCTTAATCCAAAGGAATGGCTAATAAGGATATTTTGCAACAAAGCAGCATTTAACAAGAATACAGTAAATAGATTGGAAAGCAGTAAAACAAATACAGTAATTAATAGATTCAGCATTTCTGAAGTAACCAAGTTTCTCAATCCTAAATCAATTTTCACTTTCCATGGCACCTTGACATCCCAACAGGTTTTTGTTTAACAAAAATCTAACCCTTAACTGTAATTCCCGAGCATTGCCCAATACCGTGAGCACGGCTATTCGAATAGATTGTACACTCTGCAGAGGTTATGCACTTTACCCACACGATACAACCAAACACCACCAAGGCGAGTGATCATAACAAAGCCTTTACAATGCTACACCTAGACCCAGTACTGCTCGCTAAGGTTTCAACACTGAAGGGTTAAACCATCACAACAGGGCCCCCCTTTTGCACCATGTGAGTTAAACCGTAAACCCGGGACTCACTATTCACCATGACAGTACCGAAATCTAGGTTTCACAAATTATTCAGCTAGGCTGTCCCATTCCAGACATGTGGCTGCAAGAAGGACTCACGTCAAAGCCTTGCAAGGTTAAGTCCTTAAAGTGATTAAGGCAAGACTTCCACATACCCCTGTCAATCCTGGCCCACCTTGGCACACTGCCCCTTGCCATTTGCCCCAATCTAAAATCATTACCACCCCAGTTGATTACCAAGCACCACATGCCATCAACATTTCAATCTAGATGTGTGACCTCCTCGCCACGACAACTTGATATCACTGTGTGACAACACATGACACACCAATTCATAAACATTGTTCCATATTCCATTAGTCAAGATTAAGTATCAACATTCGGACACATGTGATGACGTGGCATGGCTAAGCAATATATGACGGTCTAACTAGCCCATGTTGATTATCAATATTAACCAACTATAGTTCCACATCCTAGGGTGACAAATAGATCATGGCATATAATTGACAAGGTATGATTTAATTCAAATAGGCATATTATCTAATTCCCAGATTGATTGAAATCATTTATACACATAAAATATCATGCATAAAGTTTAAGAGACAAAATAGCAATTTTGTGAAATTAGGTGCAACATGATCAAAGCACAACTTGCCTTGGAGTAGGTGCTGGTCTTGGTCCGAGCTTGGGTCCTGAAGCGACGAATCTTCCTCCGGATCACCGAGCAGTTTAACGTCTACGCGAAACGATGCCAAAATAGCAAATAAACACTAAACCAGAGAGCAAAAAAACTCAAAAAATAAAATAAAATTCACCAATAAATAGATCTTGATTTTATTTTTTTTAGAAATTTGAATCACTCAAATCCGAGTTAAAATGCAAAAGAGCCTTTTGAAATTTGAATAAATACTGAAAATATAATTTCAGATTTTCTCGAATTATTTTTCTATAGGAAAATACCGATTAATGCGCAAGCGACACGTGGACCAATCAGAGACGAACACGTGGCTTCGGCGCATGGACTTAGTCCACGAAAACACGCTGGTCCACCGTGGACTCGAGATACTGTGCTGTGGACCGGCTGATATCAGCATGATGTCATCGCGATACGTGGGCCAATCAAATTGCGCCACGTCGCTCGGTCTATGGACCATGTCCACGGCACACACCGTCCCACGCACCCGGCGCCGCGATGCTTGATACTGCACCGACACGCGCGCGCATCATCGGTGCGCGATGCCGCCCGTGCCGATGCTCGACACGCGGCGCGCATCCGGGCGACGATCCGACGGCTTCCGCCCTAACGCACACGCGGCGCAATCCCGAACGTCTATTCAAATCTAATGGTTAGAATTTTACCCGAGCGAAACACTGATGAAGAAGCAACATGGCTTGATCCGAGACATCCACGGAAGATCCAACGGCGGTCTGAGCTCCGAGACGAAGATGGCAGCACGGCGGCGGACTGGCACCGGAGCGGAGGAAGAAGACCACCCGAACGGCGTTTCGACGCGACTCCGGCGAGAAGAAGTAGCAGCTTTGGCGCGGCTCGACGCGACGAGCCTGGATCTGGAACCGGTGCTGTGAACGGCTGCTTGACGGCGGCGAAACGACGAGAAAAAGAGAGGCGGTGCTACAAAGAACTACGGCGAGCTCTCAGGGCTAAACGGCAGCGACTCCGGCGAGGAGGCTAGGCTAGCAGATGCGCACCGGGATGGCGATCCTCGTGGTGCGGGCGGCGGCTTTTATAGCCTCGGCATGCGCGCAGGAAAGGAAACCCTAAGCAATCAGCGGCGGTGACGGCACGCGGCGGCGATCTCGGAAACCGAATCAGAGACGACAACCGAGAGCCGTCCGATTTGCGATCAACGGCCACGATTAGATCCGAAACGATACGATCCGATCCGTTCTTTCCAAAACCGACGGGCGCGATCTTGGCCTTCCAAAAACAACGCGAGGAATCCTCTCTGCCCGATCTTGATCCAACGGCCGAAGGCGCTAGGGTTTCGGTGAGATGCAGATCGTCCGATGGAAATCCAACGGCCAAACGCGGGGTGGCGGGGAAACAGGCTGAACGGGTCGCCCAGCGCTGGGCCACGCGTGCACAGTGCTAGGCTTCGGCCCAGTACTGTTCACCGATTTTTCAAAAGTTTTTTGATTTAAAATAATTCCCGAAATTAGATTAATCCATTTAAGGCAATTAAAATATCAGGAAAAATCCAAGAAAATTCTCATAAATACTTCGAGATATTTTGAAACCAAATAAAATATTTTTGGCAAAACTTTCTGGAAAATCCAATAAATTCATAAAATTATTAAAATGCACATAAGTGAAACTATGGGCCAAATTTTGGGATGTTACAAACCTCTCCCCCTTAATAGAATCTCGACCTCGAGATTCAAGGCTGACTAGGGAATAGGTTTGGAAATTCTGACTTCAGATCCTCTTCACGCTCCCAGGTTGGCTCATTCTCGGAATGGTTGCTCCACTGAACTCTGCAAAAGCGAACTGACTTGGTCCTGGTCTTGCGGTCCATAACATCCAGGATTTTGATTGGTTGCTCCTTGTAGGTCAAATCCTTCTGCAACTCAATCTCTTCCAAAGGCGTCTGCTCTGCTGGCACCCGAAGACACTTCTTGAGCTGAGACACATGGAACACATCATGCACACCTGCCAGTGACTGCGGCAATTCCAACTGATAAGCAACCTCCCCTCGACGGCTCAAAATTTTGAACGGTCCAACATATCTTGGGGCAAGCTTTCCTTTAGCGTGGAACCTTTTAACTCCTTTCAGAGGGGTAACTCTAAGATACACAAAATCGTCTGGTTCGAAACTCAAATCACGGCGTCGATTATCCGCGTAACTCTTTTGCCTTGACTGTGCGATTTTCAACCTCTCTCTTATCATAGAAACCTGCTCTTCAGCTTCCTTGAGAATATCAGGGCCAAATATCATGCGCTCTCCTGTCTCATTCCAATTCAGCGGGGTACGACAGGCACGACCATATAAGGCTTCAAATGGCGACATCTGCAAACTAGCTTGGTAACTGTTGTTATAGCTGAACTCTGCATACGGTAAACATTTGTCCCATGAAGTAGTGTAGGCTAAAGCGCAAGCCCTCAACATATCTTCCAAAATCTGATTTACTCTTTCTGTCTGACCATCGGTCTGTGGGTGATATGCTGTACTGAAGTTCCATCGCGTTCCCATAGCTTCATGCAATTTATCCCAAAATCTCGAGGTGAACTGAGTACCTCTGTCTCACACTATTTTCCTAGGCACACCATGCAAACACACAATTCTGGCCATGTATAATTCTGCTAACCGGTCTCCTGAGTACGTTGTCTTAACTGGAACGAAGTGAGCAACTTTGGTCAATCGATCCACGATGACCCATATAGAATCATACCCACTTTGGGTTCTTGGCAAACCGGTGATGAAATCCATACCAATTTCTTCCCACTTCCATTCTGGGACTTTTAGCGGTTGTAGCAAACCTGCTGGTCTTTGGTGTATTGCCTTAACCCTCTGGCATACATCGCACAAGGCAACGTGCTCGGCGACTTCACGCTTCATATTTGGCCACCAAAACCTCTCCTTTAAGTCCTGGTACATCTTAGCGCTTCCTGGATGAATTGAATACTTGGAATCATGAGCCTCTTCCAAAATCAACTGCTTAAGTTCTGGTCTGTTTGGCACACAAATGCGACCCTTGAACCACATGGTACCTTGGTCATCCACGGTAAAGTCCTTTGCTAATCCTTCATCCTTTTTAGCCTTGATTCGGTTGACTTTCTCATCATCTTTTTGTCCTTCCCGAATCTGATCCTCAAGCGTCGGCTTTACTTCCAATGCAGCTATGAATCCTTCTGGAATCATTTCCAATTTTAACTTCCGAAACTCCTTACATAGCTCCGATTGATCTTCTTGTACCATCATATTTGCAACGTGGCTTTTTCGACTCAAAGCATCAGCCACTACATTAGCCTTTCCCGGATGGTAGTGGATTCTCATATTATAATCCTTTATCATTTCCAACCACCTTCTTTGCCTCATGTTAAGATCTGACTGAGTGAAAATATATTTCAAACTCTTGTGGTCCGTATATATCTCACATCTATTTCCAATGAGATAATGACGCCACAATTTCAAGGCATGCACCACGGCAGCCAATTCCGAGTCATGCGTAGGATAATTTCCTTCATGCGGTCTTAACTGCCTTGATGCATATGCGACTACTTTACCCTCTTGCATCAATACGCATCCAAGACCCTGTCTTGACGCATCATAGTATATATCAAAGCTGTTCTGAACATTAGGCAAAACCAACACTGGGGCTGTTGTCAAACGCTTCTTTAATTCCTCAAAACTTTTACCACAATCTGGCGTCCATGAAAATTTCTTTTCCTTTTTCAACAACTGCGTAAGAGGTCTCGCAATCGTCGAAAATCCTTCTATGAACCGGCGATAATATCCTGCCATTCCCAGAACTACGGACTTGAGTGACAGACTTTGGATGCTCCCAATGCAACACTGCCTCCACTTTGCTTGGGTCGGCAACAACTCCTTCTGCAGTCATAACATGACCGAGAAATTCCACCTTTTCCTTCCAAAAGTCGCACTTACTGAATTTAGCATACAGCTGTTGCTCACGTAGCTTTTCCAACACTAGTCTCAGATGATTTGTGTGCTCTGCTTCGGTCTTTGAATATACCAAAATATCATCTATGAACACAACAACAAACTTGTCCAAGTATTCCATAAAAATCTTATTCATCAAGTTCATAAAATATGCCGGCGCATTGGTCAATCCAAAAGACATGACCGTGAACTCATAATGTCCATATCTTGAAGAAAATGCGGTCTTTGGAACATCTTCCGCCCGAATCTTTAGTTGATGATATCCTGAACGAAGGTCTATCTTGGAGAAAACTCTAGCTCCTCTCAACTGGTCAAGGCAACGGATACTTATTCTTAATCGTCACTTCATTAAGTGCACGGTAATCAATACACATTCTAAGGCTTCCATCCTTTTTCCTGACAAACAAAATTGGCGCTCCCCATGGTGACGAACTTGGTCTTATAAAACCTTTCTCTAATAACTCGTCGATCTGTTTCTTCATTTCCACCAACTCATCGGTAGGCATCCGATAAGGTCTTTTTGCTATCAGTGCTGTTCCAGGTGCTAACCCAATGACAAACTCGATGTCACGGTCTGGCGGCATTCCCGGCAGATCCTCTGGAAATACATCTGGATATTCCCTGACCACTGGCACGTCCTCTATGCTGACGGCTTTCACGCTATTAACCATTAATTGACCCTTACGAACTGATGTCGCTCGGAATTCCACCTTTTCTCCTCTAGGGCCCTCAATGGATACAACCCTTCGACCGCAATCCAATACTGTCTTATGCTTGGTCAACCAGTCCATACCGAGGATAACATTTAAAACTTGGGCATCTAGCATAATCAAGTTCGCTAGAAAATCTACCCCATTAATTACTAGATTCACCCCCAAACACCCAAGGTTACATCTTAACTCAGATCCTGGGGCTTGAACTAGCATCATACACTTAAGATTTTTCATACTCAAACCATTTTCAGATGCAAAAGCTCGAGAGACAAATGAATGCGAAGCTCCTGAATCAAATAATACTGTTGCAGGTACTGAGTTTACCAAAAACTTACCCAGTACGATGTTTGATGCTTCCTAGGCTCCATTGGCGGTGATGTGGTTGACTCCGCCTCGAATAGTAGCTTGAGGCGTCGCTCCCGCCTGTCCAGCTCCTCGATTTGCTCCCGTCATCGGCGCCTTAGCAGGTGTCGTTCCAAGGTTGAAACGCACTGGCGTGATACCTCCTTTCTGGGGACATCTGTTGGCATAATGCCCCAGCTCATTGCAACTGTAGCACCTTCTGGCGGCTGACTGCTGCACTCCTCCTTGAGCATTGTTACCCTGAACCGACGTCTGATAACTCTGTCCTGGTGGTCGCGGCGCAAGTGTTGCTGGTTTACTAATAGCTTGCGGTTGGAACCTGGCAAACTGTTGCGGGGTCATCCTCATTCGCAGGTGGTTAGGGCGTCCACCTTGGTTGGTCATCAAGCGCTTGCGATTTTCCCCCAGTTCTTTGCGCTTATCCTCTAGGATCAAAGCCTTGTTTACCAATTCTTGAAAATTCGGAAAAGTGTGGGTAATCAGCCCCACTTGCAGCCCTGAGTTTAATCCTTTCATGAAGCGGGACTGCCTAGCCTTGTCCGTCGCTACATCTTCAGGAGCATAGCGAGCTAACTGCATGAATTTGTTCAAGTAATCAGCCACCGGTTGGCCTCCTTGCTTAAGCGCCCTGAACTCTTCCTTTTTCAGGTCCATCATCCCTTCTGGTACATGGTACTGGCGAAAGGCCGTTGCGAACTCTTCCCATGTGATTTCTATGGGTGCCTCATGAGCGGCACAATAGTTCTCCCACCATTCTGCAGCTGTTCCCTCCAGCTGATGGGATGCATAAAGAACCTTCTCATGGCCTTCACATTGAGTGATGTACAGCTTCCTCTCAATGGTTCTCAGCCAATCATCTGCTTCTAGGGGGTTGACATTGCCTGAGAATGTTGGCGGTCGGGTCCTCATGAAGTCTGACAACTTGGAGTAAGAACGAGGCCCACCATTGTTGTTCTGAGCAGCGGGGTTGTTGACTGCAGCCATATTGGTCATCTGCTGCATCATAGTCTGCATCAACTGAGTTTGTGCATCGAGAAAAGCTCCCAAGTTCTGCATATCCACTGGCGGTGCCTGCAGCGATGGTGCTCCTTCATTGGGATTGTTGCCTGAGCGCATACCACTTCCTGAAGCTCCATTGTTGCTGCGGGTGTTCACCATCTGCTTGATTGCTTCTTGGTTAGGAAAGGCAGATGTAGCATAGATAAGGTACAAGAATTTCTAAGGCGGGGAAATAGGTTAAACCCAACTTAAATAATCTTTATTAATACTTGGTATAGTTGCTTACAATGCCTAAGGGCTTTGCAACACATACTGCACACTCAGCAAACAATTAAGAACCAAACTAAACATGCAACCTAACCGTCTACAAAAAGGTAAAGACTAACTTAAAGACGCGACTTAACACTCGAGTCTCAACACAACTCTAAGACCGACTCTCACTCTTCCAGCCACCCTGGCTGAGAATGATCCGGCGCGTATACCGGAGGGTGGGCTGGCATGGGTGCGAACCCATCCTGGTGACCCTCTGCTGGCTCCTCTGGCTCCGACTCACGCTCCTCTGGGTCTTCCTCTTCTTCTTCTTCTTCTTCGGCGACTTCATCTGGCTCCTGGATGACTTGGTCCGCCAACTCCTCGGCTACCTACAAGGCCTCCTCCAGTTCGCCGATGACTCTGGCTGCTGCGTCACGGGTCTTCTGAAGCTCTCGCTCGGCCACCCTTAGTGCCTCGCTGCATGTCTCTAGCTCTGGCGGTGTCCTCGTGTGATCCTCCCGGCGGTGGCGAACTCGGCAAGGTGTCTGCATGCAGCACACCCTCCACGATCCGTCGACGCACGCGCCGCCTTTGTTGGATGAAGCCGAAACATGGTGTCGCGAAACTCGTAAGCGTAGTCGTGGCAGATCCGTCGTAGAGCAAGTCTAGCAGCCTCCTGAACTCCAGCCTCGTAAGTGAACCTCCGGGTGGTGATGTGGATCGGTCTGGTGGTCTCGTCGCACTCTCGAGCGAAGATATCAGCTTGCAGAAGAACCCCCGATGCACACTGTTGACGTTCCAATTGCTTCCTCGGTAGAGCGGACGATCGAAGCCTCCAATCACTTGAAGAACTCTCCACAGCTCCATGGCATAGCCGCCCTGCCTCAACTCGAAGGACTTGAAGATCGGCATCTATTCAAAACAAAATTTTGAATAAGATCTCCACTCAAAACGACAACGAAAAGAATGTAATTTAGCAAGGACGAGAGTAGAAGGATGAGATAAGCCAAGAGTTTCTTATTAGTCAATTTCACCTTTTTCTTTAGAAAATAATTTTGGACACTCCTAAGAGATACCAACTACCTAGGGACAAGACCTATAGTCAGTATGGCTCTGATACCACCTCTGTCGGGACCCGAATTTGCAAATTCGGACCCTCTGTGTATAACGCACTAGTCCAGGATCACGCTAGTGCACACAGGCTCAACATAGATGCTATCATAGTCACTCACAGCGGAATATGGCATAAACTTCAATAATTAATAATAACTGTTGTCTTACATGAATAAGGCCTCACAGGGCTTAATTAAAAAGTATCAATGAGCAGCAGCGGAAATAAAATAAACGCAGTGGCGCTCCAGTTCGCCACAGGCAACTGACGAGGCTCGGACCCAAAGCATTCGCATCCAAGTAATCTTCCTCCACGAAAGGCGTAGAATCTTCCTCTTCTGAAGTTGTTGTTGTTGGGGTGAGTACATAAAGCACTCAACAAGTTGTGCACAACAATGCAAGTCTAATATTCTATATGCTTGGCTTAATCCAAAGGAATGGCTAATAAGGATATTTTGCAACAAGCGACATTTAACAAGAATACAAGAAATAGATTGGAAAGCGATAAAACAAATACAAGAATTAATAGATTCAAAGATTTACAAGTAACCAAGTTTCTCAATCCTAAATAAATTTTCACTTTCCATGGCACCTTGCCATCCCAACAGTTTTTGTTTAACAAAATCTAACCCTTAATCAGTAATTCGAGCATTGCCCAATACCGTGAGCACGACTATTCGAATAGATTGTACACTCTGCAGAGGTTATGCACTTTACCCACACGATACAACCAAACACCACCAAGGCGAGTGATCATAACAAAGCCTTTACAATGCTACACCTAGACCCAAGATCGCCGCTAAGGTTTCAACACTAAAGGGTTAAACCACCACAACAGGGCCCCCCTTTTGCGCCATGTGAGTTAAACCATAAACCCGGGACTCACTATTCACCACGACAGTACCGAAATCTAGGTTTCACAAATTATTCAGCTAGGCTGTCCCATTCCAGACATGTGGTTGCAAGAAGGACTCAGGTCAAAGCCTTGCAAGGTTAAGTCCTTAAAGTGATTAAGGCAAGACTTCCATATACCCCTGCCAATCCTGGCCCACCTTGGCACACTGCCCCTTGCCACTTGCCCAATCTAAAATCATTACCACCCCAGTTGATTACCAAGCACCACATGCCATCAACATTTCAATCTAGATGTGTGACCTCCTCGCCACGACAACTTGATATCACTGTGTGATAACACATGACACACCAATTCATAAACATTGTTCCATATTCCATTAGTCAAGATTAAGTATCAACATTCAGACACATGTGATGACGTGGCATGGCTAAGCAATATATGACGGTCTAACTAGCCCATGTTGATTATCAATATTAACCAACTATAGTTCCACATCCTAGGGTGACAAATAGATCATGGCATATAATTGACAAGGTATGATTTAATTCAAATAGTCATATTATCTAATTCCCAGATTGATTGAAATCATTTATACACATAAAATATCATGCATAAAGTTTAAGAGACAAAATAGCAATTTTGTGAAATTAGGTGCAACATGATCAAAGCACAACTTGCCTTGGAGTAGGTGCTGGTCTAGGTCTGAGCTTGGGTCCTGAAGCGACGAATCTTCCTCCGGATCACCGAGCAGTTTAACGTCTACGCGAAACGATGCCAAAATAGCAAATAAACACTAAACCAGAGAGCAAACAAACTCAAAAAATAAAATAAAATTCACCAATAAATAGATCTTGATTTTACAAATTTTTACAAATTTGAATCACTCAAATCCGAGTTAAAATTCAAAAGATATAGCCTTTTGAAATTTGAATAAAAACTGAAAATACTGAAAATATAATTTCCGATTTTCCCGAATTATTTTTCTATTGGGAAATACCGATTAATGCGCAAGCGACACGTGGACCAATCAGAGACGAACACGTGGCTTCGGCGCATGGACTTAGTCCATAAAAACACGCTGGTCCACTGTGGACTCGAGATACTGTGCTGTGGACCGGCTGATATCAGCATGATGTCATCGCGATATGTGGGCCAATCAAATTGCGCCACGTTGCTCGGTCTATGGACCATGTCCACGGCACACACCTGTCCACGGTGCACCTGGCGCACGATGCTTCGTTACCCGGCACCGACACGCGGCACGCATCTACTGGCTGCGATGCCGCCCGTGCCGATGCTCGACACGCGGCGCGCATCCGGGCGACGATCCGATGGCTTTTGCCCTAACGCACACGCGGCGCAATCCCGAACGTCTATTCAAATCTAACGGTTAGAATTTTACCCGAGCGAAACACTGATGAAGAAGTAACATGGCTTGATCCGAGACGTCCACGGAAGATCCAACGGCTGTCCGAGCTCCGAGACGAAGATGGCGGACGGCGGGCGACCGCACCGAGCGGAGGAAGAAGACCACCCGAACGACGTTTCGGCGCGACTCCGGCGAGAAGTAGCAGCTTCGACGCGGCTCGACGCGACGAGCCTGGATCTGGAACCGGTGCTGCGAACGGCTGCTTGACGGCGGCGAAACGGCGAGAAAAAGAGAGGCGGTGCTACAAAGAACTACGGCGAGCTCTCAGGGCTAAACGGCAGCGACTCCGGCGAGGAGGCTAGGCTAGCAGATGCGCACTGGGATGGCGATCCTCGGGGTGCGGGTGGCGGCTTTTATAGCCTCGGCTTGCGCGCAGGGAAGGAAACCCTAAGCAATCCGCGGCGGAGACGGCCCGCGACGGCGAACTCGGAAACCGAATCAGAGACAACAACCGAGAGCCGTCCGATTTGCGATCAACGGCCACGATTAGATCCGAAACGATACGATCCGATCCGTTCTTTCCAAAACCGACGGGCGCGATCTTGGCCTTAAAAAACAACGCGAGGAATCCTCTCCGCCCGATCTTGATCCAACGGCCGAAGGCGCTAGGGTTTCGGTGAGATGCAGATCGTCCGATGGAAATCCAACGGCCAAACGCGGGGTGGCGGGGAAACGGGCTGAACGTGCGCCCGGTATTGGGCAGCGTGCCGATCTTGAGCTTGACCCGATCTTTTCACCGATTTTTCAAAAGCTTTTTGATTTAAAATAACTCCCGAAATTAGATTAATCCATTTAAGGCAATTAAAATATCAGGAAAAATCCAAGAAAATTCTCATAAATACTTCGAGACATTTTGAAACCAAATAATATATTTTTGGCAAAACTTCATATTAGTTTTATCTATATATAATTAGTTTTCACCAAAGGTTTAATACACTTAATTAAAATAAATTCAATTAATTTCTGGAAAATCCAATAAATTCATAAAATCATTAAAATGCACATAAGTGAAACTATAGGCCAAATTTTGGGATGTTACAGGCATCCAGGAGACAGCGCGCCTGGCGATGCGGCAGATTGCCTGCACCTACTCCGCAGAGCTGGAGGGCACTGTCTTTCGTCACCATCCGCATCGAGACAATCGTTTTGACAGGATGGAGCTTATGGAGGAGGACGCCACGATCATCCACTTGGCGAGGTATGTCATCGCCCAGGAGGACGCCTTGGACGAGACAGTCCAGGAGTGCAGAGGACCCGCGACGAGGTCACAGAGGCGAGTATCCAGCTGCGGGAGGGCTTAGCTCACTCCATGCAGAAGATCCAGGAGTTGGAGATGGCTTTGTATGGACCTGAGCCTGAGCCTGAGCCAGTCTTGGAGCTACACGATCCAGATCCAGAGGAGCCAGAGTAGGAGGCACCAGTGCAGGAGCAGGCAGCCCCGGGACCAGCAGAGTCGATGGGGTCTTTCGCACTAGCTGCAACAGTCATCAGACCAGATTCGCCCGATGCGAGCACCCACGGTGTATGCTCAGGGAGCCGCAAATGGTTGGCTTGATGAGTGATCGAGTCTAGTAGAGTTTAGTGCCGAGACTCAAGTGTTGAGTCGCGTCTTTTGCTTCAGAGTCACCATTAGGTGTGAGTCGTTAGAGAGTCCTATGTTTGCTTACTTGCTTTTGGTTGTGAGTGTCTCGTATGTGATGCATTGCCCTTAGGCACTTGTGAGCAACCATACTACCTTATATATAAATCAATAAAGTTGCTAAATAATTTAAGTTACACCTGTTTCCCCCACATAAGTTCTTTTACTTGTCTATGCTTTCTTCTTTTCTTAACCGTGGAAGCTTGCAACAGATGGTGAGGACTCGTGGAAATGTGGGAGCTAGTGGAAGTGGAGCTAACCAGGCTGACAACTAGAATGAGGAACCAATCCCTCAACCGCCGCAGGTCGATATGCAGAACCTGGGAGCCTTCCTGACTGCCCAGACTCAACTCGTGAACACGATGGTTCAAACCATGCAGCAGATATCCAATCAAGCTGCTGCGAATGTTCAACCTGGGGGTAACCATGGACCACACCCCTACTCAAGGTTGTCAGAGTTTATGCGAACTCGTCCACCTACCTTCTCAGGCAACGCCAATCCATTGGAGGTGGACGATTGGCTAAGGACAATCGAGAGAAAGCTACACATTACCCAGTGTGTGGGACATGAGAGGGTACTCTATGCCTCTCACCAACTAGAGGGAACTGCTGCAGAGTAGTGGGAAAACTTCTGCGCAGCTCATGAGGACCCACAAAGTATTACGTGGGAGGAATTCACCTCAGCTTTTCGCCAATACCATGTACTCGAGGGTATCATGGATATTAAGAAAGAGGAATTTCGGAGCCTCAAGCAGGGCGGCCAGTCAGTGGCCGATTACCTGAATAAGTTCACACAACTGGCACGCTACGCACCGGAGGACGTGGCTACGGATAAGGCCAGACAATCCCGCTTCATGAAGGGATTGAATGCAGGGTTGCAGTGGGACTGATCACCCACACATTCTCGACTTCCAAGAGCTAGTTAACGAAGCTCTTATTTTGGAGGACAAGCGCCGAGAGTTGGATGACAACAGAAAGCGCAGAATGGCGCAACAAGGAGGTCGTCAAGGTCAGCAGAGGCAGAGGACGGCACCCCAACAATTCATCCGGTACCAGCCCAGGGGCAATGATAGGGCACCACTGCCGTCAAATCGTCCGATGGGTCGAATGCCTGCATCGGCCGAATCGTAGCACGATGGAGGAACCTCTCAGGCAGCGGGAAGACATTGCTATCACTGCAATGAACTGGGGTATTTTGCCAATAACAGCCCTAAGAAGGGAGGCATCACCCCGGTCCGCTTTAACCTGGGGAACACGCCCGCAAGGACTCCGGCGCCAATCGTGAACCGTGGGGCATCAGCAGCACAACTCCATCCCAAGGAACGCACGAGGCCGAGTCAACCACATTACAACGGATGAAGTCGAGCGCCACGGACGTTGTACTGGGTAAGTTTCTAGTAAACTCGATTACCACTCTTCGCTTTATTTGATTCCGGAGCTTTGCATTCTTTTATTTCCCGAGATTTTGCTGTTCAAAATGATTTGGATATAGTGAATCTTAAATGTGTGCTCATAGTCCAATCCCCTGGATCAGAACTCCGATCTAAAGTAGGATGTTCTGGGGTAAGACTAATAATTAATGGAGTTGAGTTCCTAGCGAACTTAATCGTCCTTAATACCCAAACCCTGGATGTTATCCTGGGAATGGATTGGTTAACCAAACACAAGGCAGTGCTGGACTGCGGAAAAAGAGTCATATCGGTCGAGAGCCCGGATGGAAAGAAGATTGAGTTTGTAGCAAAAGCAGTACGAGATGGACAATTAATGGTCAACAGCATGAAGATTGATAGCTTGGATGAAGTTTCCATAGTCAATGAGTATCCGGATGATTTTCCAGAGGATCTACCCAGAATGCCGCCAGATAGAGATATCGAGCTCGTGATAGAGCTTGTTCCAGGGACAGCTCCAATAGCTAAGAGACCTTACAGGATGTCCACAGAGGAATTGGTGGAAATGAAGAAGCAGATTGAAGAACTGCTGGAAAAAGGATTCATAAGACCTAGTTCATCGCCATGGGGAGCACCTGTCTTGTTCGTCAAGAAGAAAGACGGGAGTTTTAGGATGTGTATAGACTATCGTGCACTCAATGATGTAACGATAAAGAATAAGTATCCGCTACCCAGGATCGATGATTTGTTTGACCAGTTGAGAGGAGCAGGAGCATTCTCCAAAATTGATCTCTGATCAGGATACCATCAATTGAAGATCCGATCAGAGGATATTCTGAAGACTGCATTTTCGTCAAGATATGGACACTACGAGTTTACAGTGATGTCTTTTGGTTTAACAAATGCACCAGCATATTTCATGAACTTAATGAATAAGGTTTTTATGGAATATTTGGATAAGTTTGTTGTCATATTCATAGATGATATCCTTGTCTATTCCAAGACGAGAGAAGAGCACGCCGAACACTTAAGGTTAGTTCTTGAAAAGTTGAGAGAACAACAGTTGTTTGCAAAATTTAGTAAATGCGACTTCTGGAAGAATAAGGTGGAATTTCTTGGACACATAATGACAGCAGAAGGAGTTGCGGTAGATCCAAAGAAAGTGGAAACAGTTTTGCATTGGGAGCAGCCGAAGACGGTAACCCCAATCCGTAGTTTCCTTGGAATGGCGGGATATTACTGTCGATTCATTGAAGGATTCTCCACGATTGCGAGACCTCTTACGCAAATGTTGAAAAAGGAAAGGAAATTCTTATGGACACCTGAGTGTGAGAAGAGTTTTCAGGAATTGAAGAAAAGATTAACATCAGCACCTGTATTAGTTTTGCCTGGCGTTCATCAAGACTTCGACATCTATTGTGATGCATCGCGTCAGGGATTGGGATGCGTGTTGATGCAAAATAGGAAGGTAATTGCCTATGCATCGAGGCAATTGAGACCACATGAGGAGAACTATCCGACTCATGATTTGGAATTAGCTGCCGTAGTGCATGCCCTAAAAATATGGCTTCATCATCTCATCAGAAATAGATGTGAGGTGTATACAGATCATAAAAGTCTTAAGTATATCTTCACGCAAGCTGACCTAAATATGAGGCAAAGAAGATGGTTAGAGTTAATCAAGGATTATAACGTGGGAATTCACTACCATCCTGGTAAAGCCAACGTAGTGGCAGACGCCTTGAGCAGAAAGAACCACAGTGTAAATATGCTGTTGGAAACAAGTCAGGCGGAATTGTGTAAGGATTTCCAGAAATTAGAACTGGAAATGGTACCAGAAGGATTCCTAGCAACCTTGGAAGTAAGACCTACCCTGGAAGATCAGATTAGGGAAGGGCAGAAAGATGACGATAAGATCAAAAGAATTAAGGGCAAAATGGATGAAGGCAAAGCAAAAGATTTCAAACTGGATGAACAAGGTACTATGTGGTTTAAAGGGCGCATTTGTGTGCCGAACAAAAAGGAGTTGAAGCAGTTAATTCTAGAGGAGGCCCATGACTCCAAGTACTCAATTCATTCAGGAAGTGCGAAAATGTATCAAGATTTAAAGGAAAGATTTTGGTGGCCACGCATGAAGCGGGAAGTCGCCGAATATGTTGCATTTTGTGACATATGCCAAAGAGTCAAAGCTATACACCAAAGACCAGCAGGGCTATTACAACCCTTAAAAATACCTGAATGGAAATGGGAAGAAATTGGTATGGATTTCATAACTGGATTGCCCAGAACGCAAAGTGGATATGATTCCATATGGGTCATAGTGGATCGCTTAACCAAAGTGGCACATTTCATACCGGTAAAAACCACTTATTTCGGAGACCGGTTAGCGGAACTTTATATGGCACAAATGGTCTGTTTGCACGGAGTACCAAAGAAGATAGTGTCGGACAGAGGTACCCAATTTACCTCCAGATTTTGGGGTAAGCTACATGAAGCGATGGGGACTCGTTTGAACTTCAGTACATCCTACCATCCGCAGACAGATGGTCAAACTGAGAGGGTTAACCAGATACTGGAAGATATGTTGAGAGCCTGTGCCTTAGCATATTCTACTTCATGGGACAAGTGTTTGCCTTATGCTGAGTTCAGTTACAATAACAGTTATCAAGCGAGTTTACAGATTTGTCCATTTGAAGCTCTGTATGGTCGATCCTGTCGAACACCATTGAATTGGAATGAGACAGGTGAACGACATATTTTTGGCCTGGATGTACTGCAAAAAGCGGAAGAGCAAATCGCCATGATCAGAGAAAGACTAAAGATTGCCCAGTCAAGGCAGAAAAGCTATGCCGACAACCGTCGCAGGGAATTGAGCCTTGAACCCGAAGATTTTGTGTACCTTAGAGTAACGCCACTCAAAGGAGTCAGAAGGTTCCATGCAAAAGGGAAGCTTGCACCCAGATATGTTGGGCCGTTCAAGATCTTGAGCCGCAGAGGTGAAGTTGCATATCAGTTGGAGT
Organism: Otatea glauca; assembly: GCA_036346275.1. Taxonomy (NCBI): domain Eukaryota; kingdom Viridiplantae; phylum Streptophyta; class Magnoliopsida; order Poales; family Poaceae; genus Otatea; species Otatea glauca. The sequence continues at coordinate 6,777,615 of CM070726.1, read as the reverse complement.
TACCGCAGTCTTTGGCGAGTGCATGATGTATTTCATGTATCACAATCAAGAAGTGTCTTGAGTCTGGAAGAGCAAACACCATTAGAGGCAATCGAATCGCAAGAAGATCTAACTTACAAAGAACATCCGATGAAGATTACGGACATAATGGACGGAGAGACAAGGAACAAGTCAACACGTTTCTGCAGAGTTCAGTGCAGCAACCACTTGGAAAGTGAAGCCACGTGGGAACGCAAAGAAGATCTGAAGAAGGAGTTTCCTAACCTATTTCTGTAGACATCCCTGAATCTCGGGGACGAGATTCTGTTAAGGGGGGGAGGTTTGTAACACCCTAAATTTTGCTCTAATTTAAATTTTTGGAGTATTATTGATTTTTGAGAATTTTTGGGAATTTATTGAAATTTATTTGGATTTATTCAAATATGGCCTTTCTTGAAAACAATTAAATAATGGAAAAGTTTTTGCAAGGTTTTATTGCAAATATTTTATTTGAGCTCCAAATGTCTCAAAGTATTTTTCAGAATTTTTCTGGAAATTTTTTGATAATTTTACTATTTTATCGGGTCAAAACTATTTTCTCGAATTATTTTTATTCGAAAAGGATTTAAAATCCATGGAACAGTGCCTGGGCCAAAATCCTTGTACCGGCCCAGTACTGTGCTTTGGCCCAGCTCGTGACGCCGGCCCACGTAGCCCGCCTCGCCGAAACCCTAGCCGCCGCCGCGCTTCGTCCGTTGGATCGGCATCGTGCGTCAGTGAAGCTGTCGCGTCACTTCACCGTTTTCGCCCGTTGGATCGCTACGCACGGATGCCCGAGATTTCGCCACGTCGTTTCTTCCTCGCGAGATCGTCGGAGCAACGGCCGCCTGCATGTCCACCCGTTTCGCCCAGGATTGCGCGCACGTCGAGGCGCTATTTAGTGCGCGCTGCCACCCCCATGCTGCGCTTTTCAAGACGCTTCTGTATCCCTAGCGCACGCCTCCCGAAACGCCTCCGTTTGCCCACAGCAGCTCGTCGTAGATGCCGCACCGCTCCGCTGTTGTTTTTGCTTCCTCTCATCGTCGTCCGAGCCGCTCCGCCGTGCTCCGACCCCGTTCCGAGTTCACCGAAGCAAGCCGCGTCGAGTGGACCACTTCTTCACGCCGGAGAAGCCCCGCAACGCCGCGTTGCACGTCGTCTTCTTCCTCTCCGGTGAGATCTGCGCCGCCGCGACATCACCGCCAGCCGAGCTTCGTCCACCGTCCGATCACCGCCGAACGCACCAGATTCGTCCACGTCGCCATCCAACAGTAACCCTCATCTTCACTCCTTAGCCGTTGGATTTAATCAACGGTCTAGATTGCTTCGATTAGTTTCACTTAGTTTATTTCAGCCGTTAGATCTAGATCGTAGGGTTTATATCTAGCCGCGTCACGTAAAGGTCACAGCTTTCGGATGCGCGCCGGTCGCCTTGGATCGCGCCGCGTGTCACGCCTGAGCCGATAGCCTTGGCTCATCTCGACCGTTAGTTTTGAATCAAGTGGATGAGATCGCACCGCACATCAGGCCAGTCCCGTACTGACGCGTGATGTGCGGAAATCGAGGAGTCAGCGCCGCCGTTTCAGTCGACGTCGCCCGATTAATCGGGGCCGTTCGATTTTGATCCGAGGGTCACGGTGAAGCCACGTGCAAGCTCTGTAGTCAAAGTGAGGCGAAAGGTCGCGTGAATATTGACCGTTCGTTTCAAATCGGATGGACAAGATTGAATCGAGTCTCGGCGAATAGTTTAGCGCCGCGCGTCGCGTCGGGATTGGCTGCGCATCGTCGCTGACGCCACGGCTTGCGTCACCTTGTGCACGGACACAGTGACGCCAGTCCACGGTGGACCAGAGCCGAACCGTGGACCCAGTCCATGGACTGGAGTGATGTGGCTGCACCAGAAGCTGCCACGTGTCATGCTGACGTCATCACCGACGTCATAAATATTTTTTTATACATAAAAATATTTCGGCCGAAATTCTTTTCTGTGCTGACGTCATCATGATGCAATGCTGACATCATAAATGCGAATTATCAGTATAAAAATAATTTGGAAAAATCGGATTTCTTAATTTCTGTATTTTCAGATTTTATTCAAACTTCAAATGACTATAACTTTTGCATTTTAACTCGGATTTGGGTGATTCAAATTTCTAAAAATTCATAAAAATGTGATATATTTAATGATTAATTTTATTTGAATTTTTGAGGTCATCTAAGCTTCTGTATTAGCTATTTATTATATATTTTGCTTGTAAGCGTAGACGCAAATTTGCCGGAAAGTTTCGAGGAAGAATTCGTCGCTCAAGACCAAGCTTCGGAACAAGACCAGCAACTCTTTGAAGGCAAGTGATGCTTTGATCATTTTGATCCCAGATTTTAAAAATGTAATTTATGCTTTGAAATTATGCATGCTTATTTATTTAAAATGAATGTAATTTAAATTGGGATAATGTAGTTAATCAACCAATTTTGTTATGCCACCTTGAAGTTATTAATTGTATGCCTAAATCATTGTCACTCTAAGTTTAACTGTACTGGTTGGATAATAATATGATGCCAACACGGGAGGCTAGACCGTGAGTAGATGCTTAGCCTTGCAACAAGTCATGAATGATCTTTTGGAAAAATGCTACAATATTGACTAATGGAATATTGAATGCATTTTGGAAGTGGTGTGATATTGCCACATGATTAAGTTGAAGTATGGAGACCTGTGTGGTTCCATACCGATGTTGAGTTATTGCTGGCATGTGTTGCACAATAATCAACTAGGTGGGAAATGATTTAGATTGGGGCAAGTGGCAAGAGGCTGTGTGCCTGGTGGGCCTGTGTGGCAATGGATTGATGAGTGATGTGTGTCTGTGTGCCACATTGGGCTGTGTGCCACTGTTGAGTGTTGGAAGTCTTGCCTTGGTCAGTTAAGGACTTCACCTTGCAAGCCTTTGATCTGAGTCAACCGTACAACCACATGTTTGATATGGGACAGACCTAGTTGATTAGGGTTCTGATATCTTTCCTTTGATACCTCGGGGTGACAAAGGCACGGGAGTATCTCGTGCGGGGCGCGCACTGTGCTACTGACTTGGTGCCCATCCAGCGGTGATTGACACATGCCCTACACTTGGCTCTGTGTGAGGGAAGTGATAGTGAAGGTAATACCGGAGAGGTTCATTGGGTAAGGTAGAAGTTCCTGAAAAGCTTTGTTGCGGACAATTACCTGTGTGGTGAGCGGCTGTATCTTGTGGGTAAAGTGTACAACCTCTGCAGAGTGTCAAAACTATTCGAATAGCCGTGCTCACGGTATTGAGCATTGCTCGAGGATTACAGTCAAGGGGTAGATCTTCATAAAACAAAATGTGGAAAGGGTGGCTGTGTGCCAGTTTTGAAAATGAACTGTTAAGGCTGTGTGCCGAGAATCTTCGAAGAAAAACTACTTGAAGAAATTAGTATTACTTATAACTGTTTCATTGCTTTAATCTAAATGAGATACTGGTTTAAAAATGCTGTTTGATGCAAAAGAACCATTTAAACCAATCCTTTGGAATAAGCTTTGCATATAGTAATAGCGATGCATTCTGTGCATTACTTGTTGAGTGCCTTGTGTACTCACCCCACCTTGCTTATCAACCCCAACATCAGTGGAGGAGTCTACACCAGCATGGGAGGAGGAGTACATCGAGGATACGAGCAACTAGGGGGCAAGCCCAGTCGGTTGCCTGTGGCAAGATGAAGGCTTCCACGACTTTTATTTATGTTCCGCTACTATTTCTTTACTTTGAATAATGTAAGCCCTGCATGGCAGATTTATCTGTAAGGAGACCACAAGGTCGTACAACTCAGTTTATATAAATGTTTGCACTATTTATTGTTATATCGTTGTGAATATCTGTGATGTGCAACCGTGTAAGACTGTGTGTGCTAGCGTGATCCTGGACTGGCACAGAATACACAGAGGGTCCGAATTTGCAGATTCGGGTCCCGACAATGTTGATCCCATTATTTTACAATGTTTATGTTGTTTTATCAAATTATATGCATGTGCATATGTTAATGTTAAATTTGCTATGTTGTGGGTACCGATAGTTATTTCCCAAATTGTATGCATTACCACTACCTTGACACTTGATTACCTGCTATTGTAACCTTAGCTTATGGTGTAGACATTACTTAGTGTCATTTTGGGGAATAATTGCAAAATATCTCTTGTACATGCTTATATATGCTTACTCAGAACGTCTTTTAATTGTTGGGACATATTTCTATCTAGACTTGAGCAATTTGTAAAGGTACGGAGTCGAGTTATGGTCCCCGAGTATTTTGGTAAAATCCAGCTCAAATACTTATGGTTTAGACACGGGCGAGTTATTATGTAAACTTGAGGCGTGAGGTGGGACCTCGCGCGTAGTTAGGGGGAGATTCTCATCCGGACCGGTTAAGGACCAAACTTTATGCTCCCACCTAAGTGAATTGGTGCAACCACATGTGCTAGTATGGGACAACCTTAGCTTAGTAGATTAGCTGAAGTTTAACCTTACATTTTGGTAGGCTAAAGTAGTAAGGGCACTCCAGGGTACGGTGTCACTCGTAGGTGCTTCCTTCACCGAGGTATTAGGGCTAAAGCATTCCCATACAACGGTGTATGCATTGCCATGGAAAGAGGACGCGATGGAGCGAAAACCATCATTAGTACTATTTGTGTGGGTTCAGATATCTAGACCATGGCAAGGGTTTGTCATCATCGGGGCTGGTGCAAGGCTAGGCTTTAGCTAGTTGAACGATTTCGTCACAATCTGGCAAATCGGGTACTATAAGTATCGCGAGACATGGTTGACATGATTACTAGAATGTATCATGTGGGTAAAGTGTACACTCTATGCAGAGATTTAAACCTAATTAATTAGCCGTGCTCACTGTCATGAGCAACTTGGGTAAATAATGTCAAATATAGTCTTGTGTTTGTGAAAATTGTTGGAAACGGTGTTGTGATGGGTTGGTGAACTTGTGAGCCAAGGATGGCCGTGTTTTACTCACTATTCACAGCCAAGGAGGGCTGTGAAATGATGTTAATGAATTTTACTTACTGTTATTAGTTTCATTACAAATGCTCATTTCAATACCGATACTGTTTGTTGAACTATTCACTTGAAAACAAAATCTGCATTATGCTGAAAATGAAACTTAGCGTAGTTGCTTGTTATCCTTGATCTAACATTGCATTTATTGTATTTCCATACATAAAAGTCTTGCGAGTACATACGTGTACTCACCATTGCTTAATCTCTAATATATAGACGAAGGTACGGAAGAAATCCCCGACGATACATACTTTGCATCGGGGTTCGACAACTACTTGGATGGATGAACTACGGCTTTTCCAAGTCGGTTGCCTATGAGTTTATGGATGGGCATACCGCTATCCTACTTTTGCATTATGTTTACTTTCCACTACGATTTACTTTTGTATGTAATATTTGGCCGGTCGGCCACGTACTTGTAATAACTAGTAGTCGTAATAGCTTCTAGTTTAAATTTATGCTATGTTAAATGCTTAGTCTTGTATGTATGTGATAGGGTACATCTCGAATGTGGGATATGAGGGCGCTAGGTGTTGATCTTAGGAACTAGCGCCGGTTACATATCTGGGTACTTGGAATTATTTTCAACCATTTGATGCATGTGCACGTGCGACCGTCGTTCCTTGACTATTGCGATGCGCTGCCCTCGGTGGGTGCGGGTGATACCAAGGTTCTAATACGAACACGTGTGCTATGCTCGGATGGGTTGGATTCAATCCCGGTACAGTTATTCGGAAAGGAATTGAAACTCTCTTAGTCGTGTAAGTGTGTACGGTGCAACTAGATGGCTCATATTTGTTTGAGTGAGGACCATCTGGTTAATACTCCGTGCACGGGACTTTTGGGTGACAGTGACCATACACTTAAGTGGAGTATAGGTGTCACCTCTAAGTCCAACGCACGAGCGAGGATCGATTCATATTTTCGGGTGCCCACAACAATCTCATAAAATTTCACACTCACATGTTTGTAATGATGGATATCATGGTTCCTATGAGAGGTGTTTCCCAACATACACTAGCTAATTGAAGAATCATTTAACACTACCCTCGAATACAGAACTGATTCTCTTGTGGATACGCTAAAATATTCATTGGGTCATGCATGTCTCGAGCTTAACATAGCAGATGAGGTATTACACTACTACGGAAAGGCTTATATTAGATGTGTCATCTTAGATGGTTTCGAAAAAATGTCTGTGATGATGGACATCACTAACGATTCTATAAAAAACTGCTAGTGACGTAATCATAGACAATTATATCTATAAACCATCAGTGATGACATCACTAATGGTTTTATACCAAAACCGTTAGTGATATCCCTAGATATACTGACGGTTTATGGATAGAATCATCTTTGAAAGCTTTGACCAATACATAATACAGAGCTTCGATCCACTTACTATTTTTAGGGTTTCAGGATCTATCTTTGAGGTGGCTACAGTTGTGAGACGATCTGGTGAAAGGAGATCATTGATTTCGAAGAGTGATTATAGATCCATTTGTTTTTGGTGATCTAAGGTTAGTAATTGGTTCTAATTGCATTATATTCAAGATATAGCTTGATAAGGAGAATTTGAAGATTTGTTAGATCTAGCTCATAGATCCATGTGTTCTTTGTGATCTAAGGTTAGTAATTAGTTCTAATTGCATTATATTCAAGGTCTAGCTTGGTAAGGAGAGAATTTGAAGATTGTTTAGATCTAACTCTTAGATCCATGTCTTCTTCGTGATCAAAGGTCACTAATTGTATTATATTCAAGATCTTGCTTGGTAAGGAGAGAATTTGAAGATTTTTTAGATCTAGCTCTTACATCCATGTATTGTTGGTAATCTAAGGTTAGTAATTAGTTCTAATTGCATTATATTCAAGATCTAACTAGTTTGGTAAAGAGGGAATTTGAAGATTGTTTAGATCTATTTGTTCTTTGCGATCTAAGTTAGTAATTGGTTATTTAATTGCATTATATTCCAAATGTAGCTAGCAGTGCATAGTTTAAGAATGTGTGCATATGCACTCCTAATGTACTTCAATATTTAACACTAATTGTTATATACGTAGCGTAGATGGACTGAAGCTGGATGTACGTTAAGAACCGTGTGAGTGCCAAGTATATTAATAGTATCTCTACTTTTAGAAGAGCTGCAGAGGAGGATATGTTTAAAAAGAGGGTGCAATTTATGTCTTGTCCATGCATTGACTACAAGAATCTAAGGATGTTTCAAAAGAGGGTATACATGTTGGACCAGTCACGGTGAATAGCAGGTTATACAGGAAGCAGATTGTATTAACGTCACCAACAAAGTCAACGATATGCCAGATGATATCGATTGTGCTTCCGATGAGGACAGGTTGCATGATGATAATCTTGATCAAATGCTGCGCGATTTAGAAGGGAATCGTGATGATAGAGTATGGTAAATTATGGGGCTTGATGGATGACTTGAAGAAACCTTTATTCCCGGGCTACAAGTTGAAATGCACAAGGTTGTAATCCATTCTTGAACTGTTGAAATTAAAGGCAAGCAACGGTTGGTCCGACAAGAGTTTCACGGCGCTGTTAGGTCTATTAGTGGACATGCTTCTAGAGGGTAACAAGTTGTTGTCAACCACGTACACAGCTAAGAAGGTTCTTTGTCCCTTAGGAATGGAAGTAGAAAGATTACATGCATGTCTGAATGACTGTATCCTCTACCGCAAAGAGTACACAAACTTGCATGTATGTCGGGTGTGCAACGCATCCCGATACAAGTGTAACAATGAATTCGATGAAAATGGTGAGAGCATCGAGGTGAAGAAAGAACCTCCTGCTAAGGTGGCATGGTATCTGTCTATAATTCCCCATTTGAAGTGTTTATTTGCGAACCCAAAGGAGGCAAAACTGTTGCATTGGCATTCGGAGAAGTGTAAGAACGATGGAATACTAAGACACCCTACTGATTCCACCCAGTAGAGAAACATCGATAGGGGATTTCAAGAATTTAGTGCGGACCTAAGGAATATAAGGTTTGGATTGAGTACAGATGGAATGAATCCTTTCGGAATCATGAGCAGTCGATATAGTACTTGGCCCGTGAATCTCTGTATCTACAACTTTCCTCCTTGGTTGTCTATGAAGCAGAAGTACATTTTATTGCCTGCACTTACCTAAGGCCCGAAGCAACCTGAGAACGATATTGATGTGTACCTAACACCATTGGTGGAAGATCTGAAAACACTATGGGTTCCCGGGGTATAGGTATCAGATGCGTGCAAATGAGAGAACTCACTTTTCAATGCCTATTGTTTTGCACCACAAATAATTACTCTGCCCTTGCTAACCTATCGGGCTTAAGTACAAAAGGAGCTAAAGCCTGTATGCACTGCATAGATGAAACCGAAAGTGTGTGGCTGAATCACTCACGCAAAACTATGTACTTGGGTCACCACAGGTTCTATCGGGACTCGAATTTGCAAATCCAAAACCCTTTGTGTATACTGCACTAGTCCAGGATCACGCTAGTGTACACAGTGGAAACATAGATGAAATATCATTCTATACAACGAATTAACTAAGAAAGATGCAAATTATTATTTAATAAAGCAAACGATCTTATGGTCAATGTTTACACTACTTTGCCTTAAGGCTTTTTAAGAAACAAATAAACTATTGCAGCGAAAAAGATAACTTGGGTCATTCGACATGCGACTGGCAATCGTCTAGGGAACGCCTTCCTAATCTACGTAGTCTTCATAGAATTCCTCCTCATGATATTCATTATTTCCTGGTCCTTCCTCAGCAACTGATCAAAAAAGGCGTATAGCCGTGAGTACAAAAGTACTCAGCAAGCCGTATGGAAATGATGCAATATTCATGCACGGCTTGACAAAAGATAGCCATATGGTTCATTTGTAGAAAGCAATAACTTGAATTGAAATACAGTAAATAGATTGAAAGCGTATTTATGAAAACATAAATAAATAACTGGTAGATCAATGGTAGACAACATGAACAGAATGGCGAGGCATCACCCTACACCATCTAAAACAAGTATCAACCAATAAATTCAACAGTATTACTTTAGACAACAAAACAACAGTGAACTCCCCGTTCACATCCCAACAATTCCACATTCCACATTTCATAAAACACTCTATACCCTGTGTGAAATTCCCAAGCTTGTCCATGACCGTGGACGTGGCTATTCGAATAGTTTTATACTCTGCACAAGTTGTACTTCTTTACCCACAAGACATGATCATCTCTTAGTGCAATCAATATTAACACACTTCCTTTGGTGTGCCGCAGAGATATCATGACGAAGTCTTTACAATGCATGTCTAAACTCGGTACTACCCGCTAAGATTTTGCCCTGTAGGGCCCCCCTCTTGCGCCTTGCAAATCTACCCGTCTATCCCGGAACCCACACCACCAATTGGCAGTACTCAAGGCTAGACATTGCAACTTAATCAGATAGGTCTGTCCTATACCAGACATGTGGTAGTACGATTAGGCCGAACTTTTTTTAAAATAATATATTTTTTATTCAAATTGTAAAAATATACCTCGATCTCAAAAAATTGCAAAAATATACCTCCGTCGCCCTCTAAATGGACGACAGGGGCTACAGAAGCCTCTGTCGCCCACTGGATGGGCGATATTGGCACTTGTCGCCCTCTGAGTGGGCGATATTGGCACTTGTCGCCCTCTGAGTGGGCGACATGTCCCCTTTCCTATAACCAGTTTGTAAAAAAAATCATAACTTTTTCATATGATCTCGGATGGAGATGAACTTTATATGAAAATTGCAGCTCTCGACGAGATCTACAACTTTGGTATACAAAATGTTTTCATTTGAATCCATTTAGATGGCCAAAAACAAGATAGAAGTTTCAGATCTAGTTTAGATCTGATTTTTAGATCTGAACTTCCTATCCCATTTTGGGCCATCTAAATGGCTTCAAATGAAACAAATTTGTATACCAAAGTTGTAGATCTCGACAAGAGCTACAATTTTCATATAAAGTTCATCTCTATCCGAGATCATATGAAAAAGTTATGATTTTTTACAAACTGACTACAGGAAAGGGGACATGTCGCCCACTCAGAGGGCGATAAGTGCCAATATCGCCCATTTAGAGGGTGACAGAGGCCTCTGTAACCCCTATCGCCCATTCAGAGGGCGACAGAGGTATATTTTTGCAATTTTTTGAGATCGAGATATATTTTTCCAATTTAAATAAAAAATGTATTATTTAAAAAAATTCCGGTTAGGCCCAGTTCAATGGCGCACAAGATTAAGTACTTAAGTTGTCTCAGGCAAGACATCCACATCCCAATGTGCTAGAAAGCACCCCCTTTACTACACGATCACTTGCCCGAGGAAGAACAATTCGTTCAATCAAGACCAATGGCAAACCCCGCCATGGTACAACAAATTTATTACAGCGGCTATCAGCCACAATTCAATATCTCATTAAGTCAAGATTAACATTAATCACATGTGATATGGATCCCAACGTATATATAAGCATGACTAAGCATAGCTACGATAACCCATTGTTGGCATTATGATTATGTCCAACTAATAATGACTCAACCTAGAGTTAACAATGGATACATGTCATCCCAATAATCATGGTGGTATAATGTCAACTAGGTACATAGCTACTCCTGGCAAATAATTATTGTACAAAAATAGCACACAATTGTATAAAGCAAAGTACTTTTGCAAACATAGATTTAATATGATCAAAGTTTACGACTTGCCTTGCTGATCTAGTGCTGAGTCTTGGTCTTCGAAGTCTCCGTTTGCTCCCTCAGAATTTGCGTCTACCGGAAAAGAAAGCAATGAAACCAAATAAATACCAAATAGAGACTTAAACAAGCTCACAACTGAAAATAGATGCCTATGGAAGATAGAGCTTGATTTTAGAAAAATTTAGTAACTTGAATCGTCTCAATCGGAGTTCGTATGAGCGAGAACGGGCCTCCAAAAGATTAAATTCAGGGAAAAGGCTAAAAATCAGAAAATACGAATTTCCTAATTTATTTTTCTATTGGAAAATCGATTTGCTGCGCAATGCTGACATCATCCGGTATTCGGTGGACTCGATGCATGGCACTGCGATCGGTCCACCGTGCACCCGGCTCACAGATGACATCATGGCTAACGAGGCTGACAAACGGCGCTGACATGGCGCACACGCGGGTGCTGACGTGGGCGACCACGCGTCACGCATCGGCGGCACGGCCAGATCGGATGGCAGGAAGGCGAGGGTGCGGGCAGCGGCGACGCGGCGCGATCTGGGGCATCTGTAGAAGATCGGACGATCAGAATTTGCGACGAAGGATGACGGCGAGAACGGCTGCGCAGCTCACTAGAGCCGAGGAAGATGTCGCGCGATACGGTGGAAAAACGATGAATCGGGCGCGGTTTGTTGGGGTTCTGAGAGAGGGCTTTATGGGCAACACGTTGAGGCTGGCAGGGACAGTGGAGGTGCATCGGTGCGGCCACATGACGGCGGGGAAGGCTTCAAGCATGGCGGCGAACTCTGGCAAGGAAGATTTCGGCACCGCAGCATCTTGGGTGACGGGATCGGACGGCAGCGGCGGCTAGGGTTTCACAAGTGCAGGCTGGCTGCGCCGCGAGGCGAAGCTGGGTCGGGGCGCGTGGAGCAGAGGTAGGCCGGAATGGGGAGAAGCGGAGCGAGCTAGGCGAGGAAAAGAAGCGGGTCAGAGAAGATTCGGCCCGAGAGGGATTTTTGAAATTAAAAACCTTTTTAGAATTAATATAATTCCAGAAATTCAAATAAAAGCAAATAAATTCAGAAAAATCTCCAAAAATACAAAAAAAATCCTTGAAGAACAATGAGGTAGTTTGATGAATAGTTTAGTCAAATTAAATCCTTTCAATAATGGAATATCAAATTAAGCTCGGATTAATTCAGGGAAATTGCAAATAGTTCGTTTTTAAATTCAAACATTCCAAAACTCAAATTTTGGGATATTACAAACCTCCCCCCTTAAATGGAATCTCGACCCCGAGATTCAGGCTTGCTAGAGAATAGGTGGGGAAACTCAGACTTCAAATCCTCTTCACGCTCCCAAGTGGCTTCCTCTTCTGAATGATTGCTCCACTGAACCTTGCAAAAACGGATGATCTTGCTTATCGTGATACGCTCTGCTATATCTAAAATCTTCACTAGTTGCTCCTTATAGGTAAGATCCTCTTGCAAGTCAATAGCTTCCAATGGCATCTGTTCCTCTGGCACCCGTAGGCACTTCTTCAATTGCGATACGTGGAACACATCATGGATTCTAGCAAAAGACTGAGGCAACTCAAGCTTATAAGCAACCTCTCCTCTTCGTTCCAAGACTTTGAATGGCCCAACATACCTAGGGGCAAGCTCTCCTTTTACTTGAAATCTCTTAACTCCTTTGAGAGGGGTGACTCTAAGATAAACATAATCATTGGGCTCAAAACTCAAATCTTCTGTCTGGTTTGAGCTATCTTCAAACTGTCTCGAATTAGCTGAACTTGCTCTTCAGCCTCTTGCAATATGGCAGGGCCAAACAATTGTCTTTCTCCTAACTCCTTCCAGTTGAGAGGAGTTCTGCACTTTCTTCTATATAAGGCTTCAAAAGGCGACATTTGTAGACTGGCTTGATGACTATTGTTGTAAGAAAACTCTACATAGGGCAAACACTTGTCCTACTTGGCACCATAGGTTAAAGCAGAAGCTCTTAACATGTCTTCAAGGATTTGATTCACACGCTCAGTCTATCCATCGATTTGTGGGTGATAAGCAGTATTGAACCTGAGATGAGTTCCCATGGCCTCATGCATACTCTGCCAAAAACGAGAGGTAAACTGGGTTCCTCTATCAAACACTATCTTCTTAGGCACTCCGTGAAGACTGACAATCCTTGACATATATAATTCTGCCAATTTATCTCCTGCATAAGTAGTCTTAACTGGAATGAAGTGAGCTACCTTAGTCAATTGATCCACTATTACCCAGATCGAGTCATAACCTGCTTGGGTCTTAGGAAGTCCAGTAATAAAATCCATACCAATTTCTTCCCACTTCCACTCTGGAATCTTCAATGGCTGTAGCAATCCTGCTGGCCTCTGATGCTCTACCTTGACCTTCTGGCAGACATCACAAAGAGCAACATACTCTACAATCTCATGCTTCATGCTAGGCCACCAATACCTTTCCTTGAGGTCTTGATACATCTTGGTACTTCCAGGATAAATGGAGTATAAAGTCTCATGCGCTTCTTTGAGTATCAAATCCTTAAACTCTTTCTGATCTGGTACACAGATAAGCTTCTCATACCAAATAGTAACTTGTTCATCTTCTGTGAATCCTGGGTTTTTCCTTTCTTCATATTGCTCTTTATTTCTTTGATATCGGTATCATCAACCTGTGCTTCTCGGATCTCATCTTCCAATGTTGGGCGTACTTCGAAAGTATCCAGGTAACCTTCTTGAACCACTTCCAAACTAAGTTTCTGAAATTCCTCATAGAGTGCTGGCTGACTTTCCTTAATCATGAGGGTATTACACTAACTTTTTCTACTTAAAGCATCAGCTACAACATTGGCTTTGCCTGGATGATAATGAATTCTAATGTCATAGTCCTTGATCAACTCCAACCATCTTCTTTGTCTCATATTGAGATCAGCTTAGGTGAAAATGTACTTCAAACTCATGTGATCAGTATAAACCTCACAACAATTACCAATGAGATAGTGACGCCAAATCTTTAAAGCATACACTACGACTGCCAATTCTAAATCATGGGTAGGATAGTTAATTTCATGTGGCCTTAGTTGTCGCGAAGCAAACGATACAACTTTCTTATCTTGCATTAGCACACAACTGAGTCCTTGTCGGGATGCATCACAAAATATCTCAAAATTCTTTGTAATATCCGGCAGGATAAGCACTAGGACAGTTGTCAAACACTTCTTTAACTCTTGGAAACTCTGCTCACATTTTGATGTACAAACGAATTTCTTCTCCTTCTTTAAGAGTTGAGTGAGCGGTCTAGCTCTTCTAGAAAATCCCTCTATGAAACGTCGATTATATCCCGCCATTCTGAGAAAACTTCGGATTTGGGGTACCGTCTTGGGTAACTCTCAACTTAGCACATCTCGTACTTTACTGGAATCAACAGCGACTCCTTCTGCCGATATGACATGTCCTAGAAAAGCAATTTCTTTCATCCAGAACTCACATTTGCTGAACTTGGCATAGAGTTGGTTTTCTCTTAGCTTCGTCAAAACTTGGCGCAAGTGATCCTCATGTTCTTCTTCACTTTTGGAATAGATTAGAATGTCATCAATAAAAAAAACAACAATCTTATCCAAATATTCCATGAATACCTTATTCATCAAGGTCATGAAGTAAGCAAGGGCATTGGTCAATCCAAATGATATCACGGTATACTCATACTGTCCATACCGAGTCACAAAAGCTGTTTTGGGTATATCCTCTTTACGAATCTTCAACTGATGGTAACCTGATCTCAAGTCAATCTTGGAGAACACTCCTTCTCCTTGAAGTTTATCAAACAAATCATCGATCCTTAACAAAGGGTACTTATTCTTGATGGTGACCTCATTGAGTGAACAATAATCTACACACATTCTCTGAGTTCCATCTTTCTTTTCAACTAGAAGAACTGGCGCTCCCCATGGTGAAGAACTCGGTCGAACAAAACCTTGATCTTGCAGCCCCTTAATCTGTCTCTTTACCTCAGCTAACTCATTAGCAGGCCGTAGGGTCTCTTGGAAATGGGTGGTGTTCCAGGAACTAGCTCGAGCAGAAATTCTATATCTCGGTCTGGTGGCATCCCAGGCAACTCATCTGGAAACACATCAGGAAATTCGCTGGTGACTGGCACATCTTCCAAACTTATTCTGTTGGCACTGCAAACTTTTATCCCTTTAGACTGATCTGTAGTGGCTTAAAATTTTAACTTAGCTCCGTTTGGACTGGTTAAGGTGATCTCTCTATTCCCACAATCCATTCCTAGTATCACATCTAGGGACTTGGTGTCTAGGATAATAAATGGGCAATTGCTAGCTTCTTTTCAATGGAGCAAATCCAATCATCTGCGTCCAATAGTTTTGAAGAATTGGAGAAAGTTGGCGGGTGAGTCCTCATAAATTGTGTTAGCTTGGACTGCGAACGAGCTTGAGGAGGTGCAGCGGCAGCTTGGTTCTGCTGGTTCAACAGGTTAGCCAGAGCAACTGCAGTCTGGTTCTGCTGATTCATCATGTTGTTCATATTCTGCATCATTGTGTTCATAAGTTGCGTCTGAGCTACCAAAAAGTGTCCCATGTTCTGATCTGTCACTACCAGCGGTGGTGGTGCATTGGGATTGGGGTTGGCGCTAGCACTGGCACTGGCATCCACTGGCGAACTGCGACTGGCTCCAGAACGAGGTCTTTGGAAGTTGAATTAAACAATTTCAGTAGTAATCTTGGCCTTGAACTAGATGGTTACATTCTGTTAATGCTAGAAATTATTACTTTGATGCTTCATTGACTATGAGATCGATGTTCATATGATTATCACAGCATATCTTGACTAGCTTGTGGTTGTAGTTTTGATATATAGTATTTATTCCTGTTCGGCTTTGTCTGTCATATTGATATTCTCATATTGTGTCTTGGCCAAATAGTACTATTATGAACTTGTTTCGTGTGAATAAGCATAATTTAGGAAGGTAAGAGTTCAATGCCTTATTTGCTACGATAATTGTTTAACTCAACTAGTGATTAATTGTGACCCTAGTGTAGTGGAGGTAGGAGATTAATCTCTAACAGCCCTACACCTTATGGCGAGGAGGCTAAATGTCTAACCTTAGTAGCCCAACACCTAATAGCACTCTATCATTTAATTATTCATTAATTCATGGATTTTAAGGATTTTTATTTCATAAATTTTTGGGAATGGACCTCAAGACAAATCAATTGGGTGTGTTCTTTACTGCTAGCTGGCCACATTTTTTGCCATTTCATGGTATTTTTAAAGGTGACGTTGTGCTCTTGAGGTGCAGGAAGGTAACATGGTGTTCAACTATCACTTTGATTTCGAATACCATGTTGCCTTCATACCCCAAGAGCACAATGTTAGCTACAGATCGAAATGCCAAGTGAAACGCCAAAAACTGTGATTAGCCACAAGTAAACAACATGCCTGATTCATTCTTCTCAAAGTTCATCTAACTGCAACTTCAATATCCAAATATGAATGTGGATATATTTGTATGTATGTGTAAATAGCTGAGTACAACAAATAGAAATAGGGCTTAAAGTTAAGAAATGCTCCTGGACGTATGGTCCGTGGTGTGCTTGGACGCATGGATCCAAGCGTGCTCTGACACCAAGTTTCTTTTATCATTCTTTCCTTGTTCTAAAGAGTAAAAAAACATCCATCTTATTGTAGCACATCCATCTGAAATATGAGCATTCATAGTACTTTCATCTCCTTTCTTATTGTAATATTGATGGATTCCAAGGGAAAATCCATTTCTCTTCATAACTCATCATGAAAGTTGTCATCTCTTATGATTTGTTTCCACTTCATCCTCATCCCCGAATGAGAATATCGTAGGCAACCTATGTTCACTCTGATCCTACATAAGACCAAAGTGAAAATAAGTTGCCTATACTATTCTCATTCAAGAATGACTATGAAGAGAAAGATATATCAGAGCATGACAACTTTCAGCATGAACAGTGCAAAGAAATGTATTTTGCACTCCTTGGAATCCATCATCTCCTTTCTTATTCTATTGTTGATTTACCAACTAACTTGATCTTTGAATACCTAATATAGTGTAGTTAAAAAAAGATGACGCCCCCTGATTCCTCGTCACCGAAAGGATGTGATGAGCCAGCAAAATGAAAACCGACTCACAGTCCAAGAGGAGCAAATAAAAGGCCCATGGACCGATATACCATCACGGCGATCAATCCAAGAGCAATGACATCATTCCAGACATTGCGCGGGATAGTTGGACGGGAATGGGTCCCCATAACCCGTCTAGCCTAGAAGTCACTGATTGACGAGTAGTGCAACAACCTGCTGACAGAAAGTTTTGCATCATTCGAGATCCACGAAGACTCCGTGTGCCTAGTGCAATGGTATGCACTGGTAGTGGCGGGAAAGGCGTGGAAGAACTTTAATAGCACGCTTGTCACATACTACATTAATAAGGATAGGACTCCCTTATCTAAGTATGGGTTCATTGATGAGGACATACGGCAAACATTTGTTGAGATGAAGATGATGAAAGAGTTCGTACATCAAAGTGAAGAGCACAAGGCCCTCCAGGCAAGGAACACCCACCCCACAGACTCAGCACCACTGGGTATGCAAATAAGAGCGTGCAATGGAGGAGGAAGGACGAGGAGGCCTCCCCGCTATTTGCGTTGATCGTTGACCAGCTCCCAAAACTAGCTAATAGCGAGGTCACATGCCACGTCTTTCGGCAAAGTGTCCTTTACAAACCCCGTAGACAAGGAAGTGTGCGAACACCTAGTAAGATATCGCACTACAAACTTTGTAATTAGTCCATAACTTCATAAGTGAAATGACATGTCGGGATCTTGAAGGTAGCGTTGAGTACACAATCTTCTGATAGCTCTTTTTTGCCACACATGGAGAAATATGTACTCTCTATGGCCTTGGAAAGAAAGGAACACCCTGGTCGCACTTGGAAAACTGAATTCCTAGACGACTCTGATAAATACCAGAGTAGGAAGAGAGCCAAAGTCGAGCACGAAGAATGGCTTGTAGAGAAGATTAAGAAAAGGATGAGAGATGAATTCAATAATCAGATAAGAAACCTCGAGGAAAGGCTTGATAATTATGAAAGACGGCCCATGCAAGCCGCGGACGTATGTACCCCAGTAGCGTCGGGTTTCATGAATGTTAGTGTGGACAGTGTACATGATATTTTCATGGTCGTCGAGCTGTAGATGCCTCTAAACGACAAGTTTGTGATACTAGGGGATGCCATTGGCACATACATCCAGTGACCCAGCAGCGACATCTTCTTGGACACCCATCCTCCAAGACCAGAAGTACTCGCACTCCCAGAGTCACCTGCATTACGGGAGTCACCTACTGCACCTCAGTAGGCTACCAAATCGTCTATCGTGCCCCGTGCATCACAGGCCTTTACGTGGGATCGTGCCCACTAGTAGAAAGCAAGACAAGGGCAAATTAAAGCAGATCACGAAGACCCTCCATTATCCGATTGCCCCGTTAGCCTGCTATACAAGCTAGGAGAGCCTTTAATAATGGGAGATCGCCTAAAAAACCTTACAATAGCTTGCATTAGATTGCATGCTTGGTACATAGAACAAGCTAACAAGCTAGTGTCGTAACGTTTGTTGAATATCCTGATTAGCTTCAAGCACCACCACTGTTTAACCAATCATCGGGGGCTTCTTCATAGTCAACTTCTAGGACTTATTCGATTGCTTCAACCTTGATGCCCTCAACGCCGCGCTCTTAAGATGCTAGACATTGTAAGTATGTGCAATCACATTCTACATTCATATAATACCAATATATATATATATATATATATATATATATGACTCCTTGCTTTTGTATATATAGATACATGATCTATGAAGCGAAAAAGAACAAACAACTGGTGGGTTTTCTCAACCTATACATAGCCTCGAAGCAAGCAATGGATAAAAATTTATAATTCGTCGACGATTACATGGAAAAGGCATTTGTGGCTCAAAAAGATACGGGGTACCTACTTTTACCCTACAACTCGGGGTAAGTGCTACACTACTTGATATACTTTGATTTGTACTGTACACGCAACTCAAAGTTAGGTTGAATGACTATGGCGACACACCTGTGTAGGTTTTACTGGGCTCTAATTGTAATTCAACCAAGAAAGAACCGAGTTATGTACCTTGATTCCTTACAGAGCGGCATCCACGAGTTGAAGTCTATCGCAAAATTACTTGATAGGTAATCACATTTCCTCCATAGATAACTCTCCTGTTGGTTGTTTAAGGTGTATGTTGCTCCTAGAATGGCTGAGGCTATTTTTTTGGAATCACATAGGTCATTCAAAGTGTACAAAGTTCGTGGAGGGCCTTCTGCAAGGTCAGAGCAAAGCTGAAGTACAATTTTAAGTTTCCAGTACCTGCTAGTACACAATAATACTATATCACACTCCGCAATAATGAATCAAGAACTAACCAATTCTATATTTGTAGTGCCATTAGCAGGGAAAGGGAAATAACCTATGTGGATTTTATGTTTGCCACAACATGCAACTCCTCATCGGTACAAACAAGACTGATTAGGTTACAACTGCGTTGGAATAGATCGATCTGATCGAAATTCGAGGACAACTCTGTTACTTCTTGCTGATTCAAGTCAAAAATCCAAAATGCGAGTTCCACTCTGCCTAACTTGAGGAGTTGTGTTATTTCTGAATTACCACTTCGGCTACTTTGTGAAACTTGTGATGTGAATTTGTTAATTGTACTTGTGCATTCAACTGTAATATATTTGAGTTGATTTTTGGAATTAATGGATGTGATGTACGTTGTGTAATATGTAATCTGAGTTGATTTCTGAAATGTATGTGATGTACGTGGTGTAATATGCAATTTGAGTTGATTTTTGACATGGATATGCTGTAGTGTAGTGCTTGTATTGTGATGTAAGCTGAGTTGATTTCTGAAATGCATGTAATCTGTAATCCGCTTGTGATGTATCTCTATAATCTGCTTGTTTCAGAGGGTATAGCTAGCAATTCCTGAGGCTAGCCAATAAACAGAAAATGTTTTATTAATACAAAATACACATCAGAGGCGGTTTATAATTGAAACTGATTTATAGTTACAGATGGTTCGAAAAACCATCTGTAATGACAGTTCTGAACCATCTGTGACGTTATAATGTATAATAGTGTTAGATGATAACTGAGCATAACCATATGAATACTGTAGATACTTTTTAGAATTAATTTTTAATAATATTTTTTAAAAAAATAAAAAAATAATATGCCAAAGCAAAATTTTACAAAAATACCCACCTATCACCATTTAAATTGACGACAATCTTTATCGCCAATTGAAATGGCGACAGAGACCTACCGCCAATTTAAATGGCGACAAGTGGGTATTTTTGTAAAATTTTGGTTTGACATATTATTTTTGTTAATTTTTTTAAAAAATATTATTTAAAAGAAAATTTCTACCTTTCTAGCTGGCTGCCGACCTATTTTACAGGCAAAAAATCCGCCGACCTCTGCAACTTTCGGCGGGATGTAAAACGTGCCTACCTCATCAAGCTGCTCACCGGCAGGAGCCTCTCTTTTGAAGCGCGTAGGCAGCGAGATACATCCGCGTGGTAGTTGCTATTGTATATATGCATGTTTTTTTTTTGCTAGACTATATCAAATTTAATATAAACTGTTAATTCTTTTCCAATCTAATATATCAAATTAACTATTATTTATTTATACTTTCTTTGGTAATAGAGTGGTAGGAATACACTCAACAAATCAATAGCTAAATCTGATTATTTCTACCACCTTTCTTATTCTACAAGTATAATACATTGTAAAATTTCTCTTTTTCTAAACTATAATCACCTTCTTGTCAGATTGTGAACAGTACCCTAAGGTAGTCATGTAGAAACTGTTGGGAAACCCTAATGGTCCATGAAGGCCCATTCTGGTCCCTTAGCCAAAACCCTAGTTGAGCGCTATAAAAGGAGGAGGGGTCCCCCCTATGTACAAGCATTCATTAGCAATAAAGAATTTCCGCTGTTGCTCTCCCTAAACACGTGTCTCTCTCTCTTTCTGTTCTCCAATTTAGATCTGTTCGGGAACCCCGGACTATTCGATAGCGAGGTTCCTTAACACGTTATCGCGACGAAGCTTTCACCGAGTTCGATTGAAAAGGTGAGAAAGGTGGGGATTTCGCAATTAAATCTAAACGCTTGTCGTTTCTATGCATGCATCTACCCTACGCATCTCGTACTGTCTGTCACGTGGCAAGAAGCTACAAGACATGAAGCTACCGTACAAGAATTACTTTTCATCCAAAAAGAAAAATCAGCATGGCGCTCGAGCGCCGCCGGCTCGACCTTCGCCGCAGCCGTCGTCGCCTCGCCTTGGCGCGCTCGCTCGCCGCCGCCGCTCGCTGCCTGTCGCGCCGCCGCGGCACGGCCGCGCCCGCTGGTCGCGCCACAAGACTCCTCGCAGCCATCTCGTGCTCGCAGCGACGATGACTCGACCACAACTCCCGGCGCGACGGCCGCACCGCCGGCGCGACGGCTCGCCGCCACGGCCTTCGCCTTGCGCCATCGCCGCCCGCCGCCATCGCTTTCGCCCCGCCGCCACCGCTGCCCGACCGCGTCGCCGCCGCCGCCCGGCCGATCGTCTACCGCCGCGCAGCGCCGCACCATCGCCTCCACGCGCTTCGCCTTGCCGCTGAAGCCGCCACGCCGTCGACGGCGGCCGCCCCGGCCGCAGCCTGGCCGGCCCACCCTGCGGCGCGCTTCACCGCTTCGGCCTCGCGACCGCCGCGCTTCGCCGCCGCGCGCGCCGCGACGGCCCGACACGGAGCCGCCGGTCGCAGCGCCGCCTCGGCAAGTGCACGGCGCCGCCGCCAACCGGCTTGGCACGCCGCATTGCGCCGCCTCGGTTTTGGCTCGTCCGCAGCCGTGTCGCGCCCTCGACCGAGCACTCGGCACTGCCGCCGGGCTAGCCCGCATCCGTCGTCGCACGGCACCTCGGCACACCGCCGCCCGGCCGGCTCCGCCAAACTCACGCCCGGCGCCTCGGCACACTGCCCGCCGCCGCGCCGACGGCCGCCTCGCTTGCGGCTCGCGGCAGCAACGCCGCCCTGGCGCTCACCACAGCGCGGCTCGCCAGAGTCGTGCCCGGCTCCGCGCCGCCTCCTCGCTCTAGCCGGCGACGCTCGCCTACGAGCCTCGCCGCTGCCGACCGCCACCACGGGTGGCCGCGCCGGCCGCTGTCGCCGCCGCTGCGCGCTTGAAGAGCCGCCACGCGCCTCGGCCATCGCGCTCGTAGCCGCCACCGCGCCGACGCCGCTTGACGCGCGCACCACCATCGCCGCCGGCCCGGCTCGAAGCCGCCGCCGCCACGACGGGCCGTGCCCGCACCACACCGTTGCCGCCAGATGGCCTCGCCTGTCGGCCAACGCCTTGCTCCCACCGGTGTGCACGCAAGAAGATGAAGAAGTGAGCATATAGAGCATGTGGCGGCTAGGGGATGGGAACCCTAGCCGCCGCTCTTTTTCTTGGCTTGGTGAGTGTTTGGGCTAGGCGGTAGGGCAAGGCTGCGATGGCCCAACTGGCCGATTCAGCCGAAGAAAAAAGAAAAGAAAAAGAAGAAAAGAAAACGGGAAGAAAAAAAAAGGAGAAAAAAATTGCAGAAAAATTGCAGAAAATTTTGAAAAATTGCCAGAAAATCTAGAAGATTTATTTGGCTCTGTTTTTAATTTTTCTAGCTTTATTTCTCTGTTTTATGAATATTCTTTATGAGTTTTTGAATCCATTGCCTTATTTAAGATATTGCAATGCATAGCAATTTATTTTTTCTGCACTTTATGTTTTTGCAACCATTTTCTATCAGATTACACGCAGTAATCTAAATCAGAATTTTGAAATCATAAATCGTGAATCGTGAGTTTGAAGAACTGGCCCCGCATGGTCAGAAATACCTCACTTGGGCATCGGACGTGAAGATAGTTCTTGAGGGCAAGAAGCTCCGTACTACGATTGGTCTAGGGTCCTCGCAGGACACGAAACCTACCGATGAGCAGAACGATCAAACCATGCGCTGCCGTTTAAATGCATGAATCGCATTT
The DNA here is from genome assembly GCA_036346275.1 of Otatea glauca. Lineage (NCBI taxonomy): Eukaryota > Viridiplantae > Streptophyta > Magnoliopsida > Poales > Poaceae > Otatea > Otatea glauca. Next base: position 6,754,626 of record CM070726.1, on the reverse strand, counting down.
TCTTTTAGATTATGGTTGTTAGCATTTTCTTTTGAATAATGAATAGTAAGCTCTAGAAGAGCATACTTCTCTCATGAATAAATATGCAATTTATTCTTTATTCCAGTATTCTTTCATTTACAAGCAATATTTGAATTATTTTGCCTCTGTTTGATTGGGATTATATTTCTTGTATCTAGAAATCGTGTAGCGCCCAAATGGAAGAGATATGCATTGTTGATAGTGGCACAACAAATACCATCTTAAGAGAGTCTAAATACTTCCAATGATCACGAAGAACGCTGAAAGATTACTACGATCGTAGGAAGCGACTCATATGTAATCGGCTCGGAAGAGCTACTATTATAATGCCTATGGGTACAACTCGTAATTGAAGAAGCCCTTTGTACCTCGAATCAACGCGCACTCTCTTAAGCTTTAAAGACATCCGCGCCAATGGTTTTCACGTAGAAACCAATGAAGAAAATGGCAAAGAATACTTGTGCATTGTGAAGCACGCGGTATGTGGAAAAATGGTATTAGAAAATGTCCTCATATGAATCTGGTTGTACTACACGAATATTCATGCACCAAGTGTATACTTCCTTGAAGACTGCTTTTAGAACCTCCGAGTTATTCTCTTTATGGCATGGTAGATTAGGTCATCCTGGTCTTAGAATGATGAGAAATATAGTGAACAACTCACGTGGTCATGGCATTAATGTTAAAAATTTCCCGAATCATGAAGATTTTGTGTGCCCTGCATGTGCCACCGGGAAATTAATAACTAGACCCTCTGTTATTAAAGTGCAAAGTGAAATCCCTGCATTCCTGGAACGCATCTAGGGGGATATTTGCGGTCCGATTCAGCCCCGCCGTGGCCGCTTCGATACTTTATGGTGCTCATCGATGCTTCCTCGAAATGGTCGCATGTATGCTTGTTGTCAACAAGAAACCATGCTTTTGCAAAGTCGATCTCGCAGATCATAAGAATTAAGAATGCTTTCCCGATCATCGCGTGAAGTCCATCGAATGGACAACGCCGAGAATTTACTTCAAAGGCATTTGATGACTATTGCACAAAGAACAGGATAGCGCTTGAGCACTCCGCACCGCACGTCCATACGCAGAATGGACTAGCGTAGCACTAATAAAGAGGATTAAGTTCATTGCCGCACCGCTTTGCAGAGTTGTAACTTGCCCAACACTTGTTGGGAACACGCAGTCCTGCACGCAGCAGCTCTTATCAATTTTAGACCGTCGGCCTACAACATCCATTCTCCTATGCAGCTTGTGCACGGGATCATCCCGAAGATCTCCCATCTTAGGAAATTTGGGTGTATGGTATATGTACCTATACCACCCCCACAGCGGACTGCAATGGGTCCTCTCCGCAAGTCTGGGATATACGATGGTTATGAGAGTGCATCCATAATCAGGTATTTGGAACCCATGACTCGAGACTTGCATACACCTCGATTCACGATCGCATTTTTGATTTAAGATCGCTTCCGCCATTAGGGAGGAAATCAACCTTTGATGAAAAATGCCGGAAATCATATGGCATTCCACCGATCCCCGCACATGACCCCGCACTAATGAAGCAAATCAAGAAGTCCGAAGATAATTGATTTGCGAAATTTAGCAAATGAACTGCCTGATCATTTTGTGATCCAAGGGCGTGGTTAAGTCGCATGTACCAAAGCAAGAAATGCACCGAGAGGGTGGAAATACCAAAGAAAATAGAAGGTATCCTCACTGCTCAGAGGCCTCAAAGAAAAACAACAGAAACCCGCTACTCAAACCCAAAATACCCGGAGACGCCCTGAGAAAATCAAGCAGAGGACTTACCACAACCAATCACGAAAATGCCCTAAGGAAAGAAGGGAGCCGCTTGAGACTGCACTTGAAAGAAGCCAACAGAAAGGCAATTCCTGCACTTGAATCTTCCATCAAGGAAGCCGCGAAATAATGTGTGCGCACACATAGGCGATGAAAAGCTAAAGGAACTTGCTCCTGCGATAGGGAATAGCAGCGAAGAGCAAGTAGAAGTGCATGAAGCACCCCATGAAGAAATGGCCATAAACTTTGTAATAACAGGAGAATCCCTGAATAGAGCAACAGCCAACATTGATGCATACTTTGCAAAGAAGATTGCCTCGATCATTGATCATGATCCCGAGCCTGCATCTCTCGCAGAGTGCAAGAAAAGGCTAGATTGGGAAGAATGGAAAAAGGCAATCACTGCAGAGTTAGTCTCTCCAACAAGAGAGAGGTGTTTGCTCAGATGCCGCACACCTCCCCATATAAACCCCAGAGGTCACAAATGGGTCTTTGTTCGAAGAGAAATGAAAACAACGGTTGTAAGGTATAAAGCAAGGCTTGTAGCTCAAGGTTTCACTCAACGCCCCGGAGTTGATTATGAAGAAACATATTCTCCGGTCATGGGAGGAATTACCTTTAGATATTTGATCTCAATGGCGATCAACTTGAAGTTGAGAATGAAGCTAATGGATGTTGTCACAAAGATATTTGTATGGAAACTTGATTCGAGATATACATGAAAGTACCTAAGGAGTTCCTATCCCAACCAAGACGGAGCAAATAGAAACTCAGATAGTGTGAAATTGGAGAAATCACCGTATGGGTGAAGCAACAGAAGAATGTGGTACAATCGCTGAGTAATTTTCTCTGCAAGAAAGGATACACAAACAAATAAGATTGTCCATGTGTGTTTATACAACATCCCGAATGGATTCTCAGATAATCTCTGCCTATGTAGATGACTTGAACATCATAGGGACTGATGAAGAAATTGAAGAAGCATGCTCATACTTGAAGTCTGAGTTTGAAATGAAAGATTTGGGTAAAACTAAGTTTTGTTTAGGCTTGCACTTGAACATGTCCAAGGAGGAATCTTGGTACATCAATCAACCTACACACGTAAAGTGTTGGAAAGGTTTGAATTTGAAAAAGCATATCCTCGCGAAGACTCCAATGGTCGAAGGTTACTCCAAGCGCACCTAGACCCATACTGCACCTAGAGAAGAGGGGAGGAAGTCCCGGGAGCAGAATTCCCATATCCGAGTGCAATTGAGCGCCATGTACCTTGCAAATAGCACTAGACCGCATATTGCGTCACTGTGAATTTGCTAGCTCGATCTGATCTGGCGTAACCCACCAAAAGGCATTGGAAAGGGGTCAAGGACATCTTCCGCTACCTCCAAGGAAGCAAAGACCTCGGTTTGTTTTTCAGAAGAAACAATGAATTGAATTTGGTTGGCTACGCCGATGCTGGGTACTTATCAGACCCGCATACTAGCAAGTCCCAAACTGGCTATGTTTTCCTATGTGGAGGAACAACAATTTCTTGGAAGTCGTCTAAGCAGAATCTTGTCTCGACGTCGACAAACCACTCGGAAATCATCTCTTTGTATGAAGCATCCCGTGAATGTGCATGGCTCCGAAGAATGGTTCACCACATCCAGAAGTCGTGTGGCTTGAACATTGAGCAAACTCCCACGATAATTTATCAAGATAATGCAGCTTGTATTGCCCAAGCACAAATGGGTTATGTGAAGAGCAATCTCACGAAGCATATCAACCCCAAGTTCTTCTATGCCCACGAATTGCATAAGATGAACGAGATCAAGATATTGCATACTAAGTCATGTGAAAATCTTGCAGATTTGTTCACTAAATCACTCCCAGCATCTACCTTTGAAAGGTGCGTGAAAGGAATTGGGATGATGAGACTTAGAGAAGTGCAGATTTCAGGGGTGGATATGTCACATACTCCCACATGAATCTCGAGCATGAATTATGAATACCCGACATGAATCTCGAAGATTAACAATTGAAGTTGGGTGAATTGTACTCTTTTCCTTAGCAAGTTTTTCATGAAGTTTTCTTGCATAAGGTTTTTAACGAGGCAATTCGTGCAACATTGTAAAGCGTATGCTATGTACTCTTTCTCCAAGTATTTTTCCCACTGGGTTTTTCTGGAGTTTTAATGAGGCATATGCATCTCGCGGCAAAGGGCCCAAGGGGGAGTGTTGGGAAACCCTAATGGCCCATGAAGGCCCATTTTGGTCCCTTAGCCAAAACCCTAGTTGAGCGCTATAAAAGGAGGAGGGGTCCCCCCTATGTACAAGCATTCATTAGCAATAAAGAATTTCCGCTGTTGCTCTCCCTAAACACGTGTCTCTCTCTCTTTCTGTTCTCTAATTTAGATCTGTTCGGGAACCCCGGACTATTCGATAGCGAGGTTCCTTAACAGAAACCAAATAGGATGGAACCATCCGTTATGTATACCCTTTTTAACCACACGGATTAGTGCATACATACATCGTTAATTGTAATATCCCCTGCCTGTAACTCTCTTATAGTTAATGGTCATGTTTTTATGTACCAAACAGCTATATTGTTAGCAGAAGATATGTAATATAATCACGGATTGGTTGTGAAGCTCGACGCTGAGACAGATTTGAGTCTTCTGGAGCTGATCAATTTGGCAGCCATCGATGCCGAGTACCCAGGCACCGTGCACGAGCTGGCTGGCGGAACGCGCGATGGGCAGCTCGCCGTGCACAAGCGCCAAGGAGGAATGCAGATGACTGGATCGTGTTCTTTGCGGTTGCTTATCCACTTGGACATCCCGTCGCCATTGCAGCAGGAGTTTACCTAAATGTGTGTTTGCACTAGAAATTTGCAGATATGGTTAAAGTTGGCAGTCCAGAGTCAACAAGATACAATTAGGATAACGGATCAAGATGTTTGAAAACAAGACAGATCGTTAAGAAAAACACCCTCAAAATAGAGGCCGATACTGATACTACTCCCAACGTGTTGTACCATGACTCTATCGGCCGGTGGGTATAAAAGGTGAACGAGGGCAAACTAAAAAACAACACCAATCAACTCGTATCTACCTTTCATCTACTTTTTCTGTCAACTAGGAGTAGTGTTTTGTAACCTAGACTTTCTTGTAGTCCGATTTCGATCAATAAAGTTGCGCATCGCCGACTATTGATCTGCATCGATTACACCCCAGGTTCGATTTGCTCTGATTTTGTTGCACATCACTTTCTTCAGAGTCGATCTACCTTTACCTTCTAGTTAGCCTTCATCGGCTAATTGGATATACCTTTTTATATCGATTTGATCGGCTTTTAGCTGATTAATTCTAAGCTGGTTGTTTTCAGGATCGGCTTTGATCCAATTTTACATTTGCCCTTACCGACTGTACGGTCAAATTAGTTGGCACACTCTAAACCAGGTGTTCTTCTGGTGTGCTGTGGCAAGAACCCTACTTCAAGTTTTTGGCGCTAACATTCATGGCATGCCTGGTGGGACCAACAATGTCTTCATCAGGGAAGTCGATTCCACCATCTGATCTCAATACTGAAGCCATAATCGTCCGTCGACGGTTAACGCCCTTGGTGATCCAGGCGTTACAAATGGCCCGGTAAGTCAATATCTGCCCGCTCAAGCCAAACTATCGGCTATGATTAATCAGTCTGTGCACCATACTCTAATAAACCAATCATCGGCTCTCGTTACAACACTTAAGCTTATGATTGCGAATAGTGTGAAAACTATCGCTTAGGAATTGGCATCATCTGGGAGTCTGCTTGACCCAATGCAACCTCTGCCAAGTTATCTTGTTTTTTCAATAGCGCAAAATACGCAGAGTACGTCAACCGATCCTAAACCATCGGCTATAACATCACCCCCGACCATGATGCTGACTCAACCCACCATCACCACGAGATCCTCGGCCGAGTGGGGTAACTCATTATCAGGCCTATACCGATGCTGCCAAGTTAGATGCATCGACTATTGATCTGCATAGATTCAAAGCAAGTGGTAATAATAAAGAAAAGGATAAAGCTAAAGTTAATATGGTCGATTATTGTCCCAGTGAACCTTACGAAAATGATGAAGTAGAGGTAAATATAGCCGAATGGATTAAAGGGTCTAAAAAATATTTAGTCTGTTCCTAGCTTAAGCCGACTAAGAATAAGTCGGAGGTAAAATATGAGTTCGATGTGTCCAAGTGCGATCATATTTTTTATTTACTTTTGCAAGAAAAAATAATACGACTGCCTGAAGGGCACGTTATACCATCGACTGATGAGATCAAGAAACGAAGGTATTGCATGTGGCATCATTCTTTTTCTCATAATACTAATGATTGCAATAATTTTCGTCAGTAGATCCAATCGGCTATTGAGGACGGTCAGCTGAAATTTGCTGATAAGCCGACCATGCAAGTTGACATCGATCTGTTCCCTATAAATATGGTATAATGTTCGAGCAAGGGGAAAGAGCCAATGCACAGCGAAGAACCAAGAAGGGATCGACGAGTCGATATTCAATCGACCTCTAGTGGCAACCAAATGTTGAACATCACGATCGGTTCATTGCAAATAGAAGCTGATCATGAGGGTAAGAATTCAAGGACCGTTAAGCCCAAGGGGGACCCGCAAGTTGGCAAATGGTATAAAGCGAAAAAATCGCCTCCAAGGAGACAGGCTAATAGGCCTAAGCCGACGTTTTCTCAGTTACTAGAGAAATATGAAAGAATGAACAATCGGCTGCAATATCCTCCGCGTCAGCCAAACAATTTATATTGGCCAGAAAACTTGGAAAGGGCTCATCGGAGGTGCCCCTTTTGGCAGTTTTGCTGGGAAAGAGGAGTAGCACTGCCATCACCATACACGTGCCCAATGGAACACTATACCCAGGATGATTGGCCTAGACGATCGGCCAAAGAAAGGTTATTTGGACCGATACAGGATCGTCCTAAAAAAGTTATAGGAAGCTGATTCAGGAGAGAATTTCTCTGCCGAATCAAGTTAAGATCCAGATGGAGTTAGATTCTGCAATCCAGAAGGATTTGGCTGGCAAAATACGTAAGCCAATCGAGCCCAAAACAAGGTGGTGTCCACCTGGTCTCAGCTGATCACAGCGCAAATGGTTGCAAAGGCTACGAACTCAGGAGATTAGAGAGGTTGATGAAGAAAAACAAAGGGATCAAGCCTTCAATGAGCTTCGACCGATCAAAATTACTAAAATGTAGTGGAGGAAGAAAGAGCCGACGGAAGAAGACTTCGATTCAGTCGATGATCTAAATTCTCTGATGATACGAGATGATACTCCGCTGATGGACATCAATATGGTGTTTACGCTACCAGCTGAATTCAAAATAAAAACGGAATCAGCTAAAGGTACCTTTGCTCAGTTGTGTTGGGGGGCTCATGATGTAGTCTTTGAAAAACCCCGTGACGTTCATCGGCATCTCAAGCCGCTATACTTAAAGGGACATATAAACGGCAAGCCAATTTCACGGATGTTGGTGGATGGAGGAGCAACAGTTAACCTAATGCCATACACCACATGCAAGAAGCTGGGTAAGTCTGACGAAGACTTAATCAAAAACTAACATGGTTTTAAATGACTTCACAGGTGATCCCACCAAAGCTAATGGCGTTATGGTAACAGAGTTGACTGTCGGTAGCAAAACATTGCCAACTGCTTTCTTTGTAATAGATGCCAAAGGCAACTATAGTGTATTGCTCGGAAGGGACTAGATACATGCAAATTGTTGCATTCCGTCAACTATGCACCAGCTGCTTGTCTAATGGAACGGAGATGAGGTCGAAGTCATCCCAGTCGATACATCGGCTCATATTATTATGGCTAGTTCAGATGCGAATTGGCAACATGAAGAATCTGAGTGCATATTAGGCAAAGTATTATACGATTGTGATTTCATTCTCATCAGCAAGGAAGGACTCATGCCGATCAGTGTTAGACCCAACACGATTGATCGGACAAACAAGGTTTTGCGCCAATGGGGTCCGACCAAACAATAAAGGCACAACAAGAAAAAATGTAGAGCTATCGGCAAATGCCAGATAGCTATGAGGCCATTGAAGATTTTCAAAAAATTGAGAAGTTAGGTCAAGGATTCACATCGACTGATATGCTTGAGGAAATCGACATAGGGGATGGCGATAGAAAAAGACCTACTTTTATTAGTGCAAAATTAGATGCGGAATATAAAGAAAAGTTGGTTAAAATACTTAGATATTATAAAGATTGTTTTTCTTGGGAATACCATGAAATGCCTGGTTTAAGCTGTCAGCTTGTTGAGCATCGGTTACCTATAAAGCCAGGTTATCGGCCGTTTAAACAGTCTCCTCGGAGGTTTAATCTGGTTTTGTACAACATTACAAAAGAAGAAATAGGATGATTGCTGGAGGTCAAATTTATCAAGCCTTGTCGATATACTGAGTGGGTGTCAAATATTGTTCCGGTGATGAAGAAAAATGGAAAGCTTAGGGTGTGTGTTGCCTTCAGAGATATGAATAAAGATACACGAAAAGATGAGTATCCGATGCCAATAGCCGATATGCTTATTGACGCTGCATCAAAGAATAAAATTATTATTTTTTTAGATGGCAATGCTGGAAATAATTAGATATTTATGGCAGAAGCCGGTATAACTAAGACCGCCTTCCCGTGACCCAACGCGATAAGGTTATTTGAGTGGACGGTTATGACTTTCGTCTTATCAGCGGGCCATGAATATGATTTTCCATGATTTAATCGGCCATATTGTCGAAATATACATTGATGATGTTGTGGTAAAATCAAGAGATGATTTACAGCACTTGACCGATTTAGATAAACTTTTCTAGAATACGAGAGCGCATGGCCTAAAAATGAATCCATTGAAGTGCGCATTTGGTGTGTTGGCAAGGCAATTTTTGGGCTTTATGGTTCATGAGAGGGGAATCGAGGTTAACCAAGAAAGGGTTAAAGCTATAACCAAAACAAAGCCACCGACATGCAAGAATGAGTTGCAAAAATTAATCGGCAAAATCAATTATCTTCGGTGATTTATTTCCAATCTTTCTGGTTGAATTCGCATGTTTACCCCTCTGCTGAAATTGAAAGATGGTCAAGAGTTTGTATGGGGAGCTGATCAGCAAAAGGCTTTTGACGATATCAAGGAATACTTGACTAGTCCTCCAGTCTTGGCCGCACCACGTAAAGGTGTTCCTTTCAAGTTGTACATATCAACCAAAGAGGAGACTATCAGAGCTGTCTGGCATAAGAAGCCCATTATAAAGAAAGAGTAATCTTCTATTTAAGTCGACGCTTATTGGATGCCAAAATTAGGTACCCTTTCGTCGAAAAGTTATGCTTATCTTTATATTTTGCCTATACGAAGCTAAGGCATTAAATTTTAGCATCGGCTTGTAAGGTAGTGTGCAAAACCGATGTTATAAAATATATGTTATCAGTTCCAATTCTGCGAGATCGACTTGGTAAATGAGCTTATAACTTGATAAAGTTCGACTTGTCATACGAATTGGCCAAGGCGGTTAAGGGACAGGTTATCGCCAATTTTATAACAGGGCACGACACCTGTGCCGATCTAGTTTCTATTGCCTCGTGGCAACTGTATTTTGATGGGTCAGTATGCAAGGAAGGTGATGGTATTGGTATAATGCTCATCTCACCTAACGGTCACAATTTTGAGTTTGCATTTCGGCAAAATAGCCGATGCTCTAATAATCAGGCAGAATACGAAGCACTACTCAAAGGTCTACAGTTGCTGGAAACTATTGGAGTAGGCGCTGTTGAGGCTTATGGTGACTCCTTGTTAGTTGTGCAGCAGATCAAAGGAGAGTACCAATGTCACGATGAGGTGTTACTCAAATATTTAGGATAGTGCCTTGATGCAATCGGCTCATTTACTTTGTTTTCTATCAGCCATATTCCCTGGGAAATGAACTGTAGGGCTAATCTGTTGGCTCAGTAAGCGTCCGGGTATAAGGACTTTAGCTGATACCAAGAGCCTGAGCTGGTTGATAAGGTAGTGATGTGTGTTGATACTGACGATTGGAGAATACGGATAAGAGAATACCTTATTAATCCATCTAAGCCAACAGAACGCAAGATAAGACAACATGCATTAAAATATGTAGTCCTAGATGGAATATTGCATTATCGGACGTTGGAGGGATTGCTATTAAGATGCCTTGGAGCCGATGAAGCCAGAGTAGTAATGGGCGAAGTCCATGAAGGAATTTGCGGGTCTCATCAATCGGCGCATAAGATGAAGTGGATACCTAGACACACAGGGTATTTTTGGCCGACAATGTTGGAAGACTGCTTTCGAAATTATAAAGGGTGCCAGACTTGTCAGAAGTTTGGTAATGTACAGCTTGCACCAGCATCGACTTTGCATCCAATCATCAAACCGTGGTCATTCAGAGGATGGGGAATAGATGTAATCGGCCAAATATTCCCTACTTTAAGTAAAGGCCATAAGTTTATTTTGGCTGGGACAGATTATTTCTCCAAGTGGGTTGAGGCTATACCGCTTAAGAAAGTTACAAGTGTTGAGGCCATCGGGTTTATCAATGAACATATTATTCGCCGGTTTGGTATCCCACGGACAATCACGACCGATCAAGGCACAATGTTCATGTCTGATGAGTTTGGAGTTTTTGCTAAAAGTTTGGGCATTAAATTACTTAACTTGTCACCATATTACGCTCAGGCTAATGAACAAGCCGAGTCATCCAATAAAACATTGATTAAGCTGATTAAACGCAAAATCGAAGAAAGGCCGAGGAACCGGCATTCAACATTATCGGAGTCATTATGGGCCTATCGGCTAACATACCATGGATCGACTAAACTTTTGCCTTATCAACTGGTTTATGGTCAAGAAGCCGTTTTGCCCGTAGAAATCAACATTAATTCCATTCGTGTGGCCAGGCAGAATGAATTGTCGACTCAAGATTACAAAGGGTTGATGGTCGACAATCTAGACGACTTGGCTGAGATACGATTAACTACACTAGATCGGCTTAAGAAAAACAAGTTGAGAGTGGCTTAGGGCATACAACAAAAAAGTCATGCTCAAGTCCTTTAACGAAGCTAATTTGGTATGGAAGACTATACTACACGTTGGGTCAAAGGATAGCCGATTTCGTAAGTGGTCCCCTACATGGGACAGGCCTTTTAAAGTTAATCGGCTTGTTGATGGAAATTCGTATATACTTGAAACTTTGGAGGGGTTAGTTCTTCCTAAGGCGATCAACGGGAAATACTTGAAAAAATACTACCCTAGCGTGTGGATAGGGTCTTAGCCGACAGAGAAAAAAGGCTGACTTGGAAACCAAAGTGATTCATTACGAGCATGAACGAAAGTATAATAAAATTTAATCGGTTAAACAGCCGATCATAGAAGCATTACAAAAGTAGTTCCAAAAGCCCAACATCAAGTTTTTCATTACAAACTAGCACTGCAGGCCAAAACCATGGAGTCTTGTGCCCAAAGCCGATAGGGCGCCCGCAGCTTTGGCAATTGCATCTTGCACTTCATCAACTATGCGTTGGTCTTCTTTAAGATTTCCTGGCACAGGAGTCACCTTGGCCGATTGTTTCTTAACATTAACTATAGCCATGGCGATGCCAAGGTTTTGTTCTTTGATTGCCGATGAAGTCTTCTCCATGGTTTTTTCACCTTGGCATCGGCAACCAACTCATCTAGGAGCTTCTGATCGGCTTCTTGGGCTTCGTGCTGGGTGATTCTCGCTTGGGCTGCCTCCACTTGTGCCTTCTTCTTGTCCAGATGGCAGACGTTCAAGAGTGCTTCCATTGCTTCTGGGGGCAGATCGGCTTCTATAGCCGCCATGGCATCTCTTATTGGCTGATTGTTGCTCAAGATTTCTACCTGTGGTTTCATCACCAGGTCGAAAAGTTTATCAAGCCGTTCTTGCATCCCCGGAGCTGAAGTCATTGCAGTCGACGCCCCTTTAGATACTTCAAGAATTTTCCTGATCTCTACGTCATAATCATCTATGGCCATGATCTCTAGGTCGTCAAGACGAGCCAAAGTAAAGCCTAGTAAGTCTGTTGGGTCAGAGGATTATGGGACTGCAACAACTATTGGGGTCGGTGGCGTCGGTTGGGAAGAAGGAGGTGGAACCTCTATAGAAGCACCGGGCAAATCGGCTAAGATGTTTGCTACTTACACCGATGCGGTTGGCTGTACAAGATGGTTTAAAAGGTTAGAGCCGATAACATAACGGTCTTCATTATGTAACCTATGAAGGAAACAACTTACTTCTGCAGTAGCTAACGCATGTGGCGAGCTCTCGCCACTCTGTTCCTAGGGTTTTGAGCCCCTTTTAGCAGGAGCTTTAGTGTACTTGGTCTTCTTCTTTTCTGAAATAACAATCGGCTACGAGTTAGTAACCAGAAGGAGTATGGGAAAGGTGATAGTCGATCAGGATATGCTTACTGGGTTGTTGTTTTTTCTCCAAATTCAACAGCGACGGACTTTTGGATGCCTAAGGAACCCGAAGTGTACCCAGTAAGGGCAGTCGATTGATGTGGCCGTTTGCTTTGTTGGCTGCTACCCGATTGTCCAGGAATAGGCTTCTTGCCAACAGCCTTAGTCTGCAAATAAACAATATTGGTAAATAACCTATCTTGGACAAAATTAAAGATGATAAAGAATAAAGTTGATTAAAGCCGATACCTCGCCTGTTACATTTACTAGGCTGGTGTTAGTGTAACCTGACGAACTAGCTTCACTGCTAGAATTGCTGTTAGACACTAACGTCGACTCCGGTAGGTCTAAGAAGAATTCCTTGATTATAATTGATAGAGATTTTCCCATACACAATGATTCTGCAATAGCCGACCACCATGATGTGTAGTCACCTACCCGGCGGGCATTCAGGAAGAAGTGGGGAAATCCACGAAGTTGAAGGTCATCGGCTATTTCTAAAACCAGTATGGCCGTAGCAGCATTTCGGACCCTAGCTCTGGGTTGTAGCCGATCAAGAAGTGGCAGACTTGGAATCACTTGGCCAAAGCCCAACTGTCTCGCATAAACAGACGGATGATAGAACTCGTATGACGGTTGGAATGTTCGATTTCTGGTATGGAGGCCAACATGCATAACGCACGGAGAAACAAAGAGCTTGTACAAATCTAACGTCTCTTTAGGCATTGAAGAACTATCGGCTTCCAGATGTAAAAAAGAAGGCCAGGAGAAATCGGCTACAGAACTATAACTAAAAAATTCTTGTTGCTTGAAATATTCAATATCAAGTTGCAAGGAAAATGCCAAGTATTTTCTACAGCCGATGGGGGTGATTCTTGTCTCATTACCGGAGCACATCATGAATCTTTCACCAAAAGATCGGCATTCTCTGAACTAGAAAGGTGCTCCCTCTTGAGTATCATCCCTTGGGAATGGAGTCCCGTCGGCTAAATTCAAGTTAAAAGAATGGCTAAACAAGCAGTACAGCCAAATTTGCATGAACCATATTGGCCCTCCTACATTGCCGACGGTAAATTGCTCAAAATCAGTGAAAAGCTGACTCATTATATACAGCCCCAAGCAAATTCTTACCTAAGGCCAGTCGACGGCCTTCAACATACTGTTCTGCTATGATTTGATAAACCTGGGTAGGCCCAAGATATGCACCACAGAATAAGAAGCGATCCAGCCAGAGGTTAAGAAAAGCCACGTGCTCTTCATCCGATATGGGCCCATTAACTTTGTTATTATTACCGATATACTTGGCCCATCCTTCACCCTTTGACCTTATAAGTTTATATCTGGGCTTACCACTAAAAGCTGATATTTGCTCGCCATCTGGCCTGAGGTAGTATAGTTGAGCTACATCCAATAGGGTTGAGCTGACGAAACCAGTGTGAAATAAGAAAGCATTGAAGCAGTCCGACCAGAAATAACGAGCCGTGGCTACTAGAGGCTCATTGTCTTCTGGATCGGCTAATGAAAGTTGGATACATTCGGCTATACCCATTCTCTCCCATGACTCTCTCTTCTGGGCTACCACCCTAATAAACCAATTTCTCCACCCTTTAAGAGCTGTCGGCCAAGCCCTGAAGCTGCCATTCCACCTTTCTATATTATGACCAAAAGCCAACAATGGAAGGCGAGGAATTTCTTGGTTCGTAACGGTGTTGACATCAAAGTTCCCAAAGGGTCCCAAGAAATATTGGTCAATGCTATGCGGTATCGGGATGAGTATCTAACACGGATCCATTTGCAGCCGATCTGAAAAGGACGATTGAGCTGAAGCACTTCTCTGAAAACTCGTCAACAAAAGGTGCAGAAGCCGATTGCGATGGTCTAGAGAGCTCGAGCGTGTGAAATTGACAGTGTGGGGGCCGCCATTTATAGCGAGGTAAAAGGTGAAAAGGCGGGAAGGAGGATATCGAGGGGCTCGAACAGTTAAAACGCATGATATACATATCAAGAAATTACAGCGCAATAAATGCGACGGTTACTGTATGAGAATTGATAAATCCGATGGAACAAAAGCCGATAAGCGAGAATTTTTGGCAGATAACAAGTTATCTCCCAAAAATCGGGGGCATATGTTTACACCAGAAATTGGCAGATATGGTCAAAGTCGACAGTCCAGAGTCAACAAGATACGATTAGGATAACAGATCAAGATATTTGGAAACAAGACAGTTCGTTAAGGAAAACACCCTCAAAATAGAGGCTGATATGGATACTACTCCCAATGTGTTGTTCCATGACTCTATCGACCGGTGGGTATAAAAGGCGGACGAGGGCGAGCTAAAAAATAACACAATCAATCAACTCGTATCTACCTTTCATCTACTTTTTCCGTCAACTAGGAGTAGTTTTGTAACCTAGACTTTCTTGTAGTCCGATTTCGATCAATAAAGTTGCGCATCGCCGATTATTGATCTTCATAGATTACGCCCCAGGTTCGATTTGCTCTGATTTTGTTGCGCCTCGCTTTCTTCAGAGTCGATCTACCTTTACCCTCTGGTTAGCCTTGATCGGCTAATTGGATTTACCTTTTTATATCGATTTGATCGGCTTTTAGCTGATTAATTCTAAGCCGGTTGTTTTTCAGGATCGGCTTTGATCCAATTTTACACTTGCCCTTACCGATTGCACGGTCAAATCGGTTGGCACGCTATGAACCAGGTGTTCGTCTGGTGTGCTATTGCCAAGAACCCTACTTCAAGTTTTTGGCGCCAACACTGTACTCTCCAGAGGATGACACATTAAGATTTGAACAACCCTGCTGCCATGATTTTTCTTGCTTGATGATTTCGACGATCCTTGGCGGCTGAAAGGAGGTATTTTGAAATGTTCTTCGGTTTCTTTCT
Organism: Otatea glauca; assembly: GCA_036346275.1. Classification (NCBI taxonomy): domain Eukaryota; kingdom Viridiplantae; phylum Streptophyta; class Magnoliopsida; order Poales; family Poaceae; genus Otatea; species Otatea glauca. The sequence goes on along the minus strand of CM070726.1, from coordinate 6,739,422 downwards.
TTCTGTAAGTTCCCGCATGTGTAGATAATAATGCCATTTGTTGAAAGTAATCAAGAATTTTCATTGTTGGCTTGATATGTTATGGAAGGAAAGAAGAGATTTGAAAGTAATCTAGACTTTCTATTGTTAGCTTGCCATGTTGTATGACAAGTAGAGATCATGATGCAATCAGCAATCAAATCAAATTAATTTATTTTCTTCTTTAACTTATTCCTTAGATAGTTCTATATATGTACTATAAATACTAGCTTCAAAGTTGAGATGAATAACACAAGAGATCAAATTACCCCAAAACCTATATGTCCACTTGCATGTGTTTCTTTGATCTGAAATTATTTGCAGTTGTTCCTAGGGCAGAAACCAACACCATTTAGCTCCTTTCTGCGTTACTCCGGTGTGCTTGCATTCAGGATGAAAATTACAATAGAAAGATTCAAGTAGTCATATATGAGACAGATATTATGAGATGACTGAATAAACACCTCTATCAATTCTTGCCAGCCTTTACTGTGTTTCATTTGTATTGCTCAGTGAGATTTCTAAACAAATGCGTGCCACACGTGCCAGGTGAACCTACAGGGCGGTCTAGCGGTGACAATCCGTAGGCCATCTGCACTAAGGGAGGATTGATAAATTTTGCCAACTGCGTTTGTGATGCTAACTATAGTGTTTTCTTTTTTGTTTATTATATCTAGAAATATAGAACTTGCGGCGATTGTAATACAGCGTGAATTCAGTTTCTACACAAACACTGATTCCGTACATTTAAATACGTGATGTACTGCCATCCAGAATTAATTCATTGTCTTCATTTAGTTTAAGAAGATATGCTACAGATTTAGTCTCAAAATGATAATTACTGACCGACCCTGGAACATGCATTCAAATTTCGGCGAAATCCAGCGAAATTTCACCGAAATCTCGGATTTCAGGCCCCAGAGATCCAAATTATCAGTGGGATAAAAAAATTGAAATTGCTAAATTAATTTCATTTTTTGAGCGAGATTTTGCCCAAACCGGCGAAAATTTTGTGCAATTCAACCTGATTTTGCTGTTTTATTGCCGGATTTGACTGGAATTACATCAATAACCCACAAGAAAGTAATCTTCGATGATAATTTATCAAAAAAAAATTGAGACATTTTAAAATTTCGGCAGAAAAACTATTGGAATTTTATAAAATTGAAAATGCTTTGTCATACTGTGAAAAATTTATGGTACTATCTTAAGAAGTCTAGGATCATAAAAAAAATTAAAATATTTTAACTTCATTTGTTATCTTTTAAAAATAAAAACAGAATTAGCATAAACAAGGTAGTAATCGTGTCGGAATTTTATAAATTGTTTCAAGTTTGATCATGACTTACAATTTTTAGGAGATCTTAATAATTCCATCATAACCCTTGTGTAAATGTTTCAAAAAATGTAAACCTGTTTTGGTTGGTCAATCAAAAATTGTAGATGGTACAAGCACGTGCTCTGAACTCCGAAAACTATGAAGTACCACTTTCACATTTTTTGGGAATTTGTTATTGTTTATCAAGATCTCAAAATTTTATGGAAACATCATTGATTCTTACCAACTATCCACAAAAAATTTCATAATTTTTGCATGCTCAAAACTATAGAAAAAAAGTTACTATGAAGTATAACTTTCACATTTTTTGGGAATTTTCTATGGTTGATCATGATCTCAAAATTTTATAGGAACATCACTGATGTTTTCTAACTATAAAAAAAAACTTCATAATTTCTTGCATTCCCAGAACTATGTAAAAAAAACGCCATAGCCAGGACTTGAACCCAAGAGCTTGTGTTTGTTAGACGTGACCTTTACCACTGAGCAAGGGCTACTAGTGGCTTTTAGGATTGAGAACTAAATTATTTTATACCTGTGAACCACACTGGTTTTAATGCCTCTATCATTTGTTTTTGGATTCACTTTCCCTCTGGTCATTCGCTTCCCCAACCACAAACCTCATCTCCCTCTCCAAGCCGACCAAAATCTGGCCAAGTCCGGCCGTGTTTGGTCAACAGGAGTAACAACGAGGTTATTGTCGATAACATGGAGGTGGAGTTTGCGCCACTGACGTACTAGTATTCGTAGGTACGTGATGCAAATATATATTTTTTATTGTGATGCAAATATGTGATAAATTGTCAGAAGTATCGATTTTATTTCATGCCTATTAATTGTGATGCAAATATACATTGATTGTTTCCAATTGTGACTCTCAAAATCCGAATTTCAGTCGAAGTGCTGCAGAAATTTCTAACTTCACGGATTGATAATCATCTAAAAATTTTATGGCAAGGTTAATGATGCATCATGATCATTCAATCAAAATTTCAAAAAAATTTAATGTACTTTCAAACATTTTCCATCCGGACATCACCACTGTCCAAATTTTTAAAAATCCCTCGAGCTTCACCATCACCTAAACATTTTATTGAAATATTATTGATATGTCATAATCATGCACAAAAAATTTCAAATATTTCTAACGTGTTTTGTCCCGTTTTTCATTCGGTTCAAAATTGTCGGTCAGCGTTTTATCTTGACAGTAGCAATGTTTGAATTTTTTAAAATTCCACATATTCCATAATTATCTAAAAATTTTTATGCAAACATCATCAATATGTTAGAAATCTCCAAAACAATTTTGAAAAATTTTCGTCTTTGTTTGTCCCACTATTTTGGGTATACCGTCCGAAATTTCGGTTTTCTCGGTAAAAACGAACCGGATTTGAATTTTTATTTTTGAATTTAGGGCTGAGATTTGTCCGAAATTCCGAGATTTCGACGAGATTTCAGATTTTGGTCCCAGGCTAGATTTCATCCTAAAATGAAATTTGAATCCTTGCCCTGGACTATATTCTACTAGTATTTCAGCTGGCTATAAACTACTAAAACATGACCTTGCTTTGCTGCACTTTGAAGAATTTTAAGCATGTAAAGTTCACAGCCACCGGCTCGAATTTAATGACCTGGCATGTGAATGGTACACACAAATGACTAGCTTATGATGACTTATGATTGCCTTCATCATTATGATTGCATGTTTGTGGAAAATTATATGATCATTGTGTATCATGATGGTGTGAAATGGATGTTTATGCCGCCTTATATATAACGGAATAACTATCGATCGGAAGTTCGATCTGAAATTTTTTTCCGGATGTCTGTATTATTTTTTTCTATGCGTGTAATATTTTTAATCACCGTGTACAACAAAAATACGCGATGACAGTAGGAATGTCGATCCGGATCAGCGCAACATTTTTTTTCCAGGCGTGCAACATTTGTAATCACCATGTGCAACAGAAACGCGCGATGACAGTAGGAATGTCCATACAAAAATAATATTATACACAGTGATTACTTTTTTTGCGCACGTTATTAGAAAATATTGTGCCGACGTATCCGACAAAAAAACCTCACGCCGGGTGTTCGACTCCTAGCATCTCCCTATATATAAAGGGAGACCTGATCTAGAACGCACCAGTTTTAGGATATGTTAAATTATATGTATAGTCACTATATATTAAACTAGGAGACGGGGTATTAGAAGGTAATTGGATATACACGGTGCTTGATATTCCCTCGGATTCTAAATATAAATCATTTTGGATATTGACTAAGTTTCCAAGGTGACACTTTAACCATTAATTTATATAAAATGACAGTTTCAAATAAAAATAGTTTTACATTTGAAAGATCATGTAGAGGTTTACCCATGTGAGTGATGAGTAATTGACTAGGTTTTAGTTTGTGGTGCTCAAGTTTGAGTTTGACTTGAATTGGATCTAAATTTGAAGCAATTTGAAGTGCTATCAGGATTGGCGGCACCACTGGCATGGGACAGGCGGTAGTGCCGGCCCTACGGTGCTACCGGCCTCAGTGGTGGTAGCTATTTTACAAAGATGGTTTCTCTGGACTTTTAGCAGAGCGATACTACCGACTTGCTAGTGGCAGTAGTGCCGGGGGAGCAGAACTACTGGCCCATAGTGGCAGTAGTTATTTTTCAGTGAGCCAATTTTTCTTAGTTGGGCAAGAGCTATAATACCGGCATTGGGATTGTAGCAGTACTGGACTTGTGGTACTAGAGGCCTCTGGTTGGTGGTAGTACTGGGTTTCCTGATTTTTCCAGTGAGATGAATTGTGAATTGTGCTTCGATTATGTAATGTTTATTACATATCTTTGTGAACAGTACTATGTGACTATTTGATTGTCGATATTGGTTGTAGGACTTCTGTGCTAAGTCATAGTGAGGCAGAGAAGACCTGGAATAGGCTTGGAGAGTTGAGGTCTAGAATGGTCAAGGGACGTCGGAAGATGACAGAGGCTAGAAAGTGGTTACGAGCCGGGAATACAAGGAGCCTGAGTGTGAAGCACTCGTGATAGACATGGTGGGTAACAGCATGGACCAGGACTAGGCTCAGTGAGGAGTTGAGGTCCAGAACGGTCAAGTAAGCCATAGCTGTCACGGTGAAGCAGTCAAAGACATGTGGCATGACAAGTGACTTAGGCCCGTTTGCAAGCGACGATAGTTCGAGGGAATTTGGACGCGTGAGAGACTTAGCGGAAAGTAATTTTGGCCACATGATGGATGACGAAGTATGGTCGATGCTTCATGGTGAAGGAAGACAAGCAGTTTGGAAAACCGCGGCAGTGGCCTAAATGGTTTAGGTCAAGCCAAAATGGACATGGACGCAAATTCGGGCTTGTGGAATGAATTAGGCGTCATGGAGAAGGCCACTTTGAGAAGTGTACTTGTGTGAGTGTAAAACCTGTTATGTGTGTTGGGTTATCGGGTTAACCCATGTAAGAGTGGATGATATCCACTTGTGTGTCCAAGTTTAGGATTAAGGTTGCCTCCTCTATATGAGGCCTTAAGAGGCATAGAGGGAGGTGCTGCGGAACGGGTAGGCTAGTCTAGTGAAAAATCAAAATTTTCTACCGCGTAACCAAATAACCACTACAAGTTATAGATCATAGAATTAACACTAGACGCGCAGACCCGTAGCGAAAGTAGAGTCGATGTAGCGCGGTGGTGCAGATGTAGTCGTACTAGCCTCTCGCCTCCCCAACAACTCTTTCTGATTGTCGCAGGTTGCGGATCGTCCTAGCATTGAAGCTTCGCAGCAACGCCTCCAAGGTATCCACACATACAGGACATGAACACAATGCACCGGAGTGCTAGCGCTGGCTATGCGGTTCTGGGCGAAGGGGGAATGGCGGCTAGGGTTTTAGGAATTCCGAATTCCTATTGTGTTTCTTCGTGTATCGATCACCACTCAAAGCCACCACCTCCTCCCTTTATATAGACGTCCCATAACGGGTTTCAACCCTTGAAGCCCATTAGGATCTCTAAGCCCATTACAACTCGGATCCCTATCCGAATTGGTTACAGCCCCTTAAGCGTGCGACCCTATAGGTTTACGTGCACCCAGACATGGCTAGAGTACCCCTATCGATCGTTGAGTACTCCTACTTGACCATCGGATACACCTACTCGATCATCGAGTAATCGACTAATAGTCGATAGCGTCCCCTAGCAAGACTTACCGACTCCTCCGTACATGTAAAGATCGGACGAACCTCAACAATATTCTATATGCATTTCCTTTTGCCGCACGATATCGGTCAAATCCAAGGCGAGTTGTTGTCATCCTTATATAGATGGCTCGACAATTCTTTCTCGATTTCGTGACTAGGATTCTCTGAATACATCGAGTTATCTCTTTGACTCGATGATTCGAGTAACTCTTTACTCGAATAGCATGGCCATGCATTTCTGAAATCCGACCACTCGAGAGGTCTAGAGATATCTCTCCCATTGTATGGAGAGGCAAATCCTATCTTGATCGACCACGCTTCACAGCATGTTTCATGACAAACCCAAAAACCATCTTTATAACTACCTAGTTACAGAGTAGCGTTTAACCACCCCTAAGTAAGTCATTACGCATCTTGAGAATATGCGACAATCTCAAGTCAAAAAATATAGCATAAACATCGTATATGAGATGAACTGATGACATAAAATAAAACAACGTTCTCGCAGTGTCTCATAGTGGGTCGATGTCCAACACCATGTTCTCTAACATGTGTCCATATTATTGGTTTGATATCTCCATATCTATAACCCGTGAAACATGGTCATCGACCAATACATCTGCTAGTCTACTCATATGTGTCCTCGTATGATTATCGACTAGGGACCCTTTTTAGAATGAACATCATAAATATGAATATAGAGTTTCACAAACGAGTCACTTACTTGTTAATCAATATCCATGATGTTATTCAAAGAACAATCTCATAGTTTATGAATATTTATGGAAATATAATCATCTCTATGATTGCCTGTATGGCATATTTCCAACAAGAGGTGGGTCTCTAGACTCTAGATTAGGGCTTCCACAAGATTTTAGTTTTCTTGTGTGTGTGCGCGCTTCTTGGAAGCTTTGCCCTCAAGTGAGAGGCTTTGTAATCATCTATTTTACTCTAAAATGAAATCAAAATTCGAGCTCAAGCTTTGCCTCTTGTTTTGATCCTCCCTCTTCTTAAGTTTTGATCTTTCTTATTTTGTTTCTTCTTCTCTTGATATTCTGTTGCCAACGATGAGTGGTTGATAGATATATCCTCTGGAGATCATCATATCCCATTCATCTAGGCAAACTCTCACTTGTTCATCAAGAGATTCTCAAGAAATCGATTTTTGACTTGAGAGAGAAGGATTTCTGTAAGACTGTGTTCTTGGACTTTTGGGGGCAATTTCTTTGTAGTTCTTGCTTGCTGTATGGGAGGCCATCTAAAATCATCTTGATCATCAAATCCCTACGATCAAACACAGGGTGAAGATTTAGGATTTGGCCCGATTTTACAGGTAACCTTGGAAGAACTTTATGTAAATGCTAATGCAGGCATGGCAACTGGCGCACACAATCGATCTGGTACATTATGCATGCATGACCAGCTTATAAAAAAACTAGAGGCGACCCTTCCATAATGAAAGCATGAAAAACTGAAAAAGGTTCTCTCTGAATTCCTCGTTTTGAGATCTAACTAGACACTATCTATATATAAGTCTAGAGTGAGTACCTAGTTACGCATATGTACAAGTTTGCGGATACGGTACAATATTCATAGCGTCATGTCTCAAGCTTAACATAGCAGATGAGATATTAGAAGATAACTGAGCACACACCATGGTTGATATGAACACTGTAGATACCTTTCTAGCTGGCTGCTGACCTATTTTACAGGCAAAAACTCCGCCGACCTGGGCAACGCTGGGCGGGATGTAAGACGTGGCCTACCTCATCAAGCTGCTCACAGCCGAGGAGCCTACGAGGCGGTGTGTTTTGAAGCGCGTACGCAGCGAGATACATCGGCGTGGTAGTAGCTATTGTATATATGCATCCGGTTTTTTTTTGGCTAGACTACATTAAATTCAATGTGAACTGTTAATTCTTTTCAATCCAATATATCAAATTAACTAATATTTATTTATACTTCCTTCGATACGGAATAATAGGAATACTCCTAACAAATCATGTAACATCCCAAGAATTGTGAAAATAGAATAAAGTGACTTGGCATGACTTTTCATGAATTTTTGGATTTTCTACTGAATTTATTTATTTAATACTTTATTTTGCCATATTTAAATTCCTTTTTACCCAATTTATGACATTCAAAAGAAACTTATAAAAATCCCAAATAACCCAATCTGGGAAATAATTTTACAAAATACTAAAATAACTGAGATGAATAAATATAAATTGTTCTAGAAATTTCCACAAATTTTATGTGCCTTGAAAATTCAATTACTGTTCAAAAACAGCAAAATTTCCAGTATTTTAATTTAAAAACTACAATAGATAATTCAATGAAATTAAATAAAATAGAGACCTTGTTCCTCAGCCTATCTATATAAATTTTTTCAGAATTTTTCCTCTTGCCTAAGCCCACGAAAAAGCAGTCACAAACATCCAAGCCAAAAAAGAAGAAAAATGATTCTACAGTACAACAACAGGGTGTTGACAGAATGCCTCCAAGCCAGTCACTGCCAGTGGGCCGCACTGGCTGGGAGGCCCTGCTAGCGAGCCTCTCCCCTCTCCTCTTCCTCTGCCCTCTACCCAGCATGTGCCACGACAAGGCACAGCCTTGCCATGCACGGCCACGATAGAGTTTGCCTGTCACGCGGCCGTGACTAGCCATGCCTCACCTGCTCCGTCGCGTGCCCATACCGAGCCTTGCCTTCTCCACTGCACCCTACCTTAAAGCTGCCTTAGGAGCCACCTACCAGCCCCTGCTCGCCCGCACCTCGCTCCCCCTTCGCTAAGAGCTTGCCAAGCTCGGGACGAGGCCGGCAAGCACGTTTTCGCAAATTCCAACACCGGTTGAGATCTTCGACCAACTCCTCTTACCGTTAGATTCCACTCAGTCCCCTAACCCCTCCCCTCTCTTTGATTTCAGCTCGAATCGACCACACCGCCACTGCTTCGGTCGTCTTCGTCTTCGTCTCCACCTCCGGCCGCACGGTGGCAAGCCACCTCAACCACCCTCCGCTGCTCCGAGGTAACAAAACCGGCTCATTTTCACCCCTAGAGCTTCTCCACCGCTCAGTCGAGCCCAAGTTGGCTTCTCCTCCACCCACGGCCATGGCCTCAACGGGGCTCCGCCTCCCTTTGCCGCCAGCACTCCTCGCCAATGCACAGCCACCGCCGGCCAGTGCCCTAGGACCACCTCGGCTCCTAGGTGCTCACCAGGTCTTCGTCGGCTTGCTTCGCCGCTCGTTCACCACCGGCAGCCTCCCCTAAGCCGTGCTGCTTACTGCCGCTGACGCGCTAGCCCAGTTCTTCAATCTCACACACACTCCACCTCACACCATCACTGACAGCGGCCCCCAGAAGTTAGGCATCAAATGGGGTTTGAAAACATGCCAAAAATGGAGGACACTTTCTATAAAGGAAAACGTATTTTTCATTTTCGGAAGTTTCCATTTTTCCACTAAATTTTGTAAATCCTAGACTATTCAAATGAATATAACTTTTGCTAGGAAACTCCAAATAAAGTGATTTTTTTATAAATTTCTATAAATTCATGTAGAATCTGAATATGCAAAAATATTTTATCTTTGGCCAAAATGCCGTAAATAAGCTCAAGTTTATGCTTTAGTCCTAAAATGTGCACTATACAAAATTTCCACAAATAAAGCCTAAAAATGATTAAACAAATTTTACCATGTTCTTGAGATTACAAGCTCTCCAAATATATAAAAATATTTAGATTTTGACTTATTTTACATCGAGTGTATAAATAGGCAAATTTCAATAAATACAAAAATTCAAATATTTGTAACTTGTGCAAATGAAATTAAAGTTCAGTGAAACCAATTCCTACAATCTCTTCAAAAATGATATTCAACCTCTTTATACAAAAAAATTTAGGTTTCATGCTCTGTTTATACATACTTATGACTTAGGGAGGGTCAAACAATATTAAAAATGTAAATTAATAGTGAGTGTCACATATAGTCACCAAAACCTTGGAAATGAAACCCAAAACATTGAACAATCACGAAAATGTACCCTGTAACAGTAGCATAAGCTTAGGATTTATATGTCTTAATAAAGATCTCTTATGCCTAAGCCCCTCGAGAAATACTTTAATACATACACATCACTTCATGCTAACCCGGTACCACTTTTCTTTTATATATCTAAATAACTTTAGTCTCTTTAATTTGTAAATACTCACATACATAAACATAATTTTAGCCTCTTGAATTAAAAAAAATAAGAACAACATATCTATAAGAATCAAGGAGTCATCGTGCCTTAGGATGAACCCAAAGTTCGTCTTGCGACCGAATGCTATATATGAATCAAACTGTGAACATAGGACTAAATAACCGTTATGAATAAAACAATAACTACAAAACCCTAAAAGGCACCCTAAAATCCTTTAGTAGATTTCAATTTGGTTTTACATCTGATTTATTTTTGCCCTTAATGACAATTTGTTGTTTGCTATTTGATGTGCTTCTTGTTGAACGACAAGTAGACACCGACGGTTCAGGACTCGCTGACGATGAAAACACCTACGATCCAGATTACGTACCAGACAATGATCAACAAGGCAAGCACCCTCCTTTGATCATGTTGATCCCACTATTTTATAGAGTTTATGTTGTTTATCAAATGATATAAGCATGCGTATATGTTTATTGGGTACCGGTAGATACTTCCTATTTGTATGCATTACCGTTACCTTGACACCTGTTTACCTGCTATTGTAACCTTAGCTTATGGTTTAGACATTAAATAATGTCACTATGGGTGTCGCTAGCGAAATACCTCATGTATAGGCATAGTCATGCTTACTTAGAACGTCATTTAAAATTTGAGCAAATTTTAAAGGTACGGGACTGAGTTATGGTCACTTGGTATTTTCATAAAATTCCAACCTGAAAACTTATGGTTTAGACGCAGGCAAGTTACTATTTAAACTTGAGGCGTGAGGAGGGACTATGCACGTATAGATAGAGGGAGATTCTCGCTTGGGTCGATTAAGGACCGAACTTGATGCTACTACCTAAGTATTTGAGTGCAACCACATGTGCTAGTATGGGATAGCCTTAGCTTAGTAGATTAGCTGGGGCATAGCCTTGCATTTTGGTAGGCCAAAGTAGTAAGGGCGAACCAAGGTACACTGTTGTTCATAGGTTTCCCTTCACCGAGCTGTTGGGGTTAGAGCATTCCAATATACGAAGTATAACTTGCTATTGGGAAAGGAAGCGATGGGGCATAAACCATCATTAGTACTGTGTGTACAGGTCTGGATTTTTAGCACCATAGCAAGGATTTGATATCACCAGGCTGGTGCAAGGCAAGGCTTTAACTAGTTGAACGGTTTCATCAAAATTTAGCAAATTGGGTACTGTAGGTATCGCGATGCATGGTTAACATGATTGTTAGAATGCGTCATGTGGGTAAAGTGTACTACCTCTGCAGAGATTTAAATCTAATTAATTAGCCATGCTCACGATCATGAGCAACTTAGAGAAGGAATGTCGAGTATAGCTTTGTTTTTGCAAAGGTGTTGGAAAATGTGTTGTGGCGGGTTGGTATATTCATAAGCCAAGGTTGGTTGTGATTTTCTCGCTGTTCATTGCCATGGAGGGCCATGAAATGATGGAATTGAACCTTACTTACTGTTATTAGTTTCATATCAAGTGCTCATTTCAAATTTCGATACCGTTTGATGTACTATTCTCTTGCAAACAAAATCTGCCTTATGCTGAAAATAAAACTTAGTATAGTGACATGATTACCTTGGACTAACCCTGCATTTATTCTATTTCCATACACTCAAGTCTTGCGAGTACATACGTGTACTCACCATTGCTTAATTCGTAATATTTAGACGAAGGTATAGAGGAGATCCCCGATGATTCATACTTCGTATCGGGGTCTGACGACTACTTGGATGGATGAACTAGGGCTCTTCCTAGTCGGTTGCCTTTGGGTTGTGGAAGGGCATACCGCTGTCCTACTTTTGTTTTATGCTTAATTTCCGCTGCAATCTACTTTTGTGTGTAATATTTGACCGGTCGGTCACATACTTATAATATTAAGTAGTTGTAATAGCTTTCTAGTCTATGCTTATGTTATGTCAAATGTTTAGACAAGTGAGTATGTGTTATAGTACATCTCGAATACGGGATATGTTGACGCTAGGCTTTGATCTTGGGAACTAGTGTTGGCCACATATCTGGGTACCCGGAATTATTCTCAACCGTCTGACGCATGGACATATGCGACCGTCGTTCCTTGTCTATTGTGACGCACACCCCTTGGTGGGTGTGGACGATACCAAGGTCCTGAGACGGCTAGCGTGTGCTATGCCCGGAAGAGTTGATTTCAATCTCTGTATGGTTATTCAGAAAAGAATCGTAACTCTTTTGGTCGCGTAAGTGTGTACGGTGCAACCGGATGGCTCATATTTATTTGAGTGAGGGTCATTTGGTTAATACTCCGTTCTCGGGACTATTGGTGGCAGTGAGCATACATTTAAGTGGAGTATGGGTGTCACTTCTAGTCCAACGCACGAGTGATGATCGATTCATATTTCCGGGTGCCCACAAATCAATGGCTAAATCTGATTATTTTTACTACCCATCACATCTATATATATATATATATATATAAACAACCGATGATATTCAAGGCAACTCCGTTTTAAGGGTAAGGAAATTCCACAATAATACTAAATTCTAGAAATTCTCACATTAATCAGAAGAAAAAAGAGAATGATCTCCACAACTTATTTTGGTGGGGCCAAATTATAACGGTGTAGATTAATCATATATAACAAATACAATTGTATTTCAATCATTGGAAGTAGAGTTGTATATCAAAGTTATATAATAAATACAATTGTATTTCAATCATTGGAAGTAGAGTTGTATATCAAAGTTATGTAACAAATACAATTGTATTTCAATCATTAGAAGTAGAGTTGTATAACAAAGACAATTGTATTTCAATCATTAGAAGTAGAGTTGTATATCAAAGTTATATAACAAATACAATTGTATTTCAATTATTAGAAGTAAAGTTGTATATCAAAGACAATTGTATCATAATATCTAGATGCACAGTTGAGTCGGTAAGTCTGCTAGTTCTACAAGTATAATACACTGTAAAATTTCTCTTTTGCTAAACTATAATCACCTTTTTGCGTCTAGCCGAATAGGCACCTTCTTGTCAGATTGTAAATAGTAGCCTGAGGTAGTCATGACATCCGTTATATATACCCTTTTTATATCATAATGACTTGTGATCGGGCGTCTGATTTTTTCGGACGCCTGTAATATTTTTTTCCTACGTGTGAAACATTTTTTTCTACGTGTGAAACATTTTTCCTTCGATAACAGTAGAAATGTACGTTGCAGACGTTGAAAAAAAATGTTGCAGACGTTGAAACAAAATGGTACAACGAGCGTCTGATGAAATGAACAGTAATTGGACGTCCGGACGCTAGTATCACCCTTTTATATTGGTGGATACATCGTTAATTGTAATATCCCCTGCCTGTAACTCTCTTATAGTTAATGATTTTCTTTTAATGTACCCAAAGGCTAAGTTGTTGGCAGAAGATATGTAATATATTCACGGATTGGTCGTGAAGTTCGACGCTGACAGAATTGAGTCTTCTCATCCCGTGGCGCTGATCAATTTGGCCCATCGATGCCGAGTACCCAGGCACCGTGCACGAGCTGGCTGGCGAGACGCGCGATGAGCAGCTCGCCGTCGACAGGCGCCAAGGGGAATGCAGATGATTGGATCGTGTTCTTTGCGGTCTCACGGCGTCTACTCCGACGTCCCACGCGAGCATGGAGTGAGTTCCATGGTGTTCTTGGAAGTTGCTTATCCTTTTGAAATGTTGTTCTGTTTCTTTCTTTCTATAAGTTCCAGCATGTGTAGATAATAATGCATTTGAGCTCCTTTCTGCGTTCTTTCGGTGTGCTTGTGTTCAGGTTGAAAATCACAACAGAAAGATCCAAAATGTAGTCATATATGAGATAACTGAATAAACACCTCTATCAATTCTTGCTAGCCTTTACTCTGTTTCAGAGGTATTGTTCAGTGACAATTCTAAACAAATGCATGCCACACGTGCCATCTGAAACCTATAGGCCATCTGCACAACGGGAGGATTGCTAAATTTTGCCAATTGCGTGTTTGCGATGCTAAGTATAGTGTTTTCTTTTATATTATATCTGGATATATAGAACTTGCGGCGATTGTAATACAGAATGAATTCAGTTTCTACACAAACATTGATTCCGTACATTTAAGTACGTGCTCTACTACCATCCATAACTAATTCATTCTGTTCATTCAGTTTAAGAAGAAATGCTACAGGTTTAGTCTCAAAATGACAACTGACCGACCCTGGACGAATTTTTTTAAAAATAATACATTTTATAAAAGTAATTGCGATATGAATACGCTGAAAAAAATTTGCAAAAATAATACCCGTTCGGCAAACTGTTTGGCAAAATAGGAGTAGTCGCCAAGGGATGGGCGAATACCGTATTTTCGCTGAACCGTTGGGCGACAATACGTTAATTGCGCCATTAGAATCATCTGGAGAGAGCAGACGATCTGCGGCCTGACACGTGGCTATTTTTGCCACACAGTTGGGCGAAAACTAGTTGCCGCCACACCATTCGGCGACAACTAGTTGACGCCACACCGTTCGGCGACATCTGTTATCACCCAACCGTGTAGCCCAAACTTTATGGCTTCTACTAGTTGTTACCGTATGTGCTGTTGGCGTATGGTTTATTTTACTGCTGTCATTTTGATGCAAAAGCACGCTTCTTTCTGCTCCGTAGTTGAGATAGTTCCGTTGAACAAAAGGGCTTTTTTTATTTAGAAATTTTTTGGATGATTGCGTGTAAATGTGAGCGCATGGAGCGTCAGGTGAATGCGATTATGGAGGGAGGACTTTGAACAGTTGCCCTACTGAAGAAAAAACCCTTCGGAGAAAAACCGTTGCCTTATGAAAAAACGAAAGAGCAAAAAAATTGTTTAATCCAATTCGAGCGATTCCGGTCCGTAGTATTTATTTTTGCTTTTGATTTTGCTATTTTTCTTTGCTTTTTTCATTCGAAAAAAAAAGAAAAGCAATTGTGTAGGACTCCTCTGACCGGGAGAGAAGTGTAAAAAAATTTAAGCATATTGATTCCGCTAGAAAGAAGTAAAAAAATATTTTACCGCGGATGTTGTCAACTACAATAATATGGAATGTGAAGTACATAGAGGTACATGCCTCTGGTGAGGGGCTAAGTCACAAAACCATATATTTTATGGTCATGGTTGTCGGAATAGGGCATGGTCAAATGGACCATAGTTATATATTGGTTGATGACGGGGTATTACATTTGGATACCTGATAGGGCTCAATGTAATATCATCGTTCTTATCGTCAGGATTCGGAGGACTTCGAGAATGCAATGTTCGTGGCCTAGGTGGCATGAAGTCATTGTCATCGTCAATTGTACAGTTAGGAGATACCCCTCCTTCAGTGCTGGATGGACCTTCTCTTGCATTGTTGCTTGAACGGGCTATTGTAGTAGTGCTTGAACGGCCAGTCCTAATAGTGCTTGAACGTCGAGGTCTTGGTGACAGGCCATATTTAGGAGCAAGTCCTCCTTCTGTGGTAGTTGAACGTCCTCTCGAAATTGCTGCTACAGCAGTGATGGGTGGACCTCTACCCCTCTAGTTAGATCCTCTTCTGTGTCTTCTGCGCGAACCAGGCATCACATCCCTGCCAAAGAGAACAAATATCACTACAAATTCTGGGATATCTTTGTTCAACAACTCTTCATCCCCTGGGAATGACTTACACACAAGACGAGCATATGACATGGTGAACTTATGGATAATGCTAAAAAGATGCGCTCATCTCTGTTAATCACAGCGAAATCACCATGTGTACGGAAACCACGGAACTCACCGGATTAGGTATGGACAACATGATTCTTCAAGTATAAAGGGGACACGTATTGCGGCGTGTTCATCCCAATTTGACAATAAGCAGCCATCACATGTGAGCAAGGAATATGAAGAAGTCTTGACTTGTTGCAGGTGCATTTACACCATCCAGTGGCTCCTTGGTCTAGATTAACCTCGTGTGTAATAACAGCTGTATTGGTTCCCAATCCCCCTTTGCACCAGAGAGTCACTTCAAAGCGGTACTCAGCGATTCCGAAGCTACGCACTATATGCTGCTGAGTTTTAATGGTTCGTTCCTCTATGTAGGTCATCATCCGCCAACAATACGGCGTTTGCAATATCATGGCATAAAGAACAGCCTCTGCATACCTTTTCTGGAAGTAGGCAACGATGCCGTGCAACATGCCTTCCAGGATAGCCACAAGTGGTAGCGGACGGAAGCCTCTTATGACCCAATTGTAAACCTCGACTATATTCGTTGTCATGATACCAAACATGTTCAACACATATCGGTTAGTACAATAACCCCATTTGTTCAACCATCGTTAATATCATAATTGACTATACTAACCTAGCACCACCAGTGTTATAGAGCAATGCCCACTTCTCTAGAGACTCCGCCTCTATCCAGTGCAAGAAACACTTTATATTCCTTGACGATCGTCTCCTCAGATTAAGGGGATCGAGCTCCCCGAGTGGTGCTAGCCTTTTGGTTGGGCAATCGTTCGACGTAGGTGGTTGCTTCTTCATCTCTTCGATATGTGCACTAGTGTGCTTATCCAACTCGGCCAATAACGCGTTGAACTAAGTGCTTAATTTTGCTTGCATAACCTCTTAAATAGATTCATCAGTTTCTTATTCCTGAACTACCTGAACAAATTTGCTCCTAAATGTCTCATGTACCACCTGTTCTGCAAGTCACGCCATGGGAATGGTTCATCAGGGTCATCCTGTAGAGTCTTAATTGCCGAAAGAATACATTTGTGACGATCATGAATGATGCACACGTTGGGTCGATTACCAAATACCCCGAAATTCAGATGTCTGAAAAACCATAGACAGCTATCCCAGTTCTCACTCTCAACAAAAGCAAAGGTCAATGGAAGTATGTGGTTTTTCGCATCAATTGCAATGGCAGTTAGAATATGCTCCTTGTATTTCCCAATCAAAAAAGTACCATCGACACAAAGCAATGGATGGCAGTACCTGAATGACGCAATGCAAGGACCCAGTGAAAAAATGCACGACGAAATGTCGAGATCCCACTACCATCTGCTTCACTTTCTTTGAAAGCGGTGTATATGCCAGAGTTGGTTTGCTTCAAGACATCAAGCACACGAGGTAGGTTGCAATACGAAGCCTCGTATATACCAAACATCTTCTCTAATGCTTTTTGCTTCGCACGCTAGGCCATCGAGTAAGTTATCTGGTACTTAAATGTTCTTAAGATTGCTTTATGAATATACGAACACTCAATGTCCCGCTTCTCAATGATTTCATTGAACATCACGCTAGCAATTAGAGCCGCATTCATGTTGCGGTGTTTCACCAGAACATTTTCTAGTCTGTATGTGTGCTCCTCCACTCGTGATGCAATCCAATATGTCTTGCACTTCGGCTTGTATGCATGAACTCAGAATTCACATCCATCGGTTCTACACTTCACTGTGTACCTATCTGGCCTGGACAAGACAACCCGAAACTCTCTCTGCAGTGACAGTCCCCACAGCCTCACTGCCAACTTCAATTCAGAATTATTCGGGAATATTTGATTCAGCTGAATGGCATTGGTACCATACTCATAACGTGACTCATGGCCCCACAAAACTTCCATACCAGCTTTGTTTTGCCGGTTCTATTCGCCAAGGATGGGTACCTCCGCTGCCCCAGTACTATCATGCATTTCATCATCATCATCCTCCCCTTCCTCATCTTCGCCGATGCCATCATCAGACTCCAACATATCAGCTTCCTCTTGTATCACCATACGGTCCACCCACTCCAAATTATCAACAAGTTGCTCGATCTCCTCCCCTTCATCAGCCCGACCTTCTGTGTTTGCTTCATCCCTGTTATCATCCCCCGATGCTACCTCAACCGACATCACTACCTGAACTTGTTCAGCTGTAGCCGATGTGCTGCTCTCGCCCACACCACTAATATCCACCTCTTCTCTAGGGCAAGCCTGCACCAGCATCACACATTCAAGACGAGATCCCTTACACCACCTTAACCATTTCTGCCATAAGTATGTCCGATCTACTTTCTTCATCTCTCACATAGCTGGGTCACTCTTACTACGCGTGAATAAGATTTGGATGGTAACAGAGTAAACACTTGGATCCAGAAAAAAATATTGGGTCAACCAAAGCTTTATATCACGAATGCTAACACTTTCGGGGAACGAGTGCTCAACCATGGTGACCGAAAAGCTGCTTAAATCAACACCATTCTGCGTAGTTTTTATTTCACCATCACTGTAATATACCCTAAATTTCATTGGATCCGACATTACTGCGACGACATAGAAAAAATAAATTTTTTGATCACAATAACATATAATATCGCTAACCTAAATTAAACAGCGCTAATTAACTCTAACGTCAACTACAATATTGCTATCCCTCGCTAACTAATAAGAGTCAAATAAATTCAAATCTTATGTCTAATGGTATGATTATCCTATAATATTTTTCTAAACAACCAAAAAAAAGTATTAAAAAATTGCGAAGTTACATTCTTCCTTCTTCTTCCTCGTCTTTCTGTCTCCTCTCTCTCTCTCCCAGGCTCCCTCTCTCTTTCTCTCCTGGGCTCCCTCTCCTCCTCACTCTCTCTCCCCTCACCAGCGCCCGCTCGCTCCTCCCTTTTCTGCCGCCCGCTCGCGCGATCTGTTCTCCGTCATTTTCAATCCGCCTGGCCGAGCGAACCATTTTCAATGCCAGGTATTTTCGCCAAATGGTTGGGTGATAACTAGTTTTCGCCCAATCATTTGGCGAAAATTACCATGTGTCAATCCGCGAATCGTCTCCTCTGCCCGGGCGACGCTAATGATGCAATTAACGTATTGTTGCCCAACGGTTCGGCGAAAATACGGTCTTCGCCCATCCCCCTAGCGACTACTCTTATTTCGCTAAACGGTTTGCCGAACTGGTATTATTTTTGTTAAAAAAAATTTTGGTATTAATATCGCAATTACTTTTATAAAATTTATTATTTAAAAAAATTCAACCCTCGACTATGTAGTACTACTATTTCAGCTGGCAATAAAACTACTAAAACTTGGCCATGCCTTGCACACTACTACAGAAACCGTGATCACTGCTGGTTCCAAACTGGCATCACTGTCGGATATTGAAACCGACAGTGATAGTCTGCCCACTGCAAATCCAAAAATCACTCAGTAAAATCAAAAAAAAATTATTTGCACCTGGACCACCCTGTATTTACTACGTCGCGTGTCGCAAGTCACAAGTCACGCGATTTTCGCGTGAAATATGCATGCGCGGTGGCTAGGATTCGAACTTGTGACGTGCAGCAACGCGCCAACTCCACTTACCGTCTCACCACCCATACACTTCTCAACTACTATAAGATATATTTTCCTTTTATCCCTTCCTATCCGAATGTTTCAACAATTATTTGGACTTCTAAATGACTTCAAATAAAAAAAGTTGCCAACTACAAAGTTGTAGATCTCATCGAGAGCTACAATTTTCATATAAATTTTGTCTCCATCCGACTCCGTATGAAAAAGTTATGATTTTTCAAAAATATTATCACTACCGGTTTGGATTCTGAACCGGCAACGATACTATTGTCACTGCGGGTTCGTAAGAAGAACTGGCAGTGATACTTCCTCAATTATTATCACTGCCGGTTCTTAAGAGGAACCGGCAGTGATAGTATCACTATCGATTTGTTTTAGAACCGGCAGTGATAAGTTATTATCACTGCCGGTTTTTCTTCGGTCGAGCGTTTGTGCCGATTTAGCTTATGAATCGGCAGTGATAGTTTTATCACTGCCGGTTCTAGCCGAACTGGCAATAATAGGCCGGCAAGAAAGAAGTGTTTTGTAGTAGTGACAGCACTTTGAAGAATTTTAAGCATAGAAAGTTCATGGCCATCGGCTCTAATTTAATGACCTGGCATGTGAACGGTACACACACATGACTAGCTTATGATGACAGCAGGGTTAATCAACAAAGTGATACATGGACCATCACTGTGGATAACCAACAAAGTGTTACTTGGACCATCTTCCCGCAAAAGAAGTTACCTCATGGAGAGTCCTCTCACATTTATAATTAAGTTGCTCCTTTTCTTGCAGCCCATATAGGATTCGTCCCTGTTTAAAAGTTGCACAGATATTAAAGTATAAATGAAAACTAAATAGTGATTATGTATAACTCCTTCGCTTATTTTAAAATTTATTCAACTTGTATTTTAAAGTGATGTATACAAGCACTACTCGTTAAACTATACCAATTCCCAACAGTCGTTAATTTTTTTGTAGGAGTTCATAGCTCGGTATCTGGGTAACTGGAGTTCGATGGATGCTCTCTCCTTCCATTCTGTTGTGGGAAACTTGGCGTGCTTTGTTCCTTTTTTAGATTGGTGTATGACATGTTGAGTATTAATTTGTCTAGTTATACATGATGGCCATTGGCAAATGTGTCTTTACATAATACGCCTTCCACATGTGGAAACAATTAGGAGCATTAATTTCTGTCAAAGTTGATGTATGACAGTAGGAATAAGTTCATTTTACATATCTAAATTTTGCAAAAAATCCACTTAACACTATCAACTACAAAACATAGTATTTAACACCCCAAACTTACAAAATCAGGTCAAATTCCACTCTAAGACTGTTTTGGAGGGTGGTTTTGATGACATAGATCCCACTTAGTGTGGTTTTTGCAATATTGGTGACCATATTATTGGATTTTTCTTATGAGGATCCAACTCAAAAGATGTCATCATCCACATCGTTGACATTTTTCTTACTCCTCTCTATCTCTATTATCTTTCTTCTTCTGGTCATCCTCCCTTCTCTTATTTAAATTGCCAATGGCATGGCTACCAATATGGCAAAAACCACCCTGAGGTGGATCTCCGTTAGCAAAATCATCCTTCAAAACCACCTTAGAATGTAAGTTGGTCTAGTTTTTTAAGTTGGGGTGTTAAATACCCGGTTTTACAGTTGATGGTGTTAAATTAACTTTTTTGTAAAGTTTAGGATGTAAAATGGACTTATTCCATGATAGTATAGTGGCAAATTACTAACTTTTAGCAAAACAAAAATGATGGTACTTTACACAAATCTGAACTCAACTTGTTAAAATTTTAAACCATTAACTTATGAGCGCCATACACCTAGTTTCCTCTCTCTTTTTTTCTGTTGTTTGGTCACATTAGATATAGCTCAACGCGCAAGAACTTAACTCTCCAAGAACCTAGATGTAGATGTCATTCAACTACACTTCATCCATAACTATTGATTCTCTTGGTTAAATTAGTTTAAAAAAATAAATGCGCTAGTGCAATTCATAGTTGGTGAAGAAAAATTCAGATCGATCATCTCCATGGCCTGAGCTATGTTGCTGTGTATGATACTACTATACTTAATTTGTCATGCTTTACTTGTGTAGCCCAAAGGACCTATGCATGGCATGTACGTAATTGGCACCTTCGAGAAAGCGTGATATATAAACTGAGGAATTGAAATTGTCTCCGGAAACCAACCTCATTTCGAGAGAGTATATATATTGGGTTTGGGTCTACAACTGCACAGGGTTGAGCATATATGTTATGTTCTTGTAGTCATGCATGTCTCTAAATTAGCAGCGGAGATCGATGGGATATTAGATGATAACTGAATAAATATGATGACCATTAACATCTACGATGAGACAGAATTCACCATTCTCGTCTTGGTGCCGCTCCCGTTGGCCGCCATCGACGCCAAGGTTCCACGCACCGTGCACTGCCTCACAGGCGGGAGGCGCGATGGCCAGGTCGCTTTGTCAAGAGCAAGGAAAAGTAACGAGGTGCCCATCCTGATGCCGGTGTGCGACGGCTAGGCCAGGATTTCATTCGGCCTCTACCCAGACGAGGTGGCGTGGTCCGGATTCGACAGCGGAATACAGAGGACTGGATCGTGTTTTTCTGTCTCCGGCCGTATTGAAGGAAAAATTGTTTGACCAGTTGGAGAGTTTAATTATTCTCACCGAAGGTAAAGCTCAGATATTCAGGTTTAAAAATTACTGGCTAAAACATGCTATGTCAGCTGTTCAGTTCTACTGTGACCACCTGCCTTGTAATATAAGGATAGCGTGCAAAGGATTTCGTTCAAATTCAGGACACGGGGGCTTGATAATACAGAGCAAAATCATTTCTGAACTGAATTATTTACAAACCAGATGACTGCTTCTCTTCCTTTCGATATAGAAAATGTGCTAGTAGTCTCCAGGTCTTTAGGCTGAGCTATATTCCACCTTTTATTTAGGAGGGTAATTTCTTCATTAGTTCAAAACAGTCTGGATTAATAAAATGCTGTATTTATATGCTACCATCGGATTTGTTAAGATTTGTCGAACTCAACGAAAAGTACACGAAGGCGGTGTTCATGGCAGCAAGCTCAACTGATCGGGCATGTACATGATATATATGACTAATTTTTGGGGTACCTTCATCAGATGAAGTCTTTAAGAATGTAAGTTTGAACAAAAACGAGATGATCATTGCTGTCATGCATGTGGCGAAATACGTATAGGAAAGGAGGACAGCGCCAGCATCCACGACAATGCATAACAATAGCGTGAAATTAAATTTTGCCAGCTGCTTGTGTTTGTGAAGCTAGGTAGAATATTATTTTTTCGTTTACTTTATCTAGATAGAACTGCACATTTAAGTACTCGCTGCACTGCCATCCAGAATTAGTTGATTCTCTTCGTTTAGTTTAAGAAGATAGGCTACTAGTTTAGTCTCAAAATGATAAAACTACTATGCAGTACTAGTATTTCAGCTGGCTATAATACTACTGAAACTTCATGCTTTGCAGACCTTTGAAGAATTTTAAGAATGTAAAGTTCATGACAATTGGATCGAATTAAATGATCTGGCAATGGAACCCACGGATGGCTAGCTTATGAGTGCCTTCATCAGGTTAGTATTGCTAGTTTGTGGAGAATGAGATGATCATTTTGTGATCAATGGATGTGTATGCAGCTTTATATATATATAAAGGGAGACCTGATCTGGAAGGTACAAGTTTGAGGATACGCTGAATGTTAGACACTATCCTATATTGTCCTGTTAGAGATTGCTAGAGTCCTATATTGCCTTGTATCGAGATTGCTAGTATCCCATATTGTCTTATATAGGCTTTCCTTTTATACCCACATGTACATGTATACATTCTTGGCTATTGGCATCATGATGAATACAAGTGCTATTCATAATATGGTATCAAAGTAAGGTTAGGGCTAGCTTTTTTCTATTAGCGTTGCAATTGCGCCATCCACTACCTCCTTGTTGGTGGCCCCCGTCACTCTTCTTACGGCTCTTCCCGCTGCTAACTGTCTTTCCCATCATTCTCGTCCGACGATTCTACAATATCACCACCATACAAACTCCTCTTTCGTCAACAGAGCTTACTTGGCTATGGTGGCTACTTGATGATTTTGGTGTTTCTGTTTCTACACTGACTTCTCTTTTATTTGATAGTACAGGTGCTATTAGCATTGCTCGAGACCCGGTGAAGCATGAGCTCACCAAGCATATGGTGGTGATACTTCCTACATGCGGTCACAGTTGCAGGATCAGGTCATTGCTCTTCAGTATATGTCTTAGAGTTTCAGTTGGCAGATTTCTTCATGAAGGCACATACTCGAGCTCAACACATCTTTTCTCTCCAAACTCAGTGTTGTTGATCCACTACGAGTTTGAGGGGGTGTTAGACAGTATTCTATATTGCTTTGTATAGAGATTATTACCAGTATCCCGTATCGCCTTATATAGGCTTTCCTTTTGTACCCACATATACGTGTATACATTCTTGCATATTTGGCCTCATGATGAATACAAGTGTCATTCATAGCATTGAAATCATATATATAGTCATGTCTCTAAATTAACATAGGAGATGGGTTTTTTTTCTTATATTAGAAAATAACTGAATACAGACAATGGTTTATTTTTTTGTGTAGCAAGCGAATTTTGTTGGCACCATATCTTGTTCAGCTATTCTCACATCTTAGAGCCTGTTTGGGGGAGCTGTGACTAGGCTGAAAAGTTGCTTTTGGTTTGCTGGGCTATAAAGCAGTTGTAGTTGGCGACTGTGGCTTTTCTTGTTATGCTGTTTGGCAAACTGGCTGCTACAGCTGTAGCTTTTGAGGGGCCAACCGAGCGGGGAGGTAGCAACATAGTGAAATACAATGGTGTTCGAGTGAGGAGGTGACGTGGAGGCGGCGAGGCGGGGTGGCGGAGGTCGGGAAGGTGGAGCGAACGAGGTGGGAGGTGGTCAAGTGAAGCCACAGCTGAAAAGCTCCTCCCCAGCAGTTGCAGCTTTTGGGGGTGCTTCTGATGTGGCTTAGTTTCCCAGTTGCTTTGCAGCCATGCTGTTTGGGGAGCTTTTGGCCCAAAGCTGAAGCACAGCCCCTTAATCTCGACATGCCACCTTCCTTCCTACAGGTAGGACAGTAAACGAGCCAAGTTCGAGCAAACCTAGCCAGCTAGGCTTGAGCTCGGTAAAAGCTCGAGCTGAGCTCGAATGATCTCAAGTTGGGGTTCAAGCCTGGACTAAGGCTCGAGCTCGGCTCGGTACAAGTTCGAGTAGGCTCAAGTAAGCTCAATAATGGTAAATAATTCAATATATACTATTTTTCAACAATAAAAAAATATTCAAGCTTGAGCTCAGCTCAAATAAGCTCGATAAGAGTTAATATATAATAATATTTAATAAGTAATTTGTAAATTTTCTAAGCTCGTGAGCTATTCGAGCTTGGATTGGTGAAGCTCGCGAGCTCTAGTTCGGCCCATTTGGAGCTCAAACCGAGCTCGAGTCGAGCCTAGAGCAAGCGGAGCTTAACCAACTCGTAAGCCTTGATGTTTTTTTCCAGTCATTTTTTGGGTCTTATTGTCGTGTATAAAAATTTGGTCTCATGATCTTGATGAAAAATATTAGTAGGCAAGTCACTAGAATTAAGTAATACATGCTAGCCAGGTTTTCATATGTTTTGTTTCGTGACATTGCTGGATGTATGACTAGAGCAAATTCTTCCTTGAAGATTCGTTCACAGGTTGTAATATATATATATATATATATATAATTACTTGGGACACCATGATGCCTGGGCACCATGATCTAAAAGGGATATTTTTCCTATGTATTTTCATGCGAAATTTTTTGAAATTTTTAGGATGCTGAGTTTAACCAGTTTACTAACTAGTTCAAACAAGTTTGAACTGAAATTCAAATTATAGTTTCCCTTTTTGATGATAGTTTAGTTGTAGGTATGTGCTGAGTATATGATCCAAACTCATTCAAAATCTTTGAATTTGAGTATATTTTTTCAAAGGTATGTGTTTCATTTGAATTGTTATAGATAAGTATATACCCTAAAACTGAAAATTTTGAAAACTATACTCAAATATGACTTAAATTTGCGCATTTGAAATCATGGTGCCCCATTTCGGGCACCCAGCGCTGCTGTGCCACGAAGGGACCAAAATATCAGCATTGAAAAAAAGAGGGGTTCACCGAGATTATTGGTTACTGCCGGCAACGGTGTCTCGGGAGAAAAAAACACTGGCCA
The DNA here is from genome assembly GCA_036346275.1 of Otatea glauca. Taxonomy (NCBI): domain Eukaryota; kingdom Viridiplantae; phylum Streptophyta; class Magnoliopsida; order Poales; family Poaceae; genus Otatea; species Otatea glauca. Next base: position 6,714,060 of record CM070726.1, on the reverse strand, counting down.
ACAATCAAAATTTTGAATTCAAAATCGGTGACTGGCCAAAAATTTTGGTAACCTACTTGAATTCGTATTTCTGGGATTGAATTCAAATTTGGCTAGGTTTTTTTTAATGGTTTGCTAGGTAACCGGGGCGCCAAGTATTCAGGTTACTGACAAGATTTTTTTTCCCGGTGGCGGTTCATAATTTTTGCAGTGAACTAGTTCAACTTCTAAAAAGTCAATTGAGTTATATTTTCTTGAAAGAAATATCTTGTCAAAGATGTATTTGGTCACGCACGAACATTAATTAAGGAATGGTAAGAATATACTACGTAGTCCCCAAGTGAAGGAACAATCATGTTGTTCTCTGTTTATAAGATAATATTTGTGTGCGTGGTACTATATACTACGTACTAATCTTATCATGCTTTATTTGTAGGCATCGTCAATTAGCACACAAGTAATCTAGCATGAACATGATACATGACCAGCTTCGTAGTGCCTTCATCAGATTAGCATCGTTACATTGGACAAAATGAAGTGACCTCTCATGATGAAGGTGTGAATACAAACGAAGTACTGTCTGCAGGTTTATAAAAGGGTCCTGCTCCTGCAAGCCGATTTTCATAGGACTTCAAGGTGCGTATTCCTGCAAAACTGTTTGGCTTTCAACATAGCTCTAGTTAATCGGAGAATTGATCATTTGCCATATTTTAGTTAGTGCAATTGATCATTTGCTCCTTGATATCATAGGGCAAATGATCAATGGCACAAGTAAATGAAAGCAAATCATCAATTATTCCCTAGTTAACACATAATATACAATTTGGGGTATTAGAAGATAACTGAAGAAACGTAGCTATGGATGTCAACATAATAGGCTTCTTTCTAGCCATTGTCCTTGATTGGTGCAGCACGTCCTTGTAGATGAAGTTTGAACACCGTCTGCTCTAGTTCGTCGGCGTAGTCGTGGCAAATGCATCGTAGGACAAGACGTGACAACTCTTGGATCCCAGCTTCAAATGTAGACCTCTTGTTGGAGATGTTGATCGGTCAGCTGGCCTTCGTGTCATCTCAAGCATAGATGATGTTCTTGCGCATATCATGCCTAGTTCTTTGCCATTGACAGTCTAGCTGTTACTTCTGTAGAGCAGTCTATCAAAGCCTCCAAGAACTTGTAAAACCCTCCAAAGCTCAGCATCGTAACCACCCTCACGCTTATCATAAGTCTGAGCCATCCTCATCTGATAAAGAAAACATGGAGTAAGGTCTCTACTCAACCAGTAGGGAGAAAAAGAAAAATTCAGAAAAAGGCAAGAATAGAAGAATGAGATGAGTCAAAAACTTATTATTAATCAAGTTAAATTTTTCTTTAGAAAATAATTTTTAGACACACCTAAGGGACGACTAGTCTATTCAGAGCCAAGACCTATAGTCAGTATGCCTCTGATATCGTCTTTGTCAAGACCCGAATATGCAAATCCTGACCCTCTTGATAGCATCTAGGCACCCCTCAATTTTATTTTTATATTATTATGGTTTTGGTATTGATGACTAAGTTAGTAATGTTCAAAGCTTGAAGAAAGTGAGCTGGAACCTATGATGAAATAAGCTGGGACAACAAGATTAAGGCTTTCAGTTTATAGTTTATGTCTTGGGAGATATTTTAAGTCGAATAGCCTAGGTGTTTTATCTTTTTTAGTTGTCCAAAAGAGGGACTTTGCACAAGGATATAGTTTGTTAGGCAAAGGCAAAACTAGATCACTTGGAGCAAAAGACACTTAGTCTTTACCCTGCTAAAACTATACCTTTCAGTTCAACGGACCAATCTTTACCTATCTATATTCTTCAGTCTGTTGCAAACCTTGAATCTATTCTATGTCAAAACTCCCTTTGTATATCTGTTTTTCAGATTAAAATATACTCGCTTTCATATTCACATATTCTTGGTCAAACATTCCTTGAAAATCATCTTAGTCAAAAGTCTACCTATGTATGACGGACCAAATATTTTGGTCTGGCATACATGCAATATTCTCTCCTCAGTATCGGACCAAAGATGTCTTAGGTTTCCTATCTTCAGCAGACCAAAAATTTTGGTCCCATCCCTTCGAGTGTATAAGTTTTTGGCCGGACTAAATCTTTGTTGTTCCTTTTAATCGAAACCTAAAATAAGTATTCTCTATCTTCAAAAGAGGTTTTTACTTAGGAAACGGACAAAATATTTGTGTTTAATTACTTTAAGTCCGTTGCTAGATTAAAAAGCTGGGATAAATTTTATCTATGTTGAAAAAGGTTCTTGGCACCAATCTTCTGTGAAGTCCATGTATAACGGACCAAAAATTTGGTCCGAAGTACATGTGTCGTCTTGCCAAAACCAATCTTCTGTGAAGTCCATGTATAACGGACCAAAAATTTGGTCCGAAGTACATTTGTCTTCTTGCTAAAACCAATCTTCTATGAAGTCCATGCATAACGGACCAAAAATTTGGTCCGAAGTACATGTGTCTCTTTTTCTGGCAAATCTCTTGCTTTGTCCATGTATGATGGACCAAAATCTTGGTCCGACGTACATAGGTCTCTATGCCTAAGCAAAATCCTTTGAAAGTCATGTGTAACGGACCAAGCAATTTAGTCTGATACTCATATATCTCTCTCAGTTGTATGCGGACCATCTTCTTGATCAACCCATGTACTACGGACCAAAATATTTGGTCCGTCGTGAACTCAAATTTGGTCCGACATACACATAACCAAGATCGCTAAGCAGCGATACATAGTCCGTTGTGCGTGTGTATTTCATTGTTTCGACATCGACACGTCCAACGGCTCTTCGTAGCAGTGTAACGGCTATTTTCACCCAAAATGGCTATATAAGAATTTCTGAGCCATCTACCATGGATATAGATGAACTCCTTACACTTTGGCATTGACATATAGCTCTCATTCTCAAAAAGGAGTCATGCTTCATTTTCACACAAAAATCTTCATACATCCACGAGTGTGTAGCTCCAAGTCGTTGTCTAGTTGCGTGATTTGCAAAGTGAACCAAGAGACGAACTTGTGCAAGGTTTATTACTCTTGGATCTTGGTGATCCTAGACAGCTTGGAGGAAGTAAACAGTGTGACCTGTCCAAAGGTGTTTGTGGAAGGCAACTGTGTTTGTGAGAGGTTTGGAACTCACCTCACTAGAGAAGTGAAAGAGTTACCTGAGTGAGCACCAGAGCTACTGCGACTAGCTTTGGAGAAGCTGAACTTCGAAAGAAGTGCTTCAACGTGGATTAGGAGTGCGGCTCTGAACCACGGGATAAATCTTTGTCTCTCCTGTATCATTTCTTTTTTTGCTTTCGCTGTTATTATTAGTTGTTTGAATTCTGTTTTATTCTTGCTATAAGTTACTCTCGTTAAAATTAGGTTAGTTGATTAAAATTGCTAGAATTTGTAAAATTGCCTATTCACCCCCCCCCTCTAGGCCATATCGATCCTTCAAGTGGTATCAAAGCATAGGTTTACCTTGTTTAGCTTAACTAGCTTTAGTAAATGGATGAGGGAAATGGTTCTGCAACTGTTAGTATTGGTAGAGTACCTGTTTTTGATGGCACAAACTATGCTTATTGGAAAATTAGGATGAGATGCTATTTAGAAGCTGTTGGGTATGATGTGTGGAGGGTTACAGAGAAGCCTATGCCTCCTCGTGTCATACCTGAAGGGCAATCTGCATATGGAGAACCCACTCCGGGTGAAATTCAAAATATGCAATATGATGCCCAAGCTAGAAATGCCATATTTTCCTGTCTTAGCTTAGAAGTCTTTGATAGAGTAAGTAATCTTACTTCTGCATATGATATATGGACAACATTACAAGAAATTCATGAAGGTACCTCGATGTAAAAGAAGAAAAATACTATGTTGTTAGGGAAAAATTTGATCAATTCAAAATGCTTCCTCAAGAAAATGCAAATGATATGTTCTCTAGGCTAAATCCTATTGTAAATGAACTAAAGGGCCTAGGAACTAAAATTTCAGATGTTGAAGTATGCAGGAAGATGATTAGAGTGCTTCCACAATCATATCACAGCTTGATCACTTATCTGTCTAACAGTGGTGATCTTAAAAGGCTCACTCCAACTGAACTACTGGGCAAAATATCTGCTCATGAGCTCACTCTGGCTGATGAAGATGCTCCAAGAAAGAAATCCATTGCATTAAAGGCCAGAGAAGTTATTCAAGACTCATCTGAAGAAGATGATGATGAGCCAAGTGATGATGAAGATGAGAACGTGAAGAAATTAGCTCTACTCATGAGAAGAGCAAACAAACTCATGAGAAGGGTCAATTTCAAAGACAGAGAAAGGTCAAACTCTTACTCAAAGAAAAACCCTTTTTCTAATGTTGTATGTTTTGATTGCAATGAAAAGGGACACATAGCTGCTCGGTGTCCCAACAAAATCAAGAAGAAGAGCAAGTACAAGAATAAGGATGATGAGGATGAAGAAAAGACTCATGAAAAATCAAAGAAGAAGTTTTTCAAGAAGAGCTACTCTAAGAGATTTATGAAGAAAGGAAAGGGAGAAGCTCACATAGGAGAATGGGTCACCGACGATGAAAGTGAAAGCGAAGACTCATCCTCAGAAGAAGAAAGTCCGAAGTCAAAGGGGCTAGCTGGACTCGCTCTAGATGAGTCAACTCCACCGTCACCCTTATTCCCTCTCTGTCTTAAGGCAAGATCAGATGAGGAAAAAGTGAGTGACTCTCCTTCTTATGATGAGCTAGTAGAACTAGTTGAAGAACTAAATAATGCCCTGCATGATAAAACAAATTCAACTAGAACTCTTAAGAAGACTATCTCTAGCTTGCTTAATGATCAAAGGATGCTAACAGACAAGTATGAAAACCTTATGCATGAACATGAAAAGTCTGTACAAATTCATGATGACCTAGTTGCAAGTCATTCTTTGCTTGTTAAGAATTATGAAGACTTGCAAATTAACTACTGTGAACTAGAAATTGAAAATGAGATGATGTCTAACAAAATCAGTCATGTCTCTTTAAGTAATACATCTATCTCATGTGACTCTTCAACAGAAGAGATCTTGACATGTGGTTCTTTTGATGCTTGCAAAGGAAAATGCAAACATGCTTCCTGTGTCAAGGAGCTTGAAACCGAAAATAAAAAACTAAAAGCTCAAATAGCCACATTTGATAAAGGCTTAGAAAAATGTTTTCTGGGAAGTGCTATCCTTGACAAAATTCTTGTTGGACAGAGACCAAACTTGGGCAAAAAGGGCTTGGGATATAAACCCAACAGTGTGCCAAATAAAAATGCATCAGGTCATGTTAAACAAATTTTTGTCAAGAAAAGCACTCAATGTTATTATTGTCATGAATCTAATCATGCATCTAAGAACTGCTATCTTGCAAATGTTTCTCATGCCAAAAGGGATTGCATGGTTGATGCCCATTATATGTTATTTAAAGATTTTCGAGGCAAAGCAAATGTGAAATATGTAGGTCCTTCAAATTTAAATAAGAAACTTAAAGCTGTTTGGGTACCTAAGGCCATGCTAATAAATCCTTTCAAACCTAAGATGGCTGTAACTAACATCAAGGGACCCAAAAGTATTTGGGTACCTAAAATGAAGAAATGAATTTGTAGGTAAATTATAAGAGTGGAGGCAGACATTGGGTCATAGACAGTGGCTGCACTCAACACATGACCGGTACCTCAAGAATGTTCACTTCTATTGAAGGAGAAAGTGATCCAAGTCACAAAATCACCTTTGGAAACAACAGCAAAAGAAAGGTAAAAGGTCTTGGTAAGATTGCCATATCAAACGATCACTCTATTGACAATATTCTTCTCGTTGATTCCTTAAACTTTAATTTACTGTCTGTTGCTCAATTATGTGATCTTGGATTTCATTGTAACTTCACTTCTGATGGGGTAACTGTATTTGATAAAAATGAAAATCTTATATTCAAAGGTTTCAGATTTCAAAATCTCTATTTAGTAGATTTCAAATCTAACTCCTCATGTATCTCAACCTGCCTGTTAGCCAAAGTTTCCCTTGGATGGCTTTGGCATAGGCGTCTGGGGCATGTAGGTATGTCTAATCTAAAGAAGCTTTTCAAAAATGAGCTAGTGGTGGGTTTGAAAGATGTCAAATTTGAAAAGAATAAGCTATGTAGTGCTTGTCAAGCAGGCAAACAAGTAGCCAATTCTCACCCAATTAAAAGTATCATGTCCACCACTAGACCCCTTGAGCTTCTACATATGGATGTGTTTGGTCCCACCTCATATGCCAGCATTGGTGGTAACTCTCATTGTTTAGTAATTGTTGATGATTTTTCCAGATTCACTTGGGTATTCTTTTTGCCAAACAAAAGTGAAGTTGGAAAAATCTTCAAAAATTTTGCAAAAAGGGCTCAAAATGAATTTGATTGTCCCATCAAGAAAATAAGAAGTGACAATGGATCTGAGTTCGTTAACATAAATATTATTGAATATTGTGATGAATTAGGAATTAAGCATGAACTCTCTGCCACTTATACTCCTCAGCAAAATGGTGTTGTTGAAAGGAAAAATCGAACCTTGATTGAAATGGCTAGATCTATGCTAGATGAATATGAAACCTCTGATGCCTTTTGGGCTGAAGCAATCAATACTGCTTGTCATGCTGTAAATAGACTTTATCTTCATAGATTGCTTAAGAAAACTCCTTATGAACTCTTGGTAGGAAGAAGACCAAATGTATCATATTTTCGCGTGTTTTGTTGTAAAGTTTATATCTATAAAAAGAGAACTCATTTGGGAAAATTTCAAACTAGATGTGACACTGGCTTCATGCTAGGATATTCCTCTAAATCCAAAGCATATAGAGTCTTTAATAATACCACCGGACTGGTAGAAGAAACTTATGATGTAAAGTTTGATGAATCTAACGGCTCACAAGGTGAGCATGAGAATTTAGATGATGTAGGAGATGATGGCTTGGCACAAGCAATGAAGAAGATAGAAGTGGGTGATATTCGACCAAAAGAAGACAAGGATGAACTCCCCACTCAATCAATGGTGCCTCATGATGGAACTCAAGAGGAAAAAGAAGATGAAAAAGAACAAGATTGTCCAGTTCACATCAAAAGCCATCATACCATTGCTAAAGATCATCCCTCAGAACAAATCATTGGTGAATTCAGTAAGGGGGTTCAAACTCGTTCTAGACAAGCTTCTTTTTGTGAACATTACTCTTTTGTCTCGTGTATTGAGCTTAAAACAGTGGAAGAAGCACTAGAAGATGCTGATTGGATAATTGCTATGGAAGAAGAACTTAACAATTTTGAAAGAAACAAAGTCTAGATTTTAACAAATCGCCCAAAGGATCACATTGTTATTGGTACAAAATGGGTGTTCAGAAATAAGCAAGATGAAAATGGAGTGGTGATAAGGAATAAAGCCAGACTTGTAGCTCAAGGATTTACTCAAATAGAAGAATTGGACTATGGAGAGACTTATGCCCCAGTGGCTCGTCTTGAAGCTATTCGGTTTCTTCTTGCCTTTGCTACTCATTTTAATATCACTCTATTTCAAATGGATGTAAAAAGTGCATTTCTAAATGGATTCATTGATGAAACTATCTATGTTGAACAACCACCTGGTTTTGAAGACCCAAATTTGCCAAACCACGTGTATAAATTATCTAAGGCTCTCTATGGTCTAAAACAAGCTCCTAGAGCTTAGTATGAGCGTCTTAGAGATTTTTTATTCAATAAGGACTTCAAAACTGGAAAGGTTGATCCAACATTGTTTTTAAAAGACATCAATGGAACATTAATGATTTGTCAAATATATGTTGATGATATTATCTTTGGCTGTACTAATACTTCTCTTTGTAAAGAATTTGGTGACATGATGGCCAAAGAATTCGAGATGTCTATGATTGGGGAACTATCATTCTTTCTGAGATTTCAAATCAAGCAGTTAAAGGAAGGAACCTTTATTTCGCAAGAAAAATATACTAAGGATCTTCTCAAACGCTTCAAAATGGAAGAATGCAAGATCATAAAGACTCCCATGGCTACTAATACACATCTTGATCAAGATGTGGGAGGTAAGTCTGTTGATCAAAAGCTTTTTAGATCCATGATAGGTTCTTTACTATACTTGACAGCATCTAGGCCTGATATCATGTTTAGTGTGTGTATGTGTGCTAGATTTCAAGCTGCTCCTAAAGAAATTCACTTGACTGCAGTAAAAAGAATATTTAGATATCTTAAGTTTACTTCTAGTATTGGTTTATGGTACCCCAAATGTGCTCCTTTTGAGCTTCTAGGCTACTCAGATTCGATTATGCGGATGCAAGATTGATCGTAAGAGCACCTCGGGGAGCTGTCATTTGCTTGGAAGGTCTTTAGTTTCTTGGTTTTCTAAAAAGCAAAATTCAAGAGCACTATCCACCGCAGAGGTCGAATATGTGATCTTTGGAAGTTCTTGTGCTCAAATCTTATTCATCAAACAAACATTCTTAGATTTTGGTATAAAATTTGATAATGTACCTTTCTTTGTGTGATAATGAAAGTGCAATGAAAATAGCAAACAATCCGGTCCAACATTCCAGAACGAAGCATATAGAAATTCGACATCACTTTATTCGTGATCATGTTGCTAAAGGAAATATTATGCTTAGTCATGTAAGAACTGAGGACCAATTGGCTAATATTTTCACTAAGCCGCTTGATGAGGCCAAATTTTCAAAATTAAGAAATGAACTAAATATCATTGCTTTTTCAAATATTGCTCGATAATGTCTGACTAAGGGGGAGCACTTTTGTTTACCATGTATATCCTAATGCTCTTTTCCCTTGGTTTCTTACCCCAGCTTTGCATGATTTTCTGTCAAAAATCGTTTCGTTTTCCGTACCTTCCAGTTTTTCCACATCTTCTCTAACTTCAAAGTCGCTTCGAATTTTGATGTATTTACTTCTCTCTTGTCGAAATGGCTATAAAAGGCGTTCCAGAGACCCTGAAAATACAATTCTTAACTTATCCCTTCTCTTTTCTGCTCTAATCTAAGTTCTTCACCATGCCGAAAAGACGTTTCAACGATGATCGGGACGATCCAGAGCTTGCAGAGCTCTGGAAGGAGTTTGATCGCTATCTAGCAGAGATGGCCGAAGAAAGGGCAGTTGTCAGAGACAGTGCTGCCGTGGACGCCTTTCTTGAAGCTTCCCCCACTCTCCTCAGGGCCAGAGATGCGCTCATAGAGGCTCTAGGGCGCGCGCGTAGGGGAGAAAACTAGTTTATGTTCTTGTCTTGTCCCGTTTCCTCTTATCATGTAATCCGGGACTCTGTATTTAAATAAAATGATGGTGTTCTAAAATGCTCTTTAATTGAGTCATTTCTTGTCTCTCATTCTTTATCAGTTAAACTCTATTTATAAGTGTACGTCGCTAAAACATGACTTCGACTAGTCGCATAACACATTATGATCATTCGCGGCTCTAGATCGACAGCTTACTGTTACGACTACACGATATGGATAAAGTAAAAATGTCAAGATAAAATAACTCTTTGAATAAAGTTTGTTTTAACAAACTGCTGCTATAAGACTCTCCTTCTATGATCATTCGTATCTAATCAAAATTTTAAAGGAAACCCAAAGTTTTCATTTGCCTTTTTCAGCAAAGTATGCATATTAAAGTACTTGAGTTTTTCAGATAAGCTTAGTTTAAAGAAATACTTAAGCTTACTTGATTATCAAACTCAAACATTAACTGAAATTGTTTGTTTGATTGAATTTGGTTGTTGATCTTAGATATATCTCTTATCTTTAAAATTTTTCAGAAATATAGACATGATGCAGACTGAGAACAACTCTAAGTTACAGGTTCCTACTTGGATCGGACCAATCTCAAATAAACCGACAATGCTCTCCGGACTAAATTTTTTGGTCCGTCGATAATAAGAGCTTTGGTCTTAATACCAAGCGGACTAAATCTGGTCCAGGCTGAGTACAAAACTTTTGGTCCGGCCCAAATTATAATCTGTCCAAATCCGTTTAAAGTCAAGTCTGCCTCATGATTAAATATCTCTAAGTCTTAACTCTTATCTAAATTCAAACAATTTATACCAAGCTTAAATAAAATTCCTTATTTTCCTTTCAAGATTTCAAAAGTTGTTCAAAATCTTACCTATTGCTTTAGGTCTTACCTATTGCTATCCTGTCCTTATTTCTTTGGGACTCTCTGTGCCTGCTCAAACTGTCCTAAAAAAGGAGAGGTCCCACTGTCCTTACAAAAAAACTTACATTCCTCCAACTACCCTGGTTAAAAGGTGTCAGTTTCCAAGGTCTATTTACTTCTGCAAATGCATTCAATGCAGTAACTTCTTCCATCAAAAACCTCCTTGTTATTGCCTTGCTTGCGCAAAAACTTCTCTAAACCGGAAGTTTCTTTCCTCTCTTCACTGAAGCAAATCCTGACCGGATCTTGGCGACGGTGATCGTTCGACATTGTGCGCAAGAATCTCCTTCAAGTTCAGTAAGTTCCTTAGAACTTCTCTTTTTCTTTTCAAAATATCGAACCCTAGACCTAGTGCTTAGACTTAATTCTTCCTTTTTAGGTCTATTCTTCGTGAAGTGATTCTGGTCCTGAGTCTGTGTTTGAGTCAGAATGAGGTCAAAGAATCCAGATAAAAGGGGTTTGATTGGAAAAATCATTGATAAAGTTAAGAGTAAGAAGCAAAGAAGATCCAGTTCATCTTCTGAAACAAATGTGCCTGAACAACCTCAAGGACCAGTTCTAATCCCAGATGTTCATAATGCTGCTCGACCAAACCGAAAAATATTAACCTCTCATCCAAGAAAAGGAAAGTAGATAGTTGATTCTGAGTCATCCTCTGAGGATTGTCCCTATGAACCCGACAGTGAATCCTCCTCAGAAAGCACTGAACTGATCTCTGAAATTGATATTCTTAGTAGTGAAGAACTGGCAAAACTTAGTACTAAGAAGTTAAGAGCAGTTCGGTTAGTCAGTGAAAAGGTCTGGTTCCCAGAGTCAAGGCCAGCCCTGGGTGAAAATTTTGTGTCCTTGTTACACAAAAATATTTACAATGCCTATCTGAACAGAAGAGATGGAAAAGGAAAGTTGATTTACGCTCACAAATCACCAATATGTAGACTGGGATCAAGTGAAAAATATTATTGGATCATCTGGACTGTTTGATTGCATAAACTCCACTCCTGGACTAATAAGAATCATGTCAAACAAAACTATTCCATGGAGTGTCTCAAGGACTCTAGAGTTTTATGCATCTTTACTAGTGAACAAGCAAAGAAAATACATCATGTTCACTCTGAATGGAAAAATAAGAAAAATCAAGTCATCTCAGTTTGAATCAGCAATAGGAGCTTCTAGTCCTCTATCAAATAAGATAAGAATCTTTGAAAAGATGTATCCACATCAGAGGTGGAGACTGTGTGGGGACATGCCAGACTTACAAGTGTCAGGGCACATATACAAAGACACCTCAAGTGAGGATTTTAATCCAAATAGGGTGGCCTGCCTGTCTGAAGAAGCTAAGGTTCTGCTTTTAATATTGAGGCATACTATATATCCCAAGTCTGGATATAAAGAAGGAATAACCTCAGTGTTAGCTTGGTTGTTACATCTCATTCTGTCAAGACAGCCTGTAGATCTAGTGGATTACTTCTTTGGGCAGATGGAAGAAGCCATCTATAAAAAGTTCAGTAGCTCTTTGCCTTTTGCCCAGTTAATCACTGGAGTCCTATTGGCACAAGGCATTATCTCTCAAGATGATCTGAATAAAGAATTCAAATGCTTTCCAAAGAAATATAGTATGCATCAAGCTACTGGACAAAGTCTAAGAATTTCTGGTTTTCTTCAAAGAGTGGCAGAAAATCAACCAATTCAGCCTGAAGAAGAAAGTGAAGAAAGGGTTGAGGCTGAAAATGAGTTTGACAGAAATAGTGCTAGAAGTCTTTCCCAAGCACAACAAAGTGACTTCTGGCATCAATCCTATGGAAGCTATCATCAAGAGTATGAAAGTCATCATATGTCTGATCAGAGCAGAAATAATAGAGAACCTAGTGTTCAAAAGGAAAAAGGAAAGTCTCTGAGCCACCTTTCGCTAGAAGCAACTGAAGTGATTCATGGAAATGAATCATGGAATATGGATGATGCTGCTACTCAAAAGCTTTCTAGCTCAGTTGATAGAACCTTGGATGAAGAGCAACAAATTTATCAACTTCAAGAAGCAGCTGCAGCAGCAAGGTTCATGGAAGCGCAGACTTTCAGACCAGGAGCAAATGAAAATGAAGCTGGAGGGTCTAGGATGGCATCTGAAATACCCCAGCAATATGAACCCTTCTATCCTTCATCATCAGCTCATCCTGAGCATGATCAAAGGGATACGTTTCCTGGTTGGGAAAGTTTATTTGATTGTCAGTATCCCATAACCTCCTCTCCAAAGTATGATGAGCAAGGACAAGATAACACATTTCAGGCTCAAGAAAACATCTTTGACTCTCAGCCTTCCTGGTTTTCAAACTTTGAGCAACAATACTATGCTGATCAGAGAGGATTCCAAGCTAGATACATGGAAGATCAGAATGCAGCAGCTCAAAGATATGAGGAAGAAATAAAGTTCTATAATGAAGCCATGTCAAGATTTGACCACCTAAGCAAAAATCAGGAAAATCTTAGACAACATGTCCAACAGCTCGACACTACTCAAAATCTGATCAAGGACAGACTGTATGATATGAACCAGAAGATGGATGGTCACTACAAGAAACTGAGAAATCAAGTGGAAGCTGCAAGCATATCTCATACAAGCAATCAGCTATGGATGCGACACCAATTAGATCATCTGTCTGAATTTACTGAAGATGCCTTGCTCGACCATACTCGCCTGGCACATGATTGCATATATGATGTGGGCGACGTCCTTGCTGAGACTCGCAATATGAATGAATCTTTGGATCAGATTCAGTCAGATCTTCAACTGTTGGTTATCCAGCCAGGAGACCCAGACTATCCAAGTTGGCATGATCGAGCTATGTCTCAAGGGCCAGATAATCCAAGCCAAGAAGCTACTGATGAACAACCTGTCTCTTCTCCAAAGAAAAGCAAAGCTCAGGGCCAGCTCAAAAGACTCTTTTCAAGGCGCAAATAGAGCCCCTTTTTGGCTATTGATGCCAAAGGGGGAGAAAAACCTTAGTTCTTCTCTATAGGCTGGCTTATCTATATGAATATTATGTATTTGTTCTGTGCTATGTTTATGGTGTGATTTGTTATTTATATTTTTTTTCAATTGTTTAACTGTTTAGATACTATATGCTCGGATTCTCTACTTTGATATGAATGCTTTCATTAAGGGGGAGCAAATTCACTCTCTATTTATTTCTGCTGTCAGTATATTCAGCTAACTCTGTTTTGCAGAATAAATAAGATATTACTAATTAAAAGGTATGTTGTCATCAATTACCAAAAATGGGGAGATTGATAGCATCTAGGCACCCCTCAATTTTATTTTTATATTATTATGGTTTTGGTATTGATGACTAAGTTAGTAATGTTCAAAGCTTGAAGAAAGTGAGCTGGAACCTATGATGAAATAAGCTGGGACAACAAGATTAAGACTTTCAGTTTATAGTTTATGTCTTGGGAGATGTTTTAAGTCGAATAGCCTAGGCGTTTTATCTTTTTTAGTTGTCCAAAAGAGGGACTTTGCACAAGGATATAGTTTGTTAGGCAAAGGCAAAACTAGATCACTTGGAGCAAAAGACACTTAGTCTTTACCCTGCTAAAACTATACCTTTCAGTTCAACGGACCAATCTTTACCTATCTATATTCTTCAGTCTGTTGCAAACCTTGAATCTATTCTATGTCAAAACTCCCTTTGTATATCTGTTTTTCAGATTAAAATATACTCGCTTTCATATTCACATATTCTTGGTCAAACATTCCTTGAAAATCATCTTAGTCAAAAGTCCGCCTATGTATGATTGGACCAAATATTTTGGTCCCAAGCATACATGCAATATTCTCTCCTCAATGTCGGACCAAAGATGTCTTAGGTTTCCTATCTTCACAGACCAAAAATTTTGGTCCCAAGATCCCTTCGATGTATAAGTTTTTGGCGGACTAAATCTTTGTTGTTCCTTTTAATCAAACCTAAAATAAGTATTCTCTATCTTCAAAAGAGGTTTTTACTTAGGAAACGGACAAAATATTTGTGTTTAATTACTTTAAGTCCGTTGCTAGATTAAAAAGCCGGGATAAATTTTATCTATGTTGAAAAAGGTTCTTGGCACCAATCTTCTGTGAAGTCCATGTATAACGGACCAAAAATTTGGTCCGAAGTACATGTGTCGTCTTGCCAAAACCAATCTTCTGTGAAGTCCATGTATAACGGACCAAAAATTTGGTCCGAAGTACATGTGTCTTCTTGCTAAAACCAATCTTCTATGAAGTCCATGCATAATGGACCAAAAATTTGGTCCGAAGTACATGTGTCTCTTTTCCTGGCAAATCTCTTGCTTTGTCCATGTATGACGGACCAAAATCTTGGTCCGACGTACATAGGTCTCTATGCCTAAGCAAAATCCTTTGAAAGTCATGTGTAACGGACCAAGCAATTTAGTCTGATACTCATATATCTCTCTCAGTTGTATGCCAGACCATCTTCTTGATCAACCCATGTACTACGGACCAAAATATTTGGTCCATCGTGAACTCTGAAATTTGGTCCGACATACACATAACCAGTATCGCTAAGCACTGATACATTGTCCGTTGTACGTGTGTATTTCTGTTGTTTCTGACATCTGACACGTCCAACGGCTACTGTAGAAAGTATAACGGCTATTTTCACCCAAAATGGCTATATAAGCATTTCCTGAGCCATCTACCATGGATATAGATGAACTCCTTACACTTTGGCATTGACATATAGCTCTCATTCTCAAAAAGGAGTCTGTGCTTCATTTTCACACAAAAATCTTCATACATCCCTGAGTGTGTAAGCTCCAAGTTAGTGTCTAGTTGCGTGATTTGCAAAGTGAACCAAGAGACAGAACTTGTACAAGGTTTATTACTCTTGGATCTTGGTGATCCTAGACAGCTTGGAGGAAGTAAACAGTGTGACCTGTCCAAAGGTGTTTGTGGAAGGCAACTGTGTTTGTGAGAGGTATGGAACTCACCTCACTGGAGAAGTGAAAGAGTTACCTGAGTGAGCACCAGAGCTACTGCGACTAGCTTTGGAGAAGCTGAACTTCGAAAGAAGTGCTTCAACGTGGATTAGGAGTGCGGCTCTGAACCACGGGATAAATCTTTGTCTCTCCTGTATCATTTCTTTTATTGCTTTCGCTGTTATTATTAGTTGTTTGAATTCTGCTTTATTCTTGCTATATGTTACTCTCGTTAAAATTAGGTTAGTTGATTAAAATTGCTAGAATTTGTAAAATTGCCTATTCACCCCCCTCTAGGCCATATCGATCCTTCACCTCTATGTGTACCGCACTAATTATGGATCACGCTAGTGCACACAGGTTCAACATAAATGAATATCACAATCATACCCAGTGGAAACATACTAGAAGACTTCATTTATTAAATATAAACCTGTTGTTGATCTTATGGTTAACTTTACATGACTATGCCACGCAGGGCTAAACTATAAATATTAAATAGAACAGCAACAGAATAGAAAAACTTGGACAAAACCCTCAATATACCACAGGCAACTGACAAGACTCGCACCCTAGACATTCACCTCCTCTTGGTACTCCTCAAATGCTAGTGTAGACTCCTCTTTAATCGATGATTTTATTGTGGCAAGGGTGAGTACATAAAGCACTCAACAAGTTGTGCACATAATGCAATTCTAGTATAATTATATGCAAGGCTTATTCCAAATGAATGGCTGATATGGCTATTTTGCAATAAAGCAGCATTTACAAGTGAGTACAATAAATAGATTGAAAAGACAGTAAAATAAATAATAATAACACTAATAATTAACTTTAAGCATTTCTCTAAAGTAAAACTGGCACACAACCCTAAACAATTTTCAAACTTTCCAATGGCACACAGCTTCCCTTCCTAAGTTTTATTTTTCAAAATCTAACCTTTGACTGTAATTCCTGAGCATTGTCTAATACCACGGACACGGCTATCACCCATACACCTGGGACCCACACCATCATTGGTAGTACTCAAGCTAAGACATTGCAAATTAATCAGCTAGGTCCATCCCATTCCAGACATGTGGTTGCATGTTTGGCCCAGTTCAAAGGCTTGCAAGGTTAACACTTAATTGACCGAGTTAAGACTTCCAACAATTCACTCTAGAAAACCACCTCACATTCACTCATATATTATTATGTCACATATCAACCCAATGCCACATAGACCCACACGGCACATAGCTATTTGCCACTTGCCACCATCTAGATCATTTATCACCCTAGTTGTTTATCGTGCGACACATGCCATCAATAACTTAACATCATTATGTGATAATATATGACACCTTTTTATAAACATGTTTCATATTCCATTAGTCAAGATTGATTTGATATTCCAAAAGACATGAGTTTAATGTGGCATGGCTAAATAGACTAAGCACGATCTAACCAACCCACATTGGCATCTATTAGCAACTAACTATTAATGAACCATCATAGGGTGAGAAATAATTATGTCATACAAATGACAAGGAGGTATACTCAATTTGGGTTGAATAGCTAGAACCCAAATTAATTGAAAACTATTCTAAGCATAAAATAATATGCAGTAATTTAAAACAACGAAGCAATTGCAAAATTGGGTTCAATATGATCAAAGCATAACTTGCCTTGGAAAAACTCTTATTACTACACTGGACCTTGCTCTTGAGTCAACGGTTCCCCCTCGGATGGACTGAGCACACATCTACATGAATCGAGAAAAACAATAAATAAATATAAAACCAGAGAGAAAACAAACTCTAAAAATCAAATAAAAGTCACTATTAAATAGATCTCAATTTTACAAATTTTTAAAAACTTGAATCGTCTCAATCAAAACTCGTATAAAGAAGAACAAGCTCTCGAAAGATTTGAATAAAAGAGAAAAATCCAGAAAAGAATAAATCCATATTTTCCTGAATTATTTTCTACTGAAAATCCTAATTTATGATGTCAGCATAAAATAAAATAATTCAAAAAATCCTCGTGTTGACACGTGGCCCCATGGTCCACAGACTGGGTCCATGAGACTAGACCGATCCACGGTGGACTGATCCCATGGTACACTCCCAATGACAAGCAGGCCCACACCAAAGCTGAGCGAGCTACAACGCATGAAGCTGACTGAGCGCACACGTCGGCAATGAGGATGATGTGGTGCTACAAGGCTGTCGACACGGCATCCACGTGTTAGACACTGGGACTCTCCATGTCAATGACAGCGGCACGGAGACCTATGGTCACCGCCGGTGACTGTGACTAGTATCAACAGCGAGAGATCGGTGAGTCAATTCCACTAATACGCTTACCCTCCACTCCGGTGCTCTGGAATGGCGGTGACGGTTGTCGCAAGATCTAACGGTTAGGGTTCCTACTGACGGTAGATTCCAGTGATCTCCAAGCGAATCCAACGCGCACACGAGTAGCACCTCGACGAGACAAAGCTAATGACACTGGCGATGACCCTTGGGAAGTTCTGATGGCGGCAAATTTGACGAAAAAACTCATCGGCTACGCTCAAACCCTCGGTGAAATCCCAACAAACGACAACCTCTTCTAACGAACTGACCTGGGGCTTTGGTTTCTTGAGTCTTGACGATCCCGATGCACGTCTTAAAAGGGACTCGGCATTCGTTCTTCATACGACACAGAGTCCTTGTCCATGGCGGCGCGACCGAGCAAGCAGAGTCCAACACAAACACGTGAACACGATGACCGAGTGCCATACACGTGTCATCAGCGAACGGATGAATGTGTATGAACAAAGCTCAATCTGGACCACCCACAAAATCCATCAGTCTCAACCCTATAGGGTTTCAATCAAACCCAATTGATCTCAGCCATGCGATCAAGATCCAACGGCTAGGCGCATAAGGGTTTCCCGACACCATCGACCGTCCGAACCAAAATCAACAACCACAACAACCGTCCAACCGAAACCGGGTCGCACAGAGAATTGGGCTGGGGCCATAAGGCTTCCGGCCCTACACAGTTGTAAAGATTTTCCAAGCTTTTCTTATTTAAAATAATTCAAAGAATTGAAATAATTCAAATAAAATAGTAAAAATATCATAAAAAACCTGGAA
The DNA here is from genome assembly GCA_036346275.1 of Otatea glauca. Lineage (NCBI taxonomy): Eukaryota > Viridiplantae > Streptophyta > Magnoliopsida > Poales > Poaceae > Otatea > Otatea glauca. The sequence goes on along the minus strand of CM070726.1, from coordinate 6,695,749 downwards.
AAAATCCTAAAAATAATTTGAGACATTTGGAACTCAAATAAAATATTTTTGATAAAACTTTATTTAAAATTTTTGAATATTTAAATAATTTCCATATTAGGCCTAATTAAAAAATGTTCAATAAATTCCAAATAAATTTCAGAAATTCTAAAAATTCTTAGAATTCAAAAATGCACAAATAACAATATAGAATTAATAAAAACCAAAATTTGGGACGTTGCACACACGCACAGGCCAGCACATCCACGACCTTTGTTTATGCTGCTACCCGCTGATTCATGGCAAGATGAACCTCCTCTGCTTCCTTAATGTGCGTGACTGCTAGCATGCATTTTCGTGCGGGGTGGAAGTTATGAATTGTGTACCTCTTAGAGTCTTAGGTTACACTTCTTTCTTTTGCTTATAGCTTATAAAGCCTGTGCTAACCAGAAATAATTTAGTCAAAAGACTCAACTTGCTAGTTTTGTGCGGAAGAACCTGTAATGCACTTATTTTTTGATTTTGTGGTGGCTAGTCTCCTGTGGGATAGTATTTCAGTCCTGATGGTTGGCTTTCAGATTGGCAATGATTTGGAATGTGCCTAAATGTTGGAAAGAAAGAAGAGAAACCATATTTGTTTTCAGCATAAACAATGGGGTGGCATGCAGGTCCAGTACTTTGGAGGAGAATTGCCTTGACATTGGGGAGATGGAAGATGCCGTGCCAGGATTCACGTTGGCCACCCAAGGATGCATTTTGGTGCTGATTCAGAAAGGTCGGCAAAAAAATGATGTAATAGGCACAGTGACGTCGAGAACTATGTAGCACCAAATCCTGTTGTAAAACTTGGTTGTCGGACCGGGAACAGTTGGAACTTGGTTGCACTGATAAAATGGAACCCGGGTGGCAACACCCTTTGTTTCTAAAAAAATGTGCACAACTCATGTATAACTAGTGACGGCCAAACAGGCCGGCACGCGGCACGGCATCAGGCGCCTTGCCCCGGCCAGAACGGGTCGTGTCGGACGCGCCCGCCAGACCGTCGTGCGTGCTTGGGCCGACGGTGCGGCACGGCACGGGCATGGCCCGTTTAAAAAAATATCCATTTTATAGCCATTGGAGTCTTAAAAAATTCAAAACAAATCCGAAAATATTCAAAAAAATCCCGAATTTTTTCCTATAAATAGGTGGCTGCCCCCCCATTTCCGCACCAGCAATCTTGCATTCTTTTCTACTCATTCTCTTTTGGAAATTCTTTTGCTCTTAGTGGTAATTTGGCAAAGTTCAAAATAGTTTTGTCAAAAATCCGAAATTCGGCGTTCAGCTTCTGTCAAGAAATCAAGGTGATAATTGTGATTTATTTTTTCATTTTGTTAGTATTTTAAATCATATTTTAGTACTAATAGCATCATTATTTCTTGTAGTTTGCTTTATGGAGCCCGGGGATTTTTCGTTGTTCCTAGCTTCTGATTTTGGTATTTCACCCAAGAAGCTTCTTGCATCATATGCCCAAGAAGCTGCAAGAGTTGTGCCATTTTCAGGCTCTACAAGTGTTATTGCGTCAGCAAGCACCGGGGCAAAAAGAAAAGACGCAATACATCGAAAGTTTGGGAAGATTTCGACCAGATTTTTGAGACATCAAACAATGTCCAAATCAGGTATGCTGTTTGTAAATATTGCAAGCATAAATTAACTGTGAAATCTTCAGGTGAAACGGGGCACTTGAAGAGGCATGCTGAGAGCTATAGAAAAAAAGTGGGGTTGGCTTTGAGACAAATGCGATTCTTGATAAACCCGACGAGTGCAGACGTGAATCGGGACTACAATCCTGAGGTAGCTCGTGAATCTCTTTGTCGTTTAATCGCTTCTCAAGATCTTCATTTAAACTTTGGTGAGTTAGCTGCGTTTGAAAGCTATATTAGGACCGCTCATAATCCTAGGTTTTCTGCAGTTTCTAGATAGACAACAACTAGAGATTTGATTAAATATTATAATAATTGTCACAATAACCTAAAAGAAAATTTTAGTACTTGTACTTTTTCTGTGTTTTTGACATCTGATATATGGAGTGGTAGAGCTAAAGAGGATTACCTTAGTGTAGTTGCTCATTGTGTAAACGATGATTGGCAACTAGAAAAGAGAATTATAGGATTCAAATTAATTGATGTAGCACACACTAGTGAAAATATTGCTGATTGTATTGTAAAAGTTGTGCAAGATTTTGGTCTTAGTGATAAGATTTTTGCAATAACATTAGATAATGCTTCTGCAAACACTTCTGCCATAAACATTCTTACTCCGCTTTTCAATTCTTATGCTGAATCTTTCTTATTACATCAGCGTTGTGCTTACCATATTATTAATCTTATAGTTAAATCTGATTTTAAGAGGTTAGATAAGTATTTTGAACATTTTTGCACTGCAATATCTTACTTAAATTATTCTAATCAACGAGTAGCAGCATTTAAGACTTATTGTACTGCAATGAATGTGCGTCCGCGTAAGTTTGGTTTGGATATGCCTGTTAGATGGAACTCTACTTGATGCTTAAGAATCTTGTACCATATGAGAGTACATTTTCTGTTTTTATTAACACGCACTGTCGTACACGAGATGGACAGCCTCTACTCACAGAGCAACATTGGTATATTGCTAATACTTGCTGTCATTGTTAGAACTTTTTTTTGAATCTACTGTTGCTTTATCTGGAGTTTATTACGCAACCTCTCCTTTAATTCTGCATCATATTTTAGAAATTGCTACCCACTTAAAGAGCCACGAAAATGATAATGTCTTGCGTGAAGTTGTTTATGCTATGAAAACTAAAATTTTAAAATATTGGCAAGAAATTCCTATGTTATATGCATTTGCATTTATTTTATATCCTAGAGCTAAAATTCGGGATTGTCTAACGTTCTCTCACTTCTAAGTGATGCGGTAGGTACTGATTATTCTAGTTATTTTTTTACTGTCCGTGCTAACTTATCTCAAGTTTATGATAAGTACGATCGAAAGTTTACTAGAGTTCGCATGCAGCGACCTCCACCAGTACCCACAACTGGTAAGAAGAAAATCACGTGGGGAAAGATATGGGGTGCAGGTGACTCTTCCTCAAGGAGTTCGACTACATCAACGACAAGTGTGGACACTTCAAGTGGTGAGGAGCTAGTTGCCTATCTCAACAGCGACACTGTCAACTACCAAGAGCAGCAAGAGGAGGACTTCAGCATTTTGTAGTGGTGGCACGAGAACAAGATAACATAACCGGTGCTTTCCATATTAGCACGGGATGTGTTAACAGTTCCTGTCTCCACGGTTCCTTCGGAGTCTGCTTTCAGTCTATCTGGAAGAATAATCGAGGAGAGAAGAACAAATCTGACAAGTGAGATGGTGGAAATACTTCTCACTGTGAAAGATTGGGAACAAGCTGATCAACGAGTTCAACATACTGCAGAACATGTTGAGCTAGCGGAGATGTTCGAAAATCTTTATCTAGATAATGAGGAAGAATAATTGTAATCTTCACTTTTTTCTTGTATCACTGAGATATAGGCCGTACTCTTTTTTCTTTGCCAAGGTTTTCTCGTGTTGAGTTTTTACTTGGCAAAGTTTTTAACGAGGCAGCCAAACATCAATAAAGCTCATTATTTAATTCAAATTATTTGTCTCATTTTAGAATTTATCTCATATTTTAGTTTTTTCTTAATTTATATATATTTAAAAAGTTCTAAAAACATCCTTAGAGTTTTTCTAATTATTCTAAATTTCTCCCATTTTTCTGAATTTTTTCATATTTGTTTTGCATTTTTTGCCATACTTTGTCTATTTTTCTATTTTTTCTGATTTTTTTCAATTTTTCTAGTGCTAACGGGCTACTGGACCGACCCGGCCCGTTTGAAACACGAAGGACCATCTAAGGAGTTTGGGATGGGAGGAGGACATGGGGAAGGACGGAAATGAGTGTAGGAAAGTAATTCTAAGGGAGGGTATATAGTAGTCTCGTCCATAAAAGAACATAGAAATTTTATGGAATTGCCAATGCAATCCAATGGGAATATAAAATAGAGGAATGATTCAAATTTATGTGAGGGAAAAGAGGCAAAATCTAACAAGAGATTTATTTTGAGAGGGAAAGAAATTTTCCTATAGGATTCATATTTGCTCGTTTGTTTGTTCCGAAGCTCTATATATATACCTTATTTTTCTACAGGATTCGATACCATTTAAATTCTTATAAGGCCCATTTGTAACATGGGAATTTAGATTCTTGTAGAAATTGAATCATTTTATGAGAAATTTCTACACTCCAAACATGCCCTAGCAATCATATATTTAAAAAAAGGCCTAAAAGACTATAGTGTTTAGAACATAGGACCAAAAACTCAGGAATAGAAAAAAAAAACATAGAAATTGCAACGGCATATCAGGTTGGCTTCTTTCTACTTCGGCGTCGGCCGCCACAGCCGCACCCCATCGCGGCCGCCTTCTTGCACGGTGCGAAACCCGAGACTTCTGCTGAGGAGAAATGCAAAATCACCAAAGAAATGAAGAAACTGTGAAGACCTCATCGACGTTGTCAAACTATCACCGGAATAATCGTTGTTGTGAATGTTACAAACGTGAAAATGGCAGCCACATGACCACGTCAGAATGGTAATCAGTCCTAGCAGAACAACTAGAATCTGAAAACAGCGAGCTCCGCTGCCCCAGCCTGAACAACTCACTATGCCTAATAAAAACAACCATTAAATGTTTATCAATGTGTCGATCAAAATAGCTCAAACTAACTTGTACTGATAAACTGAGAGTCGACAATATTGCACTAGTCGAAACAAAGTCACAAATTCAGTTGACCATACATTACTGATAATAATACCACTCAATTCCATCAAAATAGTCATATGGACATGCAACACATCAGTACATCACAGGCCACAAATAGAATGAAACTGCACTAGTGTGATACCTTCATCTTGCCAGCTGGAAATCAACTCCGGATACCTGTGAAGCAATCAATCTCACCAGTCAAACAAATTTTCACTACTTACCAGTGCTGAGGGTCATAAGCTATCAATTTCTAGCTAGTTCGAACAATAAAAAAACCCATTTCACAGTTATGGAACTTATGCCACAAACCCAGAATCTCCACACTTGAATCATTTCAGCGATATTAGGCAACCAACAATCAATCCAACATAGAAAGAGAGGAAACAGGAAAATCAGAAACGGAAGAGACATTTGCAGTTTTGTACAGGTATAGCTTCAACTTCTATTGTTGACCTACTCTCAAGGTTTGGATATAAATGGAAACAACTTAGTTGCAACCAAATGTTTAGGCCTTGTTTAGGAGGCTCATTCCTGACTATGATTTACATGGATGAGCCGAGATTTTATGCTAAAATCCCGCCCATCCATATGGATCCCGGCTGGGAATGGGTCTTCCAAACAACCCTTAGTGATCATTGCCTCAATCAGAAGTGAATACTGAGCCAGTTACATGCAGTGTACTCGTATAATATGGGCGCATGAGGGGCACAAGGCAGGACCATCTGGTTCCTGCTTCCTAGGAAAACTTTTGGGATTTTGGCACTTTGGCAGATAGAATGGTTAACAAGTTGTAAACTTGAAAGTAATCAAGCACACACAATAGATGCATCATACATACATGATTGAGATCTTTCAAAATAATTACTCAATTTTCTCAAATGGGTAACCCTCATTCTCATGCACATATATTATTAGACTGTTAATGGAAATTAAAGTAATTGCCAACTACAGATCAAAGTTAAGACGGATAAAATGATAGAATATGCCCATGACAATATGACATAAAAAACTTGTCTATAAAACTAAATTTATTGCAAGAAGTAAGAAAAGGTGTAGGATAACATCGAATAAGAAAATGATCTTATTCTATGCCGATCGCTAGACAACACTTAGAAGATGGAACAATTACTTAATATCAAAATGAACAGCAATGGAAATAACAAAACTAAAAGCAGGTAAAAGGAAAGGTAAAATATATGAACTAAATGTTCAAGTACACTTAACAATTTAAAATCAATTACTTAAGCAAAACAGTGGATGATATACAGATCACAGATCCTAGTGAACTTAATTAGGTTCTGGTTTGTCCTGTGAACTTGTACACATATCTTAAGCAAAAAAGTGGATGATGTTTTCAATTAGTTTCCTTGTCAGGTGGGGCCGCCACTACACCCAGTGACCTTGACATGAAGCACCAAGTAACCAAACTCAGGTGGTGGCCAGGATTAGAAATAAGCTGTTAGTCGTTGCTTGGTCCTCAAGTTAGGTGCTTAGGAATATATCTGTTAGTTGAGTTTGTTTTAGTCAAGATATTCTAGTCGCATTGTTAGGAGACTTTATTGATGGACACTCGTTATCCCCTGAAGAGGCAAGCAAGAAGTAATTTATCTATTTCCCTATTCTATGTTTTTTCTCCTTTCTGTCATGGTGCCGGGGTGTCGAGGGCCTGGCCTCGACCTCCCCTCTCGCACGACAACTTCCAATGTTTCAATAACCCGGTTCGTGACATTCCTGTTACTCATACATCAATAGGTTATTTTGTTGTTGTGTGGATCGTTATTTTACATCCCATAAAAACATTATATGCTGCTTCGTTTACCACTGAAGAAAATATTGATCAAAATTACTAAATAGGTGATGAACTTCCTAAAACATTTGGAGCATGTATATTTACAATTAAGATGTTGACAAACAAAACAATATACATATAGCAAAAGATAAATTTACACTACCTGTTCAACCAACATAACATGTTAGCAGATCTATTGGGACAATCATTTCATGTGCTGTTCCCCATTTCAGCTCCATCATCTCCACCAACAATTCCCCTGTCTACAAGCAAAATAAGTCCAATAAACCAATGAAAAATAAATGGAAAATCAAATCAATAAGGGAAAAATGTAAAAACTGCTATATATTCATTTAACTTGAGGGAAAAAAACTAGCTTTTATGACAAAGGGTAGGAATAGGTAAATGAAGCCATATATATTGTCAGGTGCAAGCAAGAACATAATAACGATTTACCTAGTAATAAGGACAAATACAGACTGTTTAGCGGCTCAGAGAAAAAGAAAGTCATATACAGTTATTCTAGAGAGAATTTGTTACAGTTGTGCCAAATGGGCGAAAACAGGATATGCTCAAATTGAAAAACTTCTGTGAAAAAATGAGTACTGTTTAGTAATAAACTAGTACTATTTATTCTATAAGATAAGACATATGTAATTCGCTATTATTGATTTACTATTAATAGCAAAATCAATCGAGGTAAATACTATCTTGCTGGAAAAAAGTATTGAATGAAGAACATAATAAGCTTTAAACTTCCAAATGTGCTGATCAAATTACTATTTACATATCAGATGATTCAACTATAGTTTTTTTTAGAGCGCCTGTTGTCAGTTTCCAACAGTTAGGACGAAGCTGATGCTCAAAAGATCAGTACAAGCATAGCACCATATATAAGCATATTTTATGCATATAACGATGGCCAGGCAACAAAGATTATAGTTCTATTTTTGTTCTAGCTTTCATGCGGTTCAGTATCAAAAAATGCATTGCCACAAGTTCACTAGCCTGACAAAGAAACAAACAAAACAATTTATGCTTAAACAGATAGTTAACCCTTAATCACATAAACAATATTGCATCAAACACAAACAAAAAGTAATTGGATTTTGTTACTTATGCAATGTAGAGACGAGGCATTACCAGCAGTATAGAAATTTTTGTAGGGATGGTAGGAAGTTTCCTCGTCGCATTTAGAAAGATTTCTGAACTGCATCGAGTCAAGTTGGACCATGAATACACCAATAACCGTATAGAGCACAATCACATTAGTGTCCTCATCATACCCCACTACCCTTGCTCTCTCCAATGACAATCCCAGTGAAAGGAGCTTGTCAGTGGAACGGTTTTCTGAAGCACTCATCTCTCGACACCATCAAAATTGGCCTTCCACTCCGCAAGATCTGAAAGCAGGAATGGCCATTAGTAACACTGGCGTCTGCTGGATTCTCAATCACAGCCAGACCCTGCCCATCCAAATCAAACTCAAGGATGTCACCATCCCGAAGCGACCAGCGAAATGCATTATATTCCAAACCAAAATGCTGGGCCTCACAACCAGACACTGCCGGGGCGCCGCGGCAGGGATAAGCGTGATGCAGGGATGCGGAGGTGAAGGAGAATCCGCCGAAATTATGGATGAAGAGATCGACCGTGAAGAACCGCACCAGAGGTTTCCGATGGAATGCGCGGAAGCGGCGGAGGAATCCGGAGTCGGAAACGAGGCGGCGCCAGCGCTTGCAGACGACGGAGGCGCGGGGGAGGGAAGACGGCTGCGGGGGCAGGCGGAGAAAATCTCCCCCAGGAGGTCGTCGTCGTCCATCGGCGGCGCTCATTTTGTGAAGGCCGAACGCTCGACTGGGTCGTCTCGGGCCGTCAGGCGTAAGGTTCAACCGAGTAAGGCATGGGTAGATTGGTCATTTCACCTTGTCACATTTTCTCTTGCATGTTCACCTACACATATATATTACCCTCTTTATTAGATTATTACTTATTGTTTTTTCATGGTTTGTCTTGCTTAATTCGGTATAGTAAATGACATTAAAAATAAAAAAGTATAAAATTATCTTAAAATTTTAAAATAACATATATTTAAGAAAATATTTTGAAAGCTAAAACAATGTATATTCAGCAACAGAAGGAATAGTAACAAAGGAATGGAATTATTGGTATTCATGATTAAATATCGTTTTATGCAAAAAAAAAAATATAATAACCATCTTCCTTTGACATAGCCAAGCATTTACCTATAAATTTGTGATATACTACAAATCTTGTTGAGTACAAAAAGTACTCACCCTGGCTTGTTGATATTCAGATGACGAAGAAATCGAAGTCCTTGGTGAGTCGTACTTCACTACAGGTTATGGGGATTACAGTGACAACTTTTTCTAGGGTTATCCTTGTCGGTTGCCTATGAAATATTACGTGTCAAGGCATACCGATAAGCTTTTATATCTTCCACCGCACTCTATTTGGCCTTTACAGTTTATTTGTATAACTCATGTTGTGTTAGTGTATTTGTTATATTATGTATGGATGTGATGGCAATGTTTTAAATATACATACTAGCCACTAATTATGGAACTAGTACAGTATGCACATGAAAAGATACGAGAGAGAGAGAGAGAGAGCAATCCACCAATCCTCTTTATTTATATTTTTTTATGTACACAATAAATGTGTTATTTATTTATAGACTAATAGCCATTCCAGAAATTTGGTATGGATCCAACTCCTCTCGGAGAAAAAGTAGAAACCACAGGGACCAGCACACCCTCCCGATGGGGACGGTTTCTAATAGGATGTACGTAGCTTACTTTTGTTGGCTAGATTTCCAGTGGTGCAGATTAATGGTATTTGAATAAAAAGTGCAAATATATTTTTAATCAACATAGGCATTAGAGTTGTATATAGGATATAATCGTATTCAGAACTAGCTCGTTGGGCAATTGTGTAAGTAATTTGTTTAGCTCATAAAGAAAAATCAATCAAACTTTTGAACCATTACTGACAGAAGGCAAAATTGGCTATAAGATACTGAACTTTAGTGGTATTTACTCTAGGACACTGGTTTTTTATGCCTTGGTCTAAACAAAATGCAAAATCGTGGCTATTTGCCAGAAGACACTTCAACCTTTAAAATAATATATTTGACTGAGAGAGGAGAACGAAAGTGGGTAGAAAATCTATTTTGCTACTGTTTGTTGGACAAAGAAAAATATGAAATATGACCAAATTGCCCCTTAATAAGATTAAAGGAAGAAGAGAAGGGAAGTAGATGAGAAGTGACGCGATTTGGTCATATTTCATATTTTCTCTTCCAAATTGATAGGGGCAAAATGGACTTTCAACCCATCTTCTATTTCCCCTCTCAGCCAAATATATTATTTTAATGACCGGTGTATAGCAAATAGCCAAGTACATACACAAAAAAAAACTGATTTCGTGAAGCAAATATTATAGAAGTTCAGTATCTGCGGCCAATTTTACCTCAGACAGAATCGTCGTGCTTGACCCAAAAAAGGGCTACGCTGCCGCGGTCACTCGCCGGAGCTTTTGTAGTGTCTCAGCTCCTGACTTCCTGTGCGTCCCTGTCACACTGTTTAAGTGCTTAGTTAACTCAGCTTCTGACTCTTCCTTGATACTTAATCCTTTGTGCTACTATTTTTCATTTGCTGCTAAATAAAAATGAAAAAATATTGGCAACGCACATTCAGACCAGAAGTGAAAACTAAAATAACTTTGCCAATATAGAGTGATACAACGAAACCACCGTCATCCCAGTGGGAGCGGGTGAGAATTTGTACCAAATTAACGGCTTGGCTCTAGTTCATGTTCCACAGTTTTATGCACATGTAAGTAGTGTGCCTCAGTGGAAAGAGCATGAGTCGTGAGTTTATTCCCAACCTCCGCAATTTCAGGTATGTGCAAGTGGATGCACTAGCTTTTGTGATTCAATATCCTTTTGGAGATTTGAAGTGTCTTACATTTGATTGATAACAGTACTAGCACATTCATCTCTGGGTATATGCTAATTGCCACCTAACCTTACATGCTTTCTCCTGTAACTTAAACTAAATTAAAACTAAGGACTGCAAACATGCAACTTGTCGCTTAGCACAACTGATATTCTGCTATGTAATGGCTACCTCTTACCTTGCCATGGACTCTTTAGATACTAATTGTTAGTTTAATCTTGTAGTTTTTTTTTAAGGTTGAATAAACTTAGTAGTTCAGAGTTAGATTGTTACTAAGTTTCAGAGTATGGTTTGTTCCAGAGTTAGTTTGTTTAGATATATATTTTCCTCCTGGGAATTGACGGGTTTATTTTGAGTTATTCGAGACAGATTCTACTAAGTGGAAGGGGAGTTAAGTATATAGTAAATGCCAATGCATAACCAGTAGTTTCCCATCCATAAGCAGTGGACAACTCTAAAGAAGGCCTTTACTAAGGGCCTGTTTGTTTTTGCTTTTGATTATGAATTCTGACACTAAAAACAGAAAAAAAAACAAACAGCCCGATTCTAAAATTCGATTCTCACAATCGAGCCCACTCATATACACTAGAATCTACAATCCACTTCACATGTACTTTTGGATTCAGCTTTTGGAGAATCAGCTTCTCTACAACCAAGAATCAGCTTTTAGAGAATCCAAAGCTAAAATAAATAGGAAGTGTCCACCCCATATGTCTTTTTGATTGGCATTGTATTAGTACTTTATAGTTTCAGTACTAGCTTCGAGTGGTTTCAGACTTGTTTTCAATGGGGCTGCGTCCAGGTGCCGGATATCAATTCTGTTTTTGGTTTTGATTTGGTTTGGTAACAATGATAGCTGTCCATATTACTGTAATCTTTAGCATATATAAGAGAGAATAAAATCAGAAAAGATGTGAGCAGTTGCACAACGTAATAAAATCAGAGAAGATGTGAGCAGTTGCACATCGCAAAAAGGCTTGAGCGTTTTTCTTCATCCATCAGAATTCCAGAACTCTATTCTTTTGAGCGTTGCTCTGCAAGCTCTGTTCTTTTGTGCTTTGCTCTGTATTGTCGTGTGAAGTTCAGGACCTGTACTGCTAGTACCAACAAGTGGTATTAGAGCAAGGTTCAACACAACAATGTCCAGCGATCAACCGACGACTGGCGACCAAGTCACTCAGAAGGCAGTGCTGACTGCTAACATCTGGCGTTAAGGCGGCGGCGAGAGGGGTTCCTATCCAGTAGACAATGCTTGATGACACAAACTATGGCCTTTGGGCTGTGAAGATGAAGATTATTCTCCGCTCGCTCGGTGTATGGGGAGCGATTGAGGGCGATGCACTAATCAATGAAGAGAAAGACCAGGGCGCAGTGGCTGCAATATCTCAGTCCATCCCAGACCATGTGATGTTGACCATCGCTGGAAAGGACACTACGAAGAAGGCTTGGGAGGCAATCAGAGATATGCGTATTGGAGAAGACTGTGTCAGGAAGGCAAGAGTACAAATACTGAAGCGCCAATTTGATCGCTTGATCATGGCCGATGGCAAGAGTATCGTTGAGTTTTCACGGAAGTTGACTGCCATGGTGGGAGAGATATGCCCACTTGGCACTGATTTGAAGGGCGTCATTGTCGTCGAAAAATTGTTCAGTGCTATGCCCTATCGATTCTTGCAAATCATTGTTGAACAATTTAGTGACGTTAGAAGCATGTCGCTGCAAGAGGCAATTGGGTGCCTGAGGGTGTTTGAAGAAAGCATCAAAGATGCTGTGAACATGGCGAGAAGGAAGGAGAGAAGCTGTTGCTTACTCGCACATTGTGGGAAAATCTAACCATGAAAGAGGAGAACAACAATTGTGGTCATGGCCGCAGCCGAGGTTGTGGCCATGAAGGAGGTCGAAGTGAAGATGGTGAATAGCGAAAGTTCAAGAAATTTGATAAGTTAAAGATCAAGTGCTACAACTGTGACATGTTGGGGCATTTACGAAGTGAATGCCACAAGCCCAAGCAAGAGCAAGCACACTATGTTGGGAAGAAGGATGATTCTGAACTGGGGCTGCTGCTGGCCAAAATGAGAAGGTGTTCCTAGAATTCAAAAATGAAAGGGATATGCCTGGTAGCGCATGGTACCTTGATACCAGCGTAAGTAATCACATGATTGGGTCCAAGGAGCTCTTTGCAGAAATTGATGAAAGGGTACATGGCACTATGAAGTTTGGAGATGGATCAATTGTGAACATATGTGGGCGTGGTTCAGTGCTTCTCAACTATAGGAACCATGAACACAAACTGCTCACTGATGTGTATTATATCCCACAGCTTAAGAGTAGAAGAAAATTTGAGCAAGATAGTTGTAGAAGATGGCTTCATTTGCATCTATGACGGAGAAAGGAGGCTCTTGGCACAAGTGAAAAGATCCCAGAATAGACTGTATATTCTGTACTTGAATGTTACAGAACCTATGTGCTTATTGCCAAAAGCAAGTGACATGGCATGGTTATGGCATTCTCAGTATGGTCATTTGAACTTCCAGGCTCTTAGGAATCTCAGTGTCAAAAGGATGGATGAAGGGATGCCAATTATTGATCATCTAGATCAGTTATGTGAAGGATGCACTTTGGGTAAACAACATCGGCGACTATTTCCTCATGCTTTGGTGTATCGTGCTGAGCAGCAGCTTGAGTAGGTGCATGGTGATTTGTGTGCCCCAATCACACTAGCAACACCCGCAGGAAATCAGTATTTTCTATTGTTGGTTGATGATTACAGTAGATATATGTGGATTGAATTGCTCAAGAGCAAAAGTGAAGCACTCTATTGCTTTAAGAAGTTCCAAACTACTATTGAAAATGAAAAAGGGTTGAAGATATAATCTCTCTTCGAACAGATAGAGGAGGAGAATTCATTAATATTGAGTTCAGAGTGTTTTGTGATGCAGCTGGTATTAAGAGGCTCACCACAACCCCATATTCACCACAACAAAATGGAGATGTGGAGCGCTGAAATCAAACCATGTTGGAGACGGCTTGAAGCATGCTGAAAAGCAAGTCTGTGCCTAGGAAATTCTGAGGTGAAGCAATGAAGACAGCAATATATATATTGAATAGAGCTCCAACTCAAAGTCTTGATGGAAAACTCCTTATGAAGCTTGGCTTGACCACAAACCAAAGGTGCAACATCTATGAATTTTTGGCTATGTAGCACATATCAAGATTATGAAACCAAGGATCAAGAAGTTGGAAGATCGAAGTGTTCCCATGGTGCTATTCGGGTATGACAATGGGTCCAGGGCATCGAGTATATGATCCAAAAAACAATAGGATTCATGCAACTTGAGATGTTATATTCGAAGAGGAGAAATAACGGCAATGGGAAGCACTTAAAGTCACAAATAGCAGCACATTTATTTGGCGCTAGCTTCCCGACAGTGAAGTGCACCAAAACCCAAGTGCCAATGCACAAGAAGGGAGTACTGGATAGGCCGAACCAAGTCTTATTAGTTCGTCTCAATCATCGAGTCAAGGTTGGACAACACTAGCAGCAACAAGTGTAGAAAATGATGAAGAAGTTTAAGCACCAGCCTCTCTGATCCTGTCTTATAAAACTCGACCAATTCGAGAGATCTATGATGTGACAGAACCCGTCGAGCTAGCTTGTGCTTGTTAAATGCCAAAAAACCAGGGAGTTTTGAAGAAGCTGCTGAGCATGAGTGCTAGAGAATCAATGCATGAGTGAAACTCCAATCAAGATGGTGAGACATGGGAGTTGACTGATCTACCATGTGGATAGAAGACTATAGGTTTGAAGTGGGTTTTTAATGTGAAGAAAGATCCACAAGGTAATATAGTAAAGCACAAGGCTCGCTTGGTAGCTAAAGGATATGTGCAAAGGCATGGAATTTACTTTGGTGAAGTCTTTGCGCTAGTGGCAAGAGTTGAGACTGTGAGATTGGTAATTGCACTAGCAACTCAAGAACCATAGCAAGTGCATCACATGGATGTAAAGTTAGCATTTCTCAATGGTGAATTATCAGAAGATCTGTTTCTATCACAGCCAGTTGGTTTTGAAGAAGGGAAAGCAACCAAGGTGCTTAAGCTCAAGAAAGCACTGTATGGTTTAAGACAAGCTCCACATGTGTGGAATGCAAAATTGGATAGTACTCTTGCCTCCCTCCGTTTTGAAAGGTGTCCTTTGGAGATGCATTTTATAAAAGGAGCCATGGTGGCAAGACACTGATAGTTGGGGTTCGTGTGGATGATTTGATTATAGCTGACCCAAACAATCAGGAAATTGAAGGATTCAAAGATCAAATGAAGAAAACTTTCAAGATGAGTGACTTGGGATTGTTGTCACATTATCTTGGTATTGAAGGAAATCAAAGGTCAGAAGGAATAACATTATGCCAATCCGCATATGCATTGAGGATATTGGAGAAGTGTGGTAAGTCGGATTGCAATTCGACGTCTAGTCCCATGGAGACAAGGGTGAAATTGAGCAAGGTAAATGCAAATCCTCTGGTTGATTCAACTTTGTTTAGAAATATTGTTGGTAGCCTTAGATACTTAGTGAATAAAATACCCGATATAGGTTATGCGGTTGGCATAGTTGCTGAATAAATTAGCACTTTCAGGTATAATTCGAACAGTAGATAAATCATGAACACAAACTGATTAAGAAGTGTACCCATTAAGCACAAGTATATTGTAGACATGCATGTAACAAAAACTACACATATATCCCTCCGATATACCAGAAAACAGAAGCAATAAGATTGTAAATAGTGCAGAAATCAAAACGTACCGATCTTCTTGAAGAAAACAGGAGATGTGAAGTGAAGCAGAGGACCCTGTCGTGACGATGTTGTAGACGAGATAGATCACGAACGGAGAGGAAGCAGATCGCGGTGACGATGTAGACAAAGCAGATTGCGAGCAGTCACATCGAGCGCTTCCCAAAAACCTTATTCGCCCTCTCCGGTGCAGGATCTCAAGAGCGACGGGTTTCAGAGACCTGCTCTCCCGATGACCAGTGCACCCAGCGCAGCGGGACGGAGCAGCCTATCTATGGCGGCGTAGCAAAGAGGAAGAGGAAAAACCCTAGCTTTTTTTGTTCTCCTCTCCGAGGCGGAAGCCCGTGTGGTATATATAGGAAAAGACCGCGTGATCAAAGGATGATGCGGTTTCTATATCTTGTAACCGATCACGGATTTTCCAGAGAGCAAAACAATAAACTACAAAAGGAGGCCGCGACTGCGCAAGCTATTGGATCGGATTTTGGTGGACCATTCACGCAGGTGCCGTGCACCCGCGCCCTTTGCCTAGCCCCGGTCCATGCCCGGCCCGGCGAGGTGAGGCGAGCGCGCGCGCGTGTGTGTTTTTCTCTTTCTCTCTCCCACATAAGCTAGTGGGATGGATGTCGGGCCCCGAATCTGTAAATCCGGACCCTCTGTGTATTCTGTGCCAGTCCAGGATCACGCTAGCACACACAGTCATACAGGGTTGCACATCACAGACATTCACAAGGATATAAGAATAAATAGTGCAAACATGTATATAAACCGAGTTGTACGACCTTATGGTCTCCTTACAGGTAAGTCAGCCACACAGGGCTTACATTATTCAAAGTAAAGAAAAAACAATGAACATAAGTAAAGGTCGTGGAAGCCTTCATCTTGCCACAGCAAACCGATCGGGCTTGCCCCTAGTTGTTCAGATCCTCGATGTACTCCTCCTCCCAAACCGGTGTAGTCTCCTCCACCGATGTTGGGGTTGATAAGCAAGGTGGGGTGAGTACACAAGGCACTCAACAAGTAATGCACAGAATGCAGCGCTATTACTAAATGCAGAGCTTATTCCAAAGGATTGGCTTAAATGGTTCTTTTGCATCAAGCAGCATTTTTAACCAATATCTTAATTAGATTAAAGCAGTGGAACAGTTATAAGTAATAATAATTTCAAATGGTTTTTCCTTGAGGATTCTCGGCACACAGTCTTAACAGTTCATTTTTAACACTTGGCACACAGCCCTCTTCCATGTTTTGTTTATGAAAATCTATCCCTCGACTGTAATCCCCGAGCAATGCTCAATACCGTGAGCACGGCTATTCGAATAGTTTTGACACTCTGCAGAGGTTGTACACTTTACCCACAAGATACAGCCGCTCACCACACAGGTGATTGTCCGCAACAAAGCTTTTCAGAACTTCTACCTTAACTAAAGAACCTCTCCAGTGTTGCCTTCACTATCACTTCCTCACACAGAGCCAAGTATAGGACCGCCAATCACCGCTGGATGGGCACCAAGCCGTAGCATAGGTACGCTCCCCATACGATACACCCCGTGTCTGAACCCCGAGGTATCGAGGAAAGATATCGTAACCCTAGTAAACTAGGTCTGTCCCATATCGGACATGTGGTTATACGGGTGACTCGGATCAAAGGCTTGCAAGGTGAAGTCCTTAATCGACCAAGGCAAGATTTCCAACACTCAACAATGGGCACACACCCAATGTGGCACATGACTCACATCACTCATCAACCCATCGCCACACAGCCCACCAGCACACGACCTCTTGCCACTTGCCCCAGCCTAAATCATTTCCCACCTCGTTGATTATTGTGCAACACATGCCAAGAATAACTCAACATCGATGACTGAACCACACAGTCGTTGTACCTCAATCTCATCATGTGGCATCATCACACCACCTTTCAAAATACATTCAATATGTCTTTAATCAGATTGTAGCATTTTTTCCGAAAGAACACTCATGATTCATTGCAAGGCTAAGCATCTACTCACGGTCTAGCCTCCCGTGTTGGCACAATATTAACATCCAACTAATATAATCAAACTTAGGGTGACAATGATTTAGGGCATACAATTAATAATTCAAGGTGGCATAACAAAATGGGTTGATTAACTACGTTATCCCAAATTAATTTAAATTCATTTTAAATAATTAGCATGCATAGATTCAAAGCATAAATTACATTTTAAAATCTGGGATCAAAATGATCAAAGCATCACTTGCCTTCAAAGAGTTGCTGGTCGTGTTCCGAAGCTTGGTCTTGAGCGACGAATTCTTCCTCGAAACTTTTCGGCAAATTTGCGTCTACCCGTACAAATAAAGTATGAAATAAATAGCTAATACAAAAGACTAGATGACCTCAAAAATTCAAATAAAATTCATCATTAAATAGATCACAATTTTATGAATTTTTAGAAATTTGAATCACCTAAATCCGAGTTAAAATGCAAAAGTTGTAGTCATTTGAAGTTTGAATAAAATCTGAAAATACAGAAATTAGGAAAATCCGATTTTTCTGAATTATTTTTATACTGGAAATTCGCATTTATGACGTCAGCACCTCGTCATGATGACGTCAGCACAGAAATGAATTTCGGTCGAAATATTTTTATATATAAAAAATATATATTTATGATGTCATCGCTGACGTCAGCTCGACACGTGGCACGCCCAGAGGCTGCCACGTTGTTCTGGTCTATGGACTGGGTCCACGGTTTGGCTCTGGTCTACCGTGGACTCGGTTCACTGAAACGATCGCAAAGAACGCAGCAAGATCCGAGCCGTTCGTTGAATCAACGGCCAGATCTCCTCACGCGCACCGCAGGGCCCCGAGATGAGTGCGACACGCGTCGCGCATCCAGCGGTCAGCCACGCATCCAACGCGGTGACGCCTCGGCTCCACGCCTCCACGCGTCGCACATCCAACGGCGCGCTCAGATCCAATGGCCAGCACCGCGCCGTCACTGCGATGTCTCGGTTCATGCGACGACACGCGGCGCAATCGCGACGGTGCACCCGAAAACGACGGCTGGATCTGGTCTCCGCCCCGGTCAAAACGCCCATGCGTCAGCACGCGATTTGGCGAGGGTACGGTGCCATCTCCGCCGCACGTTCAAATCTGAACGGCGCGGATCCTTAGGGCAAAACCAGATCCAATCTCTACCGTTTAGATCTAATCTAACGGCCCACGGTACCCGAGCGGTTTACTGTTCATGGCGCGACGTGGCTCAATCCTACACGTCCAAAAAAGATCCAAGAGTTCGCATTAAATCTAGCCGCGGAATCTAGATCTAATCCCTACCGTACAAATCAAGATCTAACGGTCACGATTCAATCTAAACATCTACAGAGATGGAGGCTACGTGGACTCACCAGAACCGAACGATGCAAATCGGACGGTCGGCGCGGTTCGACGAGGTTGACGGCGCGGTTAGCGAAGGTTGCCGAGCCGGGAAGACGACCTCGGTGATGGCGATGCGGGCTTCTCGGCGAGAAGAAGTGGCTCGTTCGACGCGGCTTGGCGGAAGGGTTACTCCAGTGACCTTGGCGACGGCGGAGAGGAACCGCGGCGAAGCAAACGCGAAAAAATGGCGGCACAAAGAAGCAACTACGGCGAGCTCGTACGGGCGCTAGAGGGGGTCTCGGCGTGCGTGCTAGGAGTCAAAAGACGCGGCGTGAAGGTCTCTGCATGACGCCCTCAACGCGGACTTAAGGGCTGCCTCGACGTGCGCGAAACTGCCGGCGGAATGCACGGCCATCAAAGCCCACGTCTCTCCGGCGATTTCGCGGGGACGAAGTGACGTGGCGCAATCCCGCGCGTCCGTGCGGCGACGATCCGAAGGCTCACGTTTGCGGGCGACGTGGCACACTCACAGGCGTTCGATCCGAATCGGACGGCTTGGGCTGGGCGGCGCTAGGGTTTGCGCGGCGAACTGGGCCGGGCTAAGCACAGTGCTGGGCTCGGCCCATTACTGTTCATCTGATTTTTAAAACATTTCACATTTAAAATAATTCTAGGAATTCAATTAAATCATTTGGGGCTTTTAAAATAGCAGAAAAATTCTAGAAAAATTCCAGAAATCGCTTTGAGATATTTGGAACTCAATTAAAATATTTGCAATAAAACTTTGCAAAAACTTTTTCATTATTCAATTGTTTTCAAGAAAAACCCTATTTGAATAAATCCAAATAAATTTAAATAAATTCCCAAAAATTCACAAAAACCAAAAATACTCCAAAATTTAAATTAGAGCAAAATTTAGGGTGTTACAAACCTCCCCCCCTTAACAGAATCTCGTCCCCGAGATTCGTGGTATCTGACGTAAATAGGTTAGGAACTCCTTCTTCGATCTTCTTCACGCTCCCACGCTGCTTCACTTTCCGAATGGTTGCTCCATTGAATTCTGCAGAAACGTGTTGACTTGTTCCTTGTCTCTCTGTCCATTACGTCCAGAATCTTCATCGGATGTTCTTTGTAAGTCAGATCTTCTTGCAGCTCAATTGCCTCCAAAGGTGTTTGCTCTTCCGGTACCCGAAGACACTTCTTCAATTGTGACACATGAAATACATCATGCACTCCTGCCAAAGACTGTGGTAACTCCAACTGATAAGCAACTTCACCTCTGCGGCTCAAGATCTTGAATGGTCCGACATATCTGGGTGCGAGCTTTCCTTTTGCATGGAACCTTCGACTCCTTTGAGAGGTGTGACTCTAAGGTACACAAAATCTTCTGTTCAAAGCTCGGTTCCTCGCGACGGTTGTCAAGATAACTCTTTGCCTTGATTGTGCAATCTTCAATCTTTCCCCGATCGAGCGACTGTTCTTCCGCTTCTCAAGAATGTCCGGTCCAAAACATGTCGTTCGCTGTCTCATTCCAATTCAATGGTGTTCGATAGGACCGACCATACAAAGCTTCAAATGGAGACATCTCAGAACTCGCCGATAATCTGTTGTTGTAACTAAACTCAGATAAGGCAAACACTTGTCCCATGAAGTGGAATATGCTAAAGCGCAGCTCTCAACATATCTTCCAATATCTGGTTAACCCTCTCGGTTTGACCATCCATCTGCGGATGGTAGGTCAGATCAAGTTCAAACGAGTCCCCATTGCCTCATGTAGCTTACCCCAAAATGCGAGGTAAATTGGGTACCTCTGTCCGACACTATCTTCTTGATACTCCGTGCAAGCGCACGATCCGTGCCATATAAAGTTCGCTAACCGGTCTCGGAATAAGTGGTCTTTACCTGTATGAAATGTGCCACCTTGGTTAAGCGATCCACTATGACCCATATGGAATCATATCCACTTTGCGCTACGGGCAATCCGGTTATGAAATCCATACTAATTTCTTCCCATTTCCATTCGGTATCTTTAAGGGTTGTAATAGCCTGCTGGTCTTTGGTGCATAGCTTTGACTCTTTGGCATGTGTCACATAATGCAACATATTCGCGACTTCTCGTTTCATACTTGGCCACCAAAATCTTTCCTTTAAATCTTGATACATTTTCGCACTTCTGGATGAATTGAGTACTTGGAGTCATGAGCCTCCTCATTAATCGCTTCAACTCCTTTTGTTCTGTACACAAATGCGCCCTTTAAACCACATAGTACCTTGTTCATCCAGTTTGAAATCTTTTGCTTTGCCTTCATCCATTTTGCCCTTAATTCTTTTGATCTTATCATCATCTTTCTCGCCCTTCCTTGATCCGATCTTCCGGTAGGTCTTACTTCCAAAGTTGCTAGGAATCCTTCCGTACTATTTCCAGCTTCTAATTTCGAATTCCTTACACAATTCCGCTTTGACTGCTTCCAACACCATATTTACATTGTGGTTCTTTCTACTCAAGGCGTCTGCCACTACGTTGGCTTTACCAGGATGGTAGTGAATTCCCACATTATAATCCTTGATTAACTCTAACCATCTTCTTTGCCTCATATTTAGGTCAGCTTGCGTGAAGATATACTTAAGACTTTTATGATCAGTATACACTTCACATCTATTTCCGATGAGATGATGACGCCATATTTTTAGGGCATGCACCACGGCAGCTAATTCCAAATCATGAGTCGGATAGTTCTCCTCATGTGGTCTCAATTGCCTCGATGCATAGGCAATTACCTTCCTATTTTGCATCAACACGCATCCCAATCCCTGACGCGATGCATCACAATAGATGTCGAAGCCTTGATGAACGCCAGGTAAAACTAATACAGGTGCCGATGTTAATCTCCTCTTCAACTCCTCAAAACTCTTCTCACACTCGGTGTCCATAGGAATTTCCTTTCCTTTTCAACAATTGCGTAAGAGGTCTCGCAATCGTAGAGAATCCTTCGATGAATCGACGGTAATACCCGCCATTCCAAGGAAACTACGGATTTGGGTTACCGACTTGGGTTGCTCCCAATGCGTAACCGTCTCCACTTTCTTTGGATCTACCGCAACTCCCGCCGCAGTCATTATGTGTCCAAGAAATTCAACCTTATTCTTCCAGAAATCACATTTGCTAAATTTCGCAAACAACTGTTGCTCTCTCAACTTTTCAAGGACTAGCCTCAAATGCTCGGCGTGCTCTTCTCTCGTCTTGGAATAGATAAGGATATCATCTATGAATACGATGACGAACTTGTCCAAGTATTCCATAAACACCTTATTCATTAAGTTCATGAAATATGCTGGTGCATTTGTCAAGCCAAAAGACATCACTGTAAACACGTAGTGTCCATATCTTGACGAAAATGCAGTCTTCGGAATATCCTCTGATCGGATCTTCAATTGATGGTATCCTGATCGAAGATCAATTTTGGAGGATACTCCTGCTCCTCTCAACTGGTCAAACAAATCATCGATCCTGGGTAGCGGGTACTTATTCTTTATCGTCACATCATTGAGTGCACGATAGTCTATACACATCCTAAAACTTCCGTCCTTCTTCTTGACGAATAAGACAGGTGCTCCCCATGGCGATGAACTAGGTCTTATAAATCCTTTTTCCAGCAGTTCCTCAATTTGGTTCTTCATTTCCACCAATTCCTCTATGGACATCCTGTAAGGTCTCTTAGCTATTGAGCTGTCCTCGAACCACTCTATCACGAACTCGATATCTCTATCCGCGGCATTCCGTAAATCTTTCGGAAAACATCCGGATATTCATTGACTATGGACACTTCCTCTAAGTCGATCTTCATGTTTGTTGACCATCAATTGTCCATCCCGCATCGATTTTGCTTCAAACTCAATCTTCTTCCCATCCGGCTCTCGACCGATATGACTCTTTTTCCGCAGTCCAGCACTGCCTTGTGATTGGTTAACCAATCCATTCCCAGGATAACATCCAAGGTTTGGATATTAAGGACGATTAGGTTCGCTAGGAACTCAACTCCATTAATTATTAGTCTTACCCCAGAACATCCTACTTTAGATCGGAGTTCTGATCCAGGGGATTGGACTATGAGCACACATTTAAGATTCACTATTTCCATATCATTTTGAACAGCAAAATCTCGGGAAATAAAAGAATGCGAAGCTCCGGAATCAAATAAAACGAGTGGTATCGAGTTTACTAGAACTTACCCAAGACAACATCCGTGGTGTTCGGACTTCATCCGTCAGAATGTGGTTGACTCACCTCGTGCGTTCCTTGGGATGGAGTTGTTTGCTGATGCCCCGCGTTCACGGTTGGCGCGGAGTCCTTGCCGTGTGTTCCCAGTGTTAAAGCGGACCGGGGTGACACCTCCCTTCTTAGGGCAATTGTTGGCAAAATGCCCCATTTCATTGCAATGATAGCAACATCTTCCCACTGCCTGAGAGGTTCCTCCAGTCTGTGCCACAGTTCTGGCTGGAGTCTGAACATTCTGACCCACTGGGCGATTTGCCGGCAGTGGTGCTCTATCATTGCCTCTGGGCTGGTACCGGATGAACTGTTGGGGTGCCGTCCTCTGCCTCTGCTGGCCTTGACGACCTCCTTGTTGCGCCATTCTGCGCTTCCTGTTGTCATCCAACTCTCGGCGCTTGTCCTCTAAGATAAGAGCTTTGTTAACTAGCTCTTGGAAGTCAGGGAATGTGTGGGTGATCAGTCCCACCTGCAACCCTGCATTCAATCCCTTCATGAAGCGGGATTGTCTGGCCTTATCCGTAGCCACGTTCTCCGGTGCGTAGCGTGCCAGTTGGGTGAATTTATTCAGGTAATCGGCCACTGACTGGCCGCCTTGCTTGAGGCTCCGGAATTCCTCCTTTTTAAGATCCATGATACCCTCGGGTACATGGTATCGCGAAAGTCGAGGTGAATTCCTCCCACGTGATACTCTGTGGGTCCTCATGAGTCTGCGCAAAGTTTTCCCACCATTCTCGCGGCAGTCCTTCGAGTTGATGAGAGGCATAGAGTACCCTCTCATGTCCTACAAAGCCGGGTAATGTGCGACTTCCTTTCAATTGTCCTTAGCCAATCGTCCGCTTCAAAGGATTGGCGTTACACGAAAAGTAGGTGGACGGGTTCTCATAAACTCCGACAACCCGAGTAGGGTGTGGTCCATGGTTACCCCTGTGTTGAACATTCACAGCAGCTTGATTGGATATCTCACGCATGGTTTGAACCATCGTGTTCATAAGTTGAGTCCGGCGATCAAGAAGGCTCCTGTGTTACGCATATCGACTGCGGCGGTTGAGGAATCGGCTCTTCATTCCGTTATCCGCCGGTTAGCTCCACTTCACTGGCTCCAACATTTCCACGAGTCCTCACCATCTATTGCAAACTTCCAGGGTTAAGAAAAGAAGAGAGCATAGACAAGTAGAAGAATTTATGTGGGGAAACAGGTGCAACTTAAATTATTTAGCCACTTTATTGATATAATATAAATCAGTATGGTTGCTCACAAGTGCCTAAGGGCAATGCAACACATACGAGACACTCACAACCAAAAACAAGTAAGCAAACATAGGAATCCATGACGACTCGCACCTAATGGTGACTCTGAAGAAAAAGACGCGACTCAACCTTCGAGTCTCGACACTATACTCTACTAGACTCGATCACTCATCGAGCCAACCCGGCTGCGGCTCCCCCGGAGCATACACCGGTGGGTGCTCCGGAATCGGGCAAGCGGTCTCGTGACCCATCGGTGGTGCAAATGACCCCATCGACTCATTGGTCCCGGCTGCTGCTCTGCTGACCGTGCCTCTGCTCTGCTCCTCCGGATCTGGATCGTGTAACTCCAGAACTGGCTTAGGCTCGGGTCCATACAAAGCCATCTCCAACTCCTGGATCTTCTGCATGGAGTGAGCTAAGCCCTCCCGCAGCTGGATCTTTGCCTCTGCGACCTCGGCGCGGGTCCTCTGCAACTCCCGAACTATCTCGTCCAAGGCGTCCTCCTAGGCGATGACGTACCTCGCCAGGTGGGTGATAGTGGCGTCCTCCTCCACAAGCTCCATCCTGTCCAAATGATTGTCTCGACGCGGATGGTGACGAAAGACGGTGCCCTCCAACTCTGCGGAGTAAGTGCGGGCAATCTACCGCATCGCCTGTCGCGCCGTCTCCTGGATTCCGGCCTCAAAAGAAGACCTCCTGACTGTGATGTAGATAGGATGGCTCGCCCTCGTCCTCTCCCGTACCACCGAAGACCCTCGATACAGTGGTCTGTCAAAACCTCCGAGCAACTGCATCATACGCCACAACTCTGCGGCGTATCCTCCGGTGCGCTCTCCAAAGGTGTGGATCATCCTCATCTGCCAAAATAAACCTTGTTTAAATTAAACAGAGAATAATAAAAATTCAGCATAGGTATGAATAAGGGAGAAGAGATAAGTCGAGATTTCTTTGACATTCTTGCTCAAGTTGATTAGGTCTTTAGAAAATAGTTTTACCCTCCTAGGCACAACCAAACTTGGGTCAAGTCCTCTGATCGGCTGCTCGATACCACCTCTGTCGGGCCCCGAATCTATAAATCCGGACCCTCTGTGTATTCATGCGACCCAGGATCACGCTAGCACACACAGTCATACAGGGTTGCACATCACAGACATTCACAAGGATATAAGAATAAATAGTGCAAACATGCATATAAACCGAGTTGTACGACCTTATGGTCTCCTTACAGATAGGTCAGCCACACAGGGCTTACATTATTCAAAGTAAAGAAAAAAAAACAGCGGAACATAAGTAAAGGTCGTGGAAGCCTTCATCTTGCCACAGGCAACCGACTGGGCTTGCCCCCTAGTTGTTCGTATCCTCGATGTACTCCTCCTCCCAAACTGGTGTAGTCTCCTCCACTGATGTTGGGGTTGATAAGCAAGGTGGGGTGAGTACACAAGGCACTCAACAAGTAATGCATGTAATGCGCTATTACTATATGCAGAGCTTATTCCAAAGGATTGGCTTAAATGGTTC
Source organism: Otatea glauca (assembly GCA_036346275.1). NCBI lineage: Eukaryota > Viridiplantae > Streptophyta > Magnoliopsida > Poales > Poaceae > Otatea > Otatea glauca. The sequence goes on along the minus strand of CM070726.1, from coordinate 6,669,981 downwards.
TTTTGCATCAAGCAGCATTTTTAACCAATATCTTAATTAGATTAAAGCAGTGGAACAGTTATAAGTAATAATAATTTCAAATGGTTTTTCCTTGAGGATTCCCGGCACACAGCCTTAACAGTTCATTTTTTTAACACTTGGCACACAGCCCCCTTCCATGTTTTGTTTATGAAAATCTATCCTCGATCAGAATCCCGAGCAATGCTCAATACCGTGAGCACACTATTCGAATAGTTTTGACACTCTGCAGAGGTTGTACACTTTACCCACAAGATACACCGCCACCACAGTGATTGTCCGCAACAAGCTTTTCAGAACTTCTACCTTAACCAAAGAACCTCTCCAGATTGCCTTCACTATCACTTCCCTCACAGAGTCAAGTATAGGACCGCCAATCACCGTTGGATGGGCACCAAGCCGTAGCACGTACGCTCCCCATACAGATACACCCACGTATCTTTGTCACCCCGAGGTATCGGAGGAAAGATATCGTAACCCTAGTAAACTAGGTCCGTCCCATATCGCACATGTGGTTGTACGGTGACTCGGATCAAAGGCTTGCAAGGTGAAGTCCTTAATCGACCAAGGCAAGACTTCCAACACTCAACAAGGCACACACCCAATGTGGCACACAGACTCACATCACTCATCAACCCATCGCCACACAGCCCACGGTGCACACACCTCTAGCCACTTGCCCCATCTAAATCATTTCCCACCCAGCTTGATTATTGTGCAACACATGCCAAGAATAACTCAACATCGATGCGGAACCACACAGTCGTTGTACCTCAATCTCATCATGTGGCATCATCACACCACCTTTCAAAATACATTCAATATGTCTTTAATCAGTATTGTAGCATTTTTTTCCGAAAGAACACTCATGATTCGTTGCAAGGCTAAGCATCTACTCACGGTCTAGCCTCCCGTGTTGGCACAATATTAACATCCAACTAATATAATCAAACTTAGGGTGACAATGATTTAGGGCATACAATTAATAATTCAAGGTGGCATAATAAAATGGGCTGATTAATTACATTATCCCAAATTAATTTAAATTCATTTTAAATAATTCGCATGCATAGATTCAAAGCATAAATTACATTTTAAAATCTGGGATCAAAATGATCAAAGCATCACTTGCCTTCAAAGAGTTGCTGGTCGTGTTCCGAAGCTTGGTCTTGAGCGACGAATTCTTCCTCGAAACTTTTCGCAAATTTGCGTCTCACGCTGCATAAATAAAGTATGCAATAAATAGCTAATACAGAAGACTAGATGACCTCAAAAATTCAAATAAAATTCATCATTAAATAGATCACAATTTTATGAATTTTTAGAAATTTGAATCACCTAAATCCGAGTTAAAATGCAAAAGTTGTAGTCATTTGAAGTTTGAATAAAATCTGAAAATACAGAAATTAGGAAAATCCGATTTTTCTGAATTATTTTTATACTGGAAATTCGTATTTATGACGTCAGCACCGCGTCATGATGACATCAGCACAGAAATGAATTTTGGTCGAAATATTTTTATATATAAAAAAAATATATTTATGATGTCATCGCTGACGTCAGCTCGACACGTGGCACGCCCAGAGGCTGCCACGTCGTTCTGGTCTATGGACTGGGTCCACGGTTTGGCTCTGGTCTACCGTGGACTCGGTTCACCAGAACAGTGCAGCAACGCGGCAAGACCGAGCCGTTCGTTGAATCAACGGCCAGATCTCCTCACGCGCACCGCAGGGCCCCGAGATGAGTGCGACACGCGTCGCGCATCCAGCGGTCAGCCACGCATCCAACGCGGCGACGCCTCGGCTCCACGCCTCCATGTGTCGCACATCCAACGACGCGCTCAGATCCAACGGCCAGCACCGCGCCGTCACTGCGACGTCTTGGTTCATGCGACGACACGCGGCGCAATCGCGACGGTGCACGGCGACGGCCGGATCGGTCTTCGCCGGTCAAACGCCCACGCGTCGGCCGCGCGATTTGGCGAGGGTACGGTGCGATCTCCGCCGCGCGCTCAAATCTGAACGCGCGGATCCTTAGGGCAAAACCAGATCCAATCTCTACCGCTTAGATCTAATCTAACGCCCACGGCACCGAGCGGTTTCATCGCTCATGGCGCGACGTGGCTCAATCCTACGCGTCCAAAAAAGATCCAAGGGTTCGCATTAAATCTAGCCGCGGAATCTAGATCTAATCCCTACCGTACACATCAAGATCTAACGGTCACGATTCAATCTAAACATCTACAAAGATGGAGGCTACGTGGACTCACCAGAACCGAACGATGCAAATCGGACGGTCGGCGCTGTTCGACGAGGTTGACGGCGGCGAAGAAGCGAAGGTTGCCGGAGCTGGGGAAGACGACCTCGGCGACGGCGATGCGGAGCTTCTCCGCCGAGAAGAAGTGGCTCGTTCGACGCGGCTTGGCGGAAGGGTTACTCCAGTGACCTTGGCGACGGCGGAGAGGAACCGACGGCGAAGCAAACGGCGAAAAACAGCGGCGGCACAAAGAAGCAACTACGGCGAGCTCGTACGGGCGCTAGAGGGGGTCTCGGCGTGCGTGCTAGGAGTCAAAAGACGCGGCGTGAAGGTCTCTGCACGACGCCCTCAACGGGGACTTAAGTGCTACCTCGACGTGCGCGAAACTGCCGACGGAATGCACGGCCATCAAAGCCCACGTCTCTCCGGCGATTTCGCGGGGACGAAGTGACGTGGCGCAATCCTGCGCGTCCGTGCGGCGACGATCCGATGGCTCACGTGTGCGGGCGACGTGGCACACTCACAGGCGTTCGATCCGAATCGGACGGCTTGGGCTGGGCGGCGCTAGGGTTTGCGCGCGAATCGGGCGGGCTAAGCACGATCTTTGGGCTTGGCCCATTATCGCTCATCGATTTTAAAACATTTCACATTTAAAATAATTCTAGGAATTCAATTAAATCATTTGGGGCTTTTAAAATAGCAGAAAAATTCTAGAAAAATTCCAGAAATCGCTTTGAGATATTTGGAACTCAATTAAAATATTTGCAATAAAACTTTGCAAAAAGTTTTCCATTTTTCAATTGTTTTCAAGAAAAACCCTATTTGAATAAATCCAAATAAATTTAAATAAATTCCCAAAAATTCACAAAAACCAAAAATACTCTAAAATTTAAATTAGAGCAAAATTTAGGGTGTTACAATGGAGCACACTCCACTATTTAAGTTGGTGTTGCTCCACTTCAACTAGCATGGTGGGACTAAAGAGTTTTACACCTCCTCCATGATGATGGGCCTTTGAGATTTATTTGGAATTATTCTCAAATATTTATGGGCCTAGCCCATATATTCTAAAAATCCCCCACCTGATCTCAAAGTCCCATAGAGATTTGACTCTTCCCAATGCTGTTTGATATATCAGTGTTTTGATGGAGACCTGTTAGGGTTGAACATCCATCTAGAGCTCCAAGCTACACTCATTCACAACTTGAACAATGGACTAATCCTGGAATTGCAAGTTTTGTGCGAATAAGTTTCACTTAACGTCATGACTGATACTTGGCTGCCAATAGGCTACCCCTCGGGTAGAGCATATTAGTCGTACTCCCTTGGTCTTTTCATGAGCTTACTAGAGATTACCCAAGTCTCACAGACTGCAACCAACAATCGAGCTCTTATAGGTGTGTTCTTTCAATAGTGCTCTGTAGGACAGCATCTTTGCTAATTAAAGCCAACAACACATTAAGGCAATGGCCAACCTGCCTTACAGATTTAGAGAGTATCGCATCTTCAGTGGAGTGGGTTGGAAAAATACTCTCCTTCAGTCAACCAATAGTTTGTTCTTCCCAGATCCTAATTCACAGGATCTCCGATCACATAGGTTAGGTTACCACTATGTTATGACTCACGTGGGCCTCAAACCCAGCTCCTTCGTTGCATTATCTATCACATTACGTGATAATCCCTTTGTAAAAGGGTCTGCCAGGTTCTTAGCTGTTTGGATATAATCCAAAACTATCACTTCGGAGTTTCTCAATTTTCTGACAGACTTCAAACGTCTCTTTATATGTCTTGATGACTTCGTGTTGTCCTTAGAACTGTTCACTTTAATAATAACCATTTGATTATCACAGTTCATAAGAATAGTCGGAATCGGCTTTACAACCACTGGAGGATCCTTCAAGGGTTCACACAACCATTCTGCCTCAACAGTGGTTGTGTCTAGAGCAGTGAGTTCTGCTTCCATGGTTGACCTCTTCAAAATGGTCTATTTGCAAGACCTCCATGAAACAACACCTCCACTAAGAGTGAATGCATATGCACTTGTGGCCTTGATCTCATCAGCATTGGATATCCAATTTGAATCACTATAGCCCTCCAGTACTGCTGGGTACCCAGTATAGTGAAGCTCATAATTCATAGTACCTAGCAGGTAGCGCATTACTCGCTCGAGTGCTCGCCAATGATCATCACCCGGGTTAGATGTAAACCAGCTCAATTTGCTCACAGCAAATGAGATGTCTGGCCTTGTAGTGCTAGCTAAGTACATGAGAGATCCAACAATCTGAGAGTATCTCAATTGATCCCTAGCAATTCTTTTATTCTTTCGAAGAATCAAGCTAGGATCATAAGGTGATGGAGAGGGTTTGCCCTCCAAGTAGCCAAAATGGTTCAAGACCTTTTTCACATAGTGAGATTGTGAAAGTGTAATCCCACTATCACCTTTGATTAGTTTGATGTTCAAAATTACGTCAGCCTCTCCCAGATCTTTCATATCAAAATTATGAGATAGGAAAGACTTGACCTCTGTAATTACATCAAGATTTGTACCAAAGATCAAATATGTCATCAACATAAAAGCACAGAATAACTCCCTCACCCCCACTATGGCGATAATATACACACCTATCAGCCTCATTAACAACAAAGCCTACAGATGTTAAAGTTCTATCGAACTTCTCATGCCATTGCTTAGGAGCTTGTTTCAGACCATACAAAGATTTCAACAACTTACACACCTTGCCTTCGTGACCTTTTACTACAAATCCATCAGGCTGTTCCATGTAAATTTTCTCATCCAACTCTTCATTAAGGAAAGCTGTCTTAACGTCCATTTCATGAACGAGAAGACCATGTGAGGCAGCCAAGGAAAGTGGAACTCGAATGGTGTCAGTCTAGCGACAGGTGAATAAGTGTCAAAGAAATCTTCGCCTTCTTTTTGGGTATAACCCTTGGCCACAAGCCGAGCCTTATACTTTTCAATAGTACCATCAGGCCTAAGCTTCTTTTTGAATATCCACTTACATCCTACAGGTTTGCAACCATAAGGTCGATCTGTGACTTTCCAAGTCCTGTTAGCGAGAATGGAATCTATTTCGCTATGGACTACTTCCTTCCAGTAGTCTGCATCTGGAGATGCAAAAGCTTCTGAAATACACTTGGGAGTATCATCCACAAGGTACACAGTGAAATCATCACCAAAGGATTTAGCTATCCTTTGTCTTTTACTCCTCCTTGGAGCCTCACTGTCATCCTCCTCAGGATCTTGCTGATGTATTTACTCAGGGTGTTCAGTTTGTGTATTTGGTTCGCAAATTACCTCAAGAGTTTGGCTAGAAGTGCTATGTACATCTTTCATTGGAAAGATGCTCTCAAAGAAGGTTGCATCTCGAGACTCCATAATTGTATTGACAAGCACGTCAGATACCTCTGATTTTACTACTAAAAACTTATAGGCAATCTTGTGATGAGCATATCTTAGAAAGACACAATCCACAGTCTTAGGTCCAAGATTGCGCTTTTTAGTTATTGGTACATTGACTTTCGCCAAGCACCCCCAAGCGCGCAAGTAAGAGAGTGACAGTTTTCTCCCTTCCCATTCTTCGTATGGGGTTTTCTCTTTATTCTTGGAAGGAACTTTATTCAGAACATGATACGAGGTCAATAGGGCCTCCCTCACCATGCCTTAGATAATCCCGCAATGTCTAACATGGCATTAACCAAATCAGTTAGAGTACAGCTTTTCCTTTCGGCAACTCCATTTGATTGGGGTGAATAGGGAGGTGTCCTCTCATGAATAATTTCATGTTCCTTACAGAATAAATCGAAATCATTAGAGAAATACTCTCCACCATGATCTGACCTAAGTCTTTTGATTTTCCTTTCCAATTGGTTTTCCACCTCTGCCTTATAGATTTTAAAGTAGTCGAGAGCCTCATCTTTAGTTTTCAACAGATATACATAGCAGTATCTAGAAGCATCATCAATCAGAGTCATGAAATATCTTTTTCCACCCTTCGTCAACACACCATTCATTTCATAGAGATCTGAATGTATGAGTTCTAACGGTGCCAAATGTCTCTCCTTGGCTACCTTGTGAGGCTTACGAGGTTGCTTAGATTGCACACAGCTTTGGCACTTAGAACCTTTGACAGAAGTAACATTTGGAATTAAATTCATACTGGCAAGCCGAGACATACAACCAAAATTTATATGACATAACCGTGAGTGCCAAACATTAGCCTCACTTCCATTAGAATTGTCACAAATATGGTTCACAACTTTATTGCAGAAATCAGAAAGGGAAAAGTGGAACAAGCCTCCACACTCATAGCCTTTGCCAATAAAAAGTCCATGTTTTGACACAACTACTTTATTAGACTCAAACACCACTTTGAACCCATCTCAACAGAGAAGGGAACCGCTAACCAGGTTCTTATTTATTGAAGGGACATGATGCATGTTCTTCAGTTGCACGATCTTCCCCGAAGTAAACTTCAGATCTATCGTGCTAACACTATGAACAGAAGCATGTGACCCATTCCCCATTAGGACGGAGGAATCCCGAACGACCTGGTAAGGAGAACATTGAACTATCATCACACACATGCAAATTATCACCAGTATCAATCCACCAATTGGTGGACTGACTCACTAAAAGAACAGTAGGGAAATTGCCATACCCAGAAGTTCCATCTCCAGTGTTGCCAATGGTCACGTTGACAGACTTTGAGTTTTGTCCTTGATCAGCCTTTCTACCTTTGTAGTTAGGACATTTCTTAGCCCAATGTCCAGTCTCACCGCACACATAGCAAGGCATGTCATCTTTGTTCATCTTCTTCTTCTTGAAGTTTGTGGTCTGTTTGGCTTTATTGTTTTTCCCTTTGTTCTTACCATGCTGTTGCACCACATTGGCGCTAGACTGTCCCTCAGCTCCCTTCGCAGGTGCATCCTTAGCCCGAGCTTTCTCCTCAACATCAAGAGATGCGATCAAACTCTCAACGGAGATTTCTTGTCTCTTATGTTTCAGAGCAGTGGCAAAATTCCTCCACGAAGGAGGTAATTTGGCAATAATGCCCCCAGCCACAAACTTGTCGGGTAAGGTACACTTAAGGAGTTCAAGTTCCTTCACAATACACTGTATTTCATGGGCCTGCTCGACCACAGAGCGGTTATCAACCATCTTGTAGTCGTGATACTGCTCCATGACATACAGTTCACTACCAGCGTCTGATGCACCGAATTTAGTATTCAGCGCATCCCACAGCTCCTTCGCATCTGTTATGTGCATGTACACATCACACAGACGGTCAGTAAGAACACTAAGAATGGCTCCTACAAAGAGTGTGGTGGTATCCTTGAACTCTTTTTCCTTTTCAGGAGTAAGGGTTCCTTCAGGCTTGCTAGCCGCAACCCAGTAGACGTTCATAGCTGTAAGCCACAAAGTGACTTTGACCTATCATCTCTTAAAGTGCACACCGAAAAATTTTTCAGCCTCAGAGCATCAGCAAAGCCAGCCATCGATAAACCAAAGTGCCTAAAATAAGGTTTTTGGATTGTTGAATAAATTAGCACTTTCAGGTATAATTCGAACAATAGATAATCATGAACACAAACTGATTGAGAAGCGTACCCATTAAACACAAGTATGTTGTAGACATGCATGTAACAAAACTACACATATATACCTCCAATATACCAGAAAATAGAAGCAATAAGATTGTAAATAGTGCAGACATCAAAACGTACCGGTCTTCTTGAAGAGAACTGGAGATGTGAAGTGAAGCAGAGGACCCCATCGTGACGATGTAGTAGACGAGACAGATCACGAATGGAGAGGAAGCAGATCGCGGTGATGATGTAGACGAAGCAGATCGCGATCAGTCACGCCGAGCGCTTCCCAAAAACCTTATTCGCCATCTCTGGTGCAGGATCTCAAGAGTGACGGGTTTCGGAGACCTGCTCTCCCGATGACTAGTGCACTCGACGCAGCGGGACGGAGCAGCCTATCTGTGGCGGCGCAGCAAAGAGGAAGAGGAAAAACCCTAGCTTTTTTTCATTCTCCTCTCCGAGGCAAAAGCCCGTGTGGTATGTATAGGAAAAGACCGCGTGATCAAAGGATGATGCTGTTTCCATATCTTGTAACCGATCACGGATTTTTCGGAGAGCAAAACAATAAATTGCAAAAGGATGCTGCGACTGCGCAAACTATTGGACCGGATTTTGGTGGACCATTCACGCAGGTGCCGTGCGCCCGCGCCCTTTGCCCGGCCCCGGCCGCTACCCGGCCCGGCGAGGCGAGGCGAGCGAGCGCGCACATGTGTTTTTCTCTTTCTCTCTCCCACATAAGCTAGTGGGATGGAGCACACTCCACTATTTAAGTTGGTGTTGCTCCACTTCAACTAGCATGGTGGGACTAAACCAACTTGATGTTGAGCATATCAGCACTCAGGACCAACCAACTTGCAGACATGTTAACCAAGGCTCTTGGTACAGTGAAATTACTGAGATGCGACAAAGACTGGGTGTCATAGAGGTAAAATGAGAAAAAACAAGATTAAGAGGGAGATTTGTTAGTTTAGTCTTGTAGTTTTTTCCAAGGTTGAGTAAACTTAGTTGTTCAGAGTTAGATTGTTACTAAGTTTCAGAGGATGGTTTGTTTCAGAGTTAGTTTGTTTTCTGAGTTGGTTTCAGACTTGTTTTCAGTAGGGCTGCGTATCATATCAGTTCTGTTTTTGGTTAGTTTTATTTGGTTTGGTAACAATGATAGCTATCTATATTCCTGTAATCTTTAGCATGCATATATAAGAGAGAATAAAACCAGAAAAGATGTGAGTAGTTGCACATCACAAAAAGGCTTCGAGCGTTTTTCTTTATCCATCAGAATTCCAGAACTCTGTTCTCTTGAGCGTTGCTCTGCAAGCACTGTTTCTTTTGTGCTTTGCTCTATATTGTCGTGTGCAGTTCAGGACCTACTACTAGTACCAACAGTGATATTATGAAACCTTTGTCATGTTTTATTTGGAGACCTCAAATTAAAAGGACTTTAAGCACGTAACATTCATTACAATTGGTTTTCTGCCGTGCATAATGCATGATCACTTCCTCAGTGCCTTTAGCAATTTAGCGTTGTTGGTCGTTTGTAGGAAACGAAGTGACCATCTCATAACGAGGTCGTGTGGATTTATAGGTTGTTTCTGCTAGTTATAAAGTAGTCCAGCATGCAAGCCGATTTTGAGAGGACTCCAGGATGAGTATAATCGCAAAGAAGTTCCAGATTAGAGTTCTTTTACAGTGGATTAAAATCAATATAAGCCGTCCATTCCTTTGAATCTAATGGTTGAGATCAATTTAGATCTAGTTACACTACCGCCTGTAGTATTGGTAGTAAAATTGAAAGAGAGGTAAAAGGGTAAAAAATTCCGTCATACTATCTGTCCTCTACGGTAAAACACGTCCTGTGATCTCGATGAATGACGGATGAATGGATAAGAAGTCTTTGAAGATCAACAGGTATTCGGTGAATCCAAAACTATAAACGAATTAGGAAAAATCTAAAATACCCTTGATGAATGGATAGAAAAAGTCTAAAATACCCTTGAGAATGGATGGTTAGATTTGATTCCTACTACTACTACTTACTACCTATGTAGTCCACTGTAAAATTTCTCCCAGATTATGCAAGATGGGATATTAGAGGATAACTGAACAGACGCACATTGTGCAGTTCGGGATCACGCTGTGAGACAGCCACACAAGAGTCCCTTTGTCGGGCTCTCCTCGACGGCAGCAGCGGTATCGAATTCGTGATCACCAGTGGCCAGCCATTGCCGGACACAAAGGTGCCTTCAGTGGCAAGATGTTCAACGCCAGTACATGCAAGGGAAATTAAGGCCGCTCGACTGTACGGTCCTTCCAACAACATCATCTGGCTCTCCGGTGATGAATTCGCCGAGCATCAAGCCACTAGAATTTGTTGATAGCTAGCCTGCTTTTGTTATGTGTTGTTTGGTCAATACGTAGAATCTTTCCTGAAGATGTCTTGTCCAGATTGTACATACAAGGCAATTAATTTACATTTTGATCTTTTAAGAAAGAAATATCATGCCAATTTTCAAGATAAGGGATACATTTCTGTTGTTGTTGTTTGGTCACACACACACCTATGGAATATAACAAATTTACTCTAAGGACTGATACCATTCTGCTTAGTCTTAATGAAGGAACAATATAGTTGATTATTAAACCTGTTCTCGTGTGTGATACTGTATGTATGATTTTTATAATGTTTTGTTTCTTGGCATGCAACCTTCGTGTAAATTGGCAGTTGGAACAACTAATCTAGCTTGCACGAACATGATACATGGCCACCTTCTAAGTTGCTTTTTCAGTTTAACACGGTTACTTTGTACAAAATGAAATGACCATCTCATGGTGAAGTTGTGAATTTTCTTTTGGTTTATAAAAGGGTGCTGCTCCTGCAAACTGATTTTTCAGAGTACTCCAATCTGAGTTGTTGGGACCCGAATTCACCAATTCAAACCTACTGTGTTTACCACACTAGTCCCTAGATCAACGCTAATGCACACAGCTCAACATTGATAATATCACATCATACACAACGATAATAATAATAAGACTCTATTTATTGATATAACTAAGTGTATGATCTTATGACCAACTTACATTAGTAAGCCACGCAGGGTTAGACTTGAAATAAAGACTAAGACAAGTGTAGCGGAAAATACAAGATGTAGGTGACTCATCAGCTCACCACAGGCAACTGATAAGGTTCGGACCCTATTGACTCGTACCCTCCTAGAACTCTTCCTCCGACAAAGGCGAAGACTCCTCAACTGTTGATTGTGGTTGCGACAAGGGTGAATACTTGGAAGCACTCAACAAGTTGTGCACAGAATGCAACTCTAACATAACTATATGCAAGGTTTATTCCAAAGGAATGACGATCATGGCTATTTTGCAATAAATCAGTATTTATGAACAAGTACGATAATATATTGTAAAGACAATAAAATAAATAACAATAGTTAATTATTTCAGATTTACCAAGTGAACCAAGTTTCCAACCTTCCATATGGCAATCTGTCATCCCATCCAGTTTCTATTTTATTAAACTAACCCTTAACTGTAATTCCCGAGCTATACTCAATACCGCGAGCACAGCTATCCGAATAAATTTACACTCTGCAGAGGTTTGTACTTTACCCACATGATACAACCATACACCACACAAGCGAGTGATTATAACAAAGCTTTTACAATGCACTATCTTAACCCGATACTACCCACTAAGGTTTCAACACTAATGGGTTTGGTTACCATATCCAGGGCCCCCCTTGCGCCAAGTGAGTTGATCAGTAACTCGGGACTCACATCGCCATTGATATTACCAAAGCTAAGACATTGCAAATTAATCAGCTAGGCTTTCCATTCGAGACACGTGGTTGCATGATTGACTCAGGTCAAAGGCTAGCAAGGTTAAGTCCTTAAGATAATCATTGCAAGACTTCCACATACATTCTGCCCATCGGGCCCACCTTGGCACACTTGTCCCTTACCACTTGCCCCAATCTAAGTGAATATCACCCCAGTTGATTACCAAGCACCACGTGCTATCCACAATTTAACATAGTTGCGTGACATCCCTCGCCACAAATAACTTAATCTCATAGTGTGACCACACATGACACACATTGTTCCATATTCCATTAGTCAAGATTAAACAATGATGATTCAAATATATGTGATGATGTGGCATGGCTAAGCAACTATTACGTTCTAATCATCCCATGTTGATTTTAATATTAACCAACTATAGTGAACTAGTGTAGGGTGACAAATAGACTATGGCATACAAATGACAAGATAGGGTATAGATCAATTAGGTAGATTAGCTAAGTCCCAATTTAAGTTGAAAACATTGTATACTTGAAATAAGATGCAATAAGTAAAACAATATAGCCATTTTTATAAACATGGGTTCAACATGATCAAAGCACAACTTGCCTTGGCAAAGGTCCTATTCTTGCTCTGGAACTTGTTCTTGGGTTGATGGATCCTCCTCCGATGCGTCGCACAATTCAACGTCTACGCAAATCGAGAGAGAAAACCAAATAAATTCCAAAACAGAGAGGAAATAGACTCCAAAAATTAAATAAAATCCACCATTAAATAGATCTCAATTTTACAAATTTTAGAAATTTGAATCACCTCAATCGGAGCTCGTATGTGGGAGAACGAGCTCTCGAAAAATTCAAAAATTCCAAAAATAAAAAAAATTGAAAACCAAATAATTAACTGGATTATTTTTAAATTGAAAAATTATATTATTGCATCAGCATGATGTCATGCTGATGTCAGCATAGTCTAGGCCATATATGGAGCTGCCACGTGGCACGGTCCATGGATTGGGTCCATGGGACCTCCTTTGGTCCACCATAGACACAGTCCACGGCCCTTCGGACTCTGTGCACCACATGTCGGGACTCCAATGGCTCAGATTTTGGCACGATCCGGACCGTACACGAGATCCAACGGTCACGATTCTAACTGAGCGGTTTACTATTTATCGCGTATACGTGGCGCTATCTTGATCGTGAATCTAGAAATCGACGGCCACGGGTTGACGAGTGGTGAGGCCGGCGGCGCGAACCCATTGAACGTGAGGAAGATAACACTAGAACCGGCACTTCGGTGATCTTCATGTCATGGGACCGACCGGATCCGATGCGGCGCGTTGCGGTGATCTCGTAGAAGCTTCAAACTCAGCGGAAGACGGCGAATCGATGATGATCTTGGACAAAAATAGCGGTGAAATCCGTTCTCTACTCCAACGAGCTCTCACAGCACCTCCTCGGTGACTCAGACTCCACAACTTGGACCAAAAAGTGCGGCGCTCGATGATGAGCCCTATGTGTCAACTCACGGCTTAAATAGCGCAAGTGACCGAGCTCAACACGGCGAAGGAGTACGGCGGCGTAACGGTGAAGGAGACCGCAGCCGCATCGGAGATGAAGACTTTGGGCCTGACATGTGTCCACATCCAACGACTCAAAAACGGACTCCTACATGGCATTTTCAGGACCAATTGATCGTGAACGAATGGCTAAATAATTAGGGTTTCTAGAACCAGGCTCTGCGGGCTAACTTGGGCCGCACAGCGGTGGGCCTCGCATGCAAAGTATTGGGCTTCGGCCCAGTACTGTTTAAAACGATTTTCATGGATTTCTAATTTAAAATAATTATAGAAATTAATTTGATTAGATTTAAGTAATAAAAATATCACAAAAATCCAAGAAAATTCTCATAAATACTTTAGAACATTTTGAGCACAAATGAAATATTTTTAGTCAAACTTTATATTAATTTTATCTATATATAATTAGTTTTCTCAAAAGGCCAATATACTTAATTTTAAATAAATTCAAATAAAATCCAAAAAAATCCAATAAATCCAGAAAAATCACAAAATGCACAAATAGCAATAAAACAATACTAAAGGCAAATTTTGGGATGTTACAAACCTCCCCCCTTAATAGAATCTGGACCCCGAGTTTCAGGGCTAACTAGGGAATAGGTTTGGGAATTCTGACTTCAGACCCTCTTTATGCTCTCAAGTTGCTTCATTTTCTGAATGATTACTCCACTAAACTCTGCAAAAGTGAACCGACTTATTCCTGATCTTGTGATCCACCATATCTAAACTCTTGATTGGCTACTCCTTATAGGTCAGATCCTCCTGCAGTTCAATTGCTTCTAACGGAGTCTGCTCTGTTGGAACCCTGAGACATTTCTTAAGCTGAGACACATGGAATATGTCATGCACTCCTACCAACGACTATGGCAAATTCAACTAATAAGTAACCTCTCCTCTATGGCTCGAGATCTTGAATGGACCAACATATCTTGGTGCAAGCTTTCCTTTAGCGTGAAACCTTTTAACACCTTTAAGAGAGGTAACCCTGAGATACACGAAATCATTTGGCTCAAAGCTCAAATCACGATGATGATTATCAGCATAGCTCTTTTGCCTTGACTGTGCTATTTTCAACCTCTCTCTTATTATAGCAACTTGCTCTTCGGCTTCTTGAGAATATAAGTCCTAAACACCAAACGCTCTGCCATCTCATTCCAATTCAATGGGGTTTGACAAGCACGACCATACAAAGTATCAAATGGTGACATTTGCAAACTAGCCTGATAACTGTTGTTATAGCTAAATTCTGCATACGACAAACACTTATCCCATGATGTAGCATAAGCTAATTCACAAGCTCTTAACATATCCTCCAAAATCTGATTAACCCTTTTAGTCTGACCATCTGTCTACAGATGGCACGCTGTACTGAAATTTAAGCGAGTTCCCATTGTTTCATGCGACTTATTCCAAAATTTTGAGGTAAATTGGGTACCTCTATCTAACACAATCTTCCTGGGCACACCATGCAAACACACAATCCTCGATATATACAGCTCTGCCAAGCGATCCCCAAAATAAGTCGTCTTCACTGGAATGAAGTGAGCGACCTTGGTCAAACGATCTACGATGAACCAAATGGAATTATAACCACTCTGAGTCTTAGGCAAACCAGTAATAAAATCCATTCCGATTTCCTCTCACTTCCATTCTAGAATCTTCAATGGCTATAACAAACCAGCAGGCCTTTAGTGCATAGCTTTTATCCTTTGGCATACATCACATAATGCAACATGTTCAGCTACCTCACGCTTCATGTTAGGCCACCAAAATCTCTCCTTAAGATCTTGATACATCTTAGCACTTCCTTGATGGATTGAGTACTTGGAATCATGAGCTTCCTCAAGAATTAATTGTTTAAGCTCCTTTTTTGGTACACAGATTCTACCCTTGAACCACATGGTACCTTGATCATCCACAGTCAAATCCTTGGCTAAGCCTTCATCTTTCTTGGACTTGATTCTGCTAATTTTCTCATTATCCCTCTGACCTTCTCTGGTTTAGTCTTCAAGCATTGGCTTTACTTCCAAAGCAGCTATGAAACCTTGTGGAACAACTTCCAATTTCAGCTTCCGAAACTCCTTGCACAACTCCGGTTGATCACTCATCATCAACATATGTGCATTGTGGCTTTTACGACTCAAAGCATCAGCTACAACGTTAGCCTTACTGGGATGATAATGGATTCTAACATTATAATCCTTGATCAACTCCAGCCATCCTGTTTGCCTGATATTAAGATCAGATTGAGTAAATATATACTTTAGACTCTTATGGTCCGTATATATCTCAAATCTATTTCCAATGAGATAATGATGCTATTTTCAAAGCATGCACTATGGCAGCTAACTCAAAATCATGCATAGGGTAATTCTCCTCGTACGACTTCAATTACCTCGACTCATAGGCAACAACCTTGCCATTCTACATCAACACATATCCAAGACCTTGTCTTGAAGCATCACAATATATATCAAAGCTGTTCTACATATCCAGCAACACTAACACAGGTGCTGTCATCAGACGCTTTCTTAATTCCAGAAAACTCTTTTCGCATTCTGGCATCCATGCAAACTTCTTCTCCTTCTTAACAATTGCGTAAGGGGTCTAGCAATCATCGAGAATCCCTCTATGAATCGACGATAATATCCCGCCATTCCCAGAAACTATGAATCTGAGTAACAGACTTCGTTTACTCCCAATGTAACACTGCCTCTATCTTCCTTGGATGAACAACAACTCCTTTATTAGTTATTACAAGACCAAGAAATTCAACCTTAATCTTTCAAAAGTCACACTTGCTGAAATTAGCATACAACTATTTCTCACGCAACCTTTCCAAAACCATCCTCAAATGTTCTGCATGCTCTTCTCTCATCTTGGAGCATACAAGAATGTCATCTATGAAGACAATGACAAACTTGTCCAAACAATCAATGAAAACCTTATTCATCATGTTCATGAAATATGCCGGAGCGTTGGTCAATCCAAAAGATATAACCGTGAACTCATAATGTCCATACCGCACAGAGAACGCAGTCTTAGGAACATCCTTGGAATGAATCTTCAATTGATTATATCCTGATCGAAGATCTATCTTGAAGAAAACTCCCGCTCCTCTAAACTGATCAAACAGATCATCGATCCTGAGCAATGGATACTTATTCTTGATCGCCATCTCATTAAGTGCACGATAATCAATACATATTCTTAAGTTTCCGTCCTTCTTTCTAACGAACAAAACTGACGCTCCCCGCGGTGAAGAACTAGGTCGAATGAAACCTTTCTCAAGCAACTTCTCGATCTGCTTGTTCATCTCAACCAACTCATCTGTTGGCATACGATACGGTCTCTTCGCTGTTGGTGCTGTTCCGGGCACTAACTAAATAATGAACTCAATATCTCGATCTGGCGGCATACCCGGCAAATCCTCAGGAAAAACATCCGGATATTCCCTAACAACTGGCACATCCTCCATGCTAGCAACCTTCACACTGTTAACCATTACTGTCCATCATGAACTGCGGTTGCATGAATTTCCACTTTCTTGCCACTAGGACTTTCCAACGACACAATTCTTTGGCCACAATCCAAAATAGCTTTATGCTTGGATAGCTCAATCCTTCCCTAGGATAACATCTAGTGTTTGGGTATACAACAAGATAAGATTTGCTAGGAATTCTATCCCATCCATAAGCAACTTAACTCCCAAACACCCAAGGCTAGACCAAAGTTCAGATCCTAGGGCTTGGACTAAAAGCATACACTTAAGATACTTAACATCAAACCCATTCTCAATCGCAAAATTTCGAGAAACAAACGAATGCGAAGTTCCAGAATCGAATAAAACTATTGCAGGTACTGAGTTAACCAGAAACTTATCCAGTACAACATCTGATGCTTCTTGAGCTCTATCCGCGGTGATATGGTTGACTCTACCACGTATTGTTGCTTGAGGTGTACCTCCAGCTTGACCCGATGCACGATTCCCTCCTGAAGCAAGTGCTTTGGTAGGTGTTGTTCCCAAGTTGAAGCAAACTGGCGTGATTCCTCCTCTCTACGGACACTTATTAGCAAAATATCCTGGTTCATTGCAAGTATAGGAATGCTTAATGGTAGACTGTTGAGTTCAACTAGGTGCATTGCCTCCTTGAGCGGGCATCTGAAAATTTTGATCGGTAGGGCTAGGTGCCCGGGTTGATGCCTTGTTTGCTACTTGCGACTGAAACCTAGCAAACTGTTGCGGAGACATCCTCAATTTGAACTGGTTTGGTTGCCCTCCTTGACTAGCCATCCTGTGCTTGCGATCCTCACCTAGCTCCTTGCGCTTGTCCTCTAAGATCAAAGCCTTGTTGACAAATTCTTGACAATCAAGGAAATTGTGGGTGATTAATCCCATCTGCAGTCTAGAGTTTAGTCCCTTCAAGAAGTGAGACTACCTAGCCTTATCTGTAGCCACATCTTCGGGGGCATAGCGAGTTAACTGAGTGAACTTGTTCAAATAGTCT
This sequence comes from Otatea glauca, assembly GCA_036346275.1. NCBI lineage: Eukaryota > Viridiplantae > Streptophyta > Magnoliopsida > Poales > Poaceae > Otatea > Otatea glauca. The sequence continues at coordinate 6,652,206 of CM070726.1, read as the reverse complement.
GCCACTAACTAACCTCCTTGCTTCAAAGCCCGGAATTCCTCTTTCGTGAGATCCATCATGCCGCAGGTACATGGTACTGATGAAAAGCATTAGTGAACTATCCCATGTGATCTCTTGTGGGGTCTCATGTGCGACACAATAGTTCTCCCACCATTCTGCAGTAGTTCCTTCTAACTGATGAGAGGCATAAAGTATCTTCTCATTTCCCTCGTACTGAGTGATGTGCAGCTTCCTCTCAATAGTTCTAAGCCAATCATCGGCTCCTAAAGGATTGACATTACTTGAGAATGTCGGCGGACGGGTCCTCATGAACTCAGACAACTTAGAATAGGGACACGATCCATTATTGCCATGCTGAGTGTTGTTGTTGTTGTTAGCAGCTTGACTGGTCACACTCTGCATCTGTTGCATCATGGTTTGCATAAGCTGAGTCTGTGCTACAAGAAAAGCTCCCAAATTCTGCATGTCAACTGGCGGCGATGGTTGTGGTGGTACTACATCGTTGGGGTTGTCGCTTGGGCGAAGACCACTTCCTGAAGTGCCATTGTTGCCACGAGTGTTCACATCTGTTGATTGTTTCTTAGGTTTAGGAAAGATAGATGCAGCATAGATGAGATATAGAAATTTCTAAGGCAGGGGAAATAGGTTAAACCCAAACTTAAACAATTTTATTAATACTTGGTATGGTTGCTTACAAAAGCCTAAAGGCTCATGCAACACATACTGCACACCCAGCAAACAAAAGAGAACCAAACTAAACATACAATCTTAACGACCACTAAAATGGTAAAGGCTATCTTAAAGATGCAACTTAACACTTGAGTCTCAACTCAAAACTAAGCCCATCACTCATCCAGCCACCTCGGCTGAGGCTGACCGGGTGCATACACTGGTGGGTGGGCTGGTATGGGTGCGAACCTATCCTAGTGACCCACAGCTGGAACCTCCACGTCCACATGCACATCGCACTCCTCTGGCTCAAACTCAACCTCCTCTGGGTCCTCCTCGTCCATGACATCTGGCGGTGCTGGTACAGCCTAGCAAACCTCCTGCAGTTGCTCCTCGAGCTCCATGATCTTTTGGATGAAAGCAACGCAAGTGTCCTACAGCTCCTCCGTAGTATCTCTCATGTGCATGTCCTGTGCAGCTACCAAGTGTGCCAAGTGTACGACTATTGCATCCTCCTACCCCTCGATCCTCTGCCTATGTGATGCTTGTCCTGAAGGGTGAAGTCGAAACACGGTGTCATCGAGATCTCATGAGTAGTCACGACAGATCCTCCTCAAAGCTAATTGTGAAGCCTCCTGGATGCCGATCTCAAAGGTAGCTCTCCTCACGGTGATATTAATGGGTTTGCTTGCCTTTTCATCCTCTCTTGCATAAATGATAATCATGCAGATGCTTCCACGTGCAACTTCGTTCACAACCCAACAACGACCTCGATACAACGGCCTCACAAAGCCTCCCAAAACTTGAAGAACCCTCCAAAGCTCCGCAGCATAACCTCCCTCATGCTCCCCATACGATTGTAGAATCCTCATCTATTGAAAGGAGAAATAGATAAGTTCACAACTCGAAACGACAGTGAGAAAACGAAAAATTTAGCAAAGGCGAGAAGTAGAGAATAAGAAGAGTCAAGAGTGTCTTGTTAACCAAATTTAGATTTTTCTTTAGAAAATAGTCTTGGACACACCTAAGGCACCACCAAACTATCTAAAGCCAACACCTACAGTCAGTATGCTCTAATACCACCTCTGTCGGGACCCGAATTCACCAATTCGAACCCACTGTGTTTACCGCACTAGTCCCTAGATCGACGCTAGTGCACACAACTCAACATTGGTAATATCACATCATACACAACGATAATAATAATAAGACTCAATTTATTGATATAACTAAGTGTATGATCTTATGACCAACTTACATTATTAAACCATGCAAGACTAGACTTTAAATAAAAACTAAGACAAGTGCAGCGGAAAATCGACGATCACAGGTTGATGAGCGGTGTGACGGTGAGGTCAGCGGCGCTAATCCACCATACACAAGGAAGACGACACTAGAACCAGCGCTTCGGCGATCTTTACGTCATGGGACCGACCGGATCCGACGCGGCGCGTTGCAGTGATCTCGTACAAGCTTCAAACTCGATAGAAGACGACGAATCGACGATGATCTTGGACAAAAATCGTGACGGCTTTCGATCTCTACTCCAGTAGCTCTCATGGCACCTCCTCGATGACTCACGCTCCACAACTTGGACCAAAGGTGTGGCGCTCGATGATGAACCCTAGGCATCAACTCATGGCTTAAATAGTGCAGGCGAACGAGCTCTACATGGTGTAGGAGTCCGATGGCTTATCACCGAAGGAGACCACAACTACATCTGAGATGAAGACTTCGGGCCCGACACGCATCCGCATCCAACGGCTAAAAAACAGACTCCTACGTGGTAGCTTCAGGACCGACTGATCGCGATCGAATGGCTAAAGAATTAAGGTTTCTAGAACCAGGCTCTACGGGCCGACTTGGGCTGCATAATGGTGGGCCTCGCACGCATAGTATTGGGCTTCAGCCTAGTACTATTTAAAACGATTTTTCCAATTTTTTTATTTAAAATAATTACATAAATTAATTTGATTAGATTTATGCAATAAAAATATCAGGAAGAATCCAAGAAAATTCTCATAAATACTTTGGGACATTTTGATCTCAAATAAAATATTCTTAGCCAAACTTTATATTAATTTGATCCATAATAATTAGTTGTCTCAAAAGGCCAATATACTTAATTTGAAACAAATCAAAATAAAATCCAAAAAAATCCAATAAATCTAGAAAAATCACAAAATGCATAAACAACAATACAACAATACTAAAGGCAAATTTTGAGATGTTACATGAGTATACCTGTAACATCCAAAATACCCTAAAAAGTATATTCTAGGTTTCAAAATTATTTTCTGAATTCTCAAGCTTTTTCTGGAATTTTTTGCATTAAAGAAATTGCTTTTTTTATTTTCTAGCTGCTGCCTTGAATTTTGAAAATTATTTAAAATCTGTCCAATAGATGAAAATAATTTATTTGAGTTCTAAATGATCTAAAGTACCCTTGGAGTTGGTTTGCTATTTCTAAAAATCTAAACTTGACTCTATGCAATTAAAGTCCTTTTAAAAAAAATTTAGAATTTAATTTTCTAAAAGCCACAGGCCGCAAAGCGTTTCCTCCATGAGAAGGCATATTTTTGCCAAGATTCTTTCTCTATTAAACCTCCCTCTCCCTCACCGACACACCGGCTCCATCGGTCAGAGATTGTCTTCGACCTCGTTCTACGCTCGTGCACATGAGGAGAGCCGTTTTGCTCACTCTCTCATCTCGCCGCTAACCTTTGGACCCTAGGCCCCACCATAGGAACTGTCCGCCATGTCGCTACCGTAGGATATGTCCACCATATCGTCCACTGTACGGTGTGTCACTAGCCAAAGGAGAGCATCGAGCCACTGCGCCATTGCTCTGACTCCAGGACCAAATCCGGATAATTGAATCCGGATATTGGATCGGATTCGAAGCATGTATTACTCAAAAAATATGGGTCGGGATTCGGATATCGGATAATTTTCTATCCGGATGATACTCGTCTCGCTCGCCCAGATCTCCCCCTGGCCGCCGCATCTCGCTTAGATCTCGTCGCCAGCCCCTCGCCCAGATCTCCCCCTGGTCTTCGCGTGTCTCCCAGATATCGCCGCCAGCCAGACCAGCACTCGCCGCCAGCCCAACCCTTCTGCTCCTTGCACTCTCTGTGTCTCGCCCCCCGTTCTGCACATCCACGACATGCTTCGCTTCAGCGACTCCCTCCCCGACGACGACAAGTGGCTCACCGTCTGTCCCTCCTCTTTGCCCTCACTCGCACCTTCCCGGACCTTGCCGCGCGTGCATGGGACTCCAATGAGGACTTCCTCCTCATCGAAGCTGCCTTCGAGCTCCCGCGTTAGCTCAACTTGGACACCGCCCCCACCCGCTCTTCATCTTCTGTGGCAAACTCCACATCTTACCGCTCTCCCAATTCCCTGAGACTCCCTCCCTCGAGAACACGCTCATCGCCGTCTACGACAACTCCATCGATACCGGGAGAGGGCGGTGGAGAATCTCCACACAGCCCGCGTCATCATCTCGGCTCCCGTGGCGAAGGTGCTCATGGAGGAGCCCTGCCTGATAGCGTGCGTCATCTTTAGCTACCTGGTTTACTTTATTGTTTCATGAACACCTGTTTAACAATGCAGATAATTGTTCATAAACTCAGTAGCAATGTATAATGTGAATGCTGGGAGTGGGAGTGGTCTAATTTCTCTTGTGGTATTTCGCAGGGAGATGCTAAGTGCACCGGTGCGTCGAATTGATGAAATCCTAGCAATGCCATACTCAGCTGAAGATTTTGAAGGCATTGACCTTCCTTCCATTGATGAACTGATGATGACTCTTGGTTGTATAACGGGGAGGATGAGTTAAGTGCAGAACTTTGATGACTCTTGGAGAGATTATAGACTCCATGCAAGAATTTCGCAAAATGTCGAGCTTTGAGGGAGTTGAAGTTCCTAGAAATAGGTTTTCCTCTGGACTCAAAAGTCTTTCTTCCATGGTTAGTTATCAGTTGGTTATGTTCTTTAACAATTCACAAATTTACTTTTGCTTGTTCAAATACTAGCACATAAGAAATCAGATCTTCTCCGTTTAGTATCATCAATCCAATTTGGTATATATGTGCATTATCCGCATAACTTTATCTATATGTATGCGTGCATTATCCGTATTCATGTACTTTGTTTCAACATATATTACTCTATATATGCGTGCATTATCCGTGTATCTTTATCCGTTTTCGAACCGAATCCGTCACATATCCGTCACGTATCCGTATCCCGAATAAGCTGGATCCATATCCGTATTTGACTAGCCCGTATCCGGTTCCGAATTCGAGAAAAAATATGGATCAGGATACGGGAAGAGCAATATCTGTTGGACTTTTATGGCCTTCAACATTTATATTTATATTATGGTTATTGTCTTTTTCGACTCAATGTGGAAATATGAGTATCATAGGATTGATGCTTGTGACAGGGAATAATTGATGCGGAAAGATTACTCGAGGAATTGATACTCGAGGAGCCGAGAACGAATGTGCTGGAATAGAGTAGAGGAATTAATTGAGAAACACTCTACTGGAATATATTTATATATGTACGTACATGTTCTAACCCGGATATAGCACAGGGCGGAATAGCTGGGTTTGTCTTGTAGGATCGGCTCTACAGGCTGTTGACCCACATGATCAGACTGGAATTAATCTCATATACAATCTGATCATGTCACATGACTCACACATGTGTGCAAGGGACTAATATATTTTAGACTCGTATAACTGGCCTGTCTGATCGTGGTTGGTGACAAGGTTCAGGAGTCTAACGGTATTTCGAAAACAGGTGGGTCTTTTGTAACACCTGGAAGTGGAGTTTATAAATAGGTCCCTACCCTCTAGCCTTTAGATGCAATTGTGAGCGGCACCACGGAAAAGGCAAAAGGAATAGAGGGTAGACCGCAGCCTCCATAAAAATCTCATCTAGGGTTACGAAACCCTACATTGGTATCAGAGCCTGGTTGCAGTCAGCGCCGGCGTCCAGGAGCTGTCGACAATCCGTCTGATCTTGCACGGCGCCTCCGCCCTGTGGTGTACTCGCACAGAGTGGTGCGCTCCATTGCCTCGAATCGACGGAATAAAGAATCGAGGAAGGACAAGACTTGAAGAGATTGAAGACCACGCTGCCTCATTTATGCTGATTGCAATCTTTCCGCCACACACACACAAATCAAGGAAGGATAGGAGCCAGATTGATCTACCAAGTACCAACAACGGTAATACTTATTTTTTGGGCTATGGCATCAAACAGTGTTTTTGCTGAATTACTTAGATCTTGCAAATTAGATGGCTCAAATTTCACGGTTTGGAAGAGGAAAATCATGTTTTTGCTCTCCACTGAGAACATTGATTATGTTATTGACAAAACTGAACCGGAAAAGCCAGAAAAAATGCCACTGTAGAGGAAAAAGAGAGTTATGCAGAAGATTATGACACTTGGACTAAAGATAATAAAAGAGCTCGCATATTTATGTTAGGATCTATGACTGATTCTTTAGCTGCTGAATATGAGGGTGAACAGATTGCGCGAAAAATTATGCGCAGTCTGGAAAAGGATTTTGGTGAAGTATCACTCATAAAAGTGCTTAATCTTGTTATTCGTTTTCTCTCTACGAAGATGAATGAAGGTGCTTCTATTAATGAGCATCTCAATAAACTCTGCGTATTAGTGGAGGAATTAAAGAATGCAGGCTATCCTTTTTCTGAAGAAGTGCAGGTTATGGTTGTTTTAAACTCTTTGCCAAATTCATGGGAACAATTTAAGATATCCTTCTGTCATTCTGATCGGATACTTAATATGCGCAATCTGAGACATCACTTGCTTATGGAGGAAGATAGGAAACCTTCTCAGGAAAGGGAAAGAAACTCTAACATTTCCGAGTTGCACCTTGGAGAGGAAAGAAGCAGAATTGATAAAAGGAATTGGCAAAAGAGGAAACCTAAAAGTGATTTGAGAGACAAGCTTAACAAGAAACGTGACCGGGATGATCATGGAAACAAAAATTCAGCTCAGAGGAATGACAAGTATAAAAATTTCAGTTGTCACAACTGTGGTCAATATGGGCATTTCAGAGCTGACTGCAGAAAGAAGAAGTATAATGAGCAAAACAAGCAAAACAATCAGTGAGATGAGCATAAAGGCAACTCTCCATCTAATGGTATGGCATTTATTAATGTATGCACTGAATCTTTATTTACTACTACTTTTCCAAAAAGTCGGGTTGTGGATTCTGGTTCTACAACACATATTACTAGAGATAATAAGGAATTTACTTCCATGCAAACAATTCCAAAGGGAAATAAATATGTCTATTTAGGCACTAGTGCTAAAGCTGATGTACTTGGAATTGGAAATTATGTCCTCAAACTCCCCAATGGAGGAAAACTATTATTAAAGGACACTTTATACTCACCTAGCATGAGAAGGAACTTAATCTCTGTTGCTCAGTTGGAATCTATTGGTTATGATATACTATTTGGAAACAGAAGAGTTAAAATATTGCTCAATGGGAAATTAGTTCATACTGGAATTCGTCATGATGGTCTTTATTTTTTTGATAATCTATCAAATGATGACAACTATGATTGTTTAATTGGAGAAGATAACTCCATAGTGAGGAATGACAATGAAATAAACACTTGCTCTGAATCTTATTTATGGCATTTACGACTTGGTCATATATCTAAAAACAGAATTAAGAGGCTTATTAATTCTGGAATTTTGCATTTTAAGTGGGAGGATTATGGTATTTGTGAGGCATGTATAATGGGTAAAATGACCCATGCACCTTTTCCAAAGGCGGAAAGATCTAATGAGTCTCTTGCCATTATTCATTCTGATATATGTGGTGAAATGTCTACTCCCACTAGAGGTCAAAAGATTTATTTTATCACATTCATCGATGATTATTCTAGATATGGGTATGTGTATCTTCTTAAACACAAGTCGGAAGGTTTTGATGTGTTCAAGACATTTAAAGCTGAAGTGGAAAATCAATTGAATAGAAAGATCAAGATTTTGAGAACTGATCGTGGAGGGGAATACACTTCAGGAATATTAGATGTTTATTGTAAAGAGCATGGAATTATTCATCATTATACTATGCCATACACTCCGCAACAAAACGGTGTAGCCGAGCGAAGGAATAGAACTCTTTTGGATATGGTTAGGTCTATGATGGCATATTTAGATCTTCCTTTGTCTTTCTGGGGTGAAGCTTTACATACTGCTGTTTATTTATTAAATCATTCTCCATCTTAAGCTGTCACTGTCACTCCCTATGAGTTGTGGACTGGAAGGAAACCTTCACTTCGCCATTTGGCTGTTTGGGGATGTAATGCTCAAATTAGAGTACCAAATCAAAACCGTACTAAGTTGCAGCCTAAAAGCACACCGGGAATTTTTATTGGGTATTCTACGGAATCAAAAGGATATCGGTTCTATGATCCAGAAAAGGATAAACTGGTGGAAAGTAGAGATGCAATTTTTTTAGATCAAAACCCACCTCGCCATGCTAAACGCGTGAGGATGGAATTATTGGCTACTCCATTAGATACACAAATGGATACATCTGGGAATAATTCTCATGTGGAGGAAGTTTTAACCCCGGGAGGAAATACTAGCCAAACTCCCATTACTAACATGCTTAGGAGAAGTGGGAGGAATAAACAATCACCCTCATACCTAGATGATTATTATGTGTTCTTGGGGGAAGTTCACTCTAAAATTTCAGTTTTAGAGGATGAACCAAAGACTTATAAAGAAGCAACAAGCTGCTCACAATCCAAACTATGGGTGGAAGCAATGCGGGAAGAAGAACTTGTTAATTTACCAAGCAACCGCAAGCCCATAGGTTGTAAATGGATTTTTAAAAGGAAACTAAACGCAGCAGGCTTAGTGGAAAGATATAAGGCTAGACTTGTTGCTAAAGGTTTTACACAAAGGGAAGGTATTGACTTTGTGGAAACTTTTTCTCCAGTTGCAAAATTCACTTCAATTCGTGTTATTAGTGCTTTAACAGCTTACCATGATCTTGAACTCCACCAAATGGATGTTAAAACTGCTTTTCTTAATGGCTATTTGGAGGAGGAAATATTTATGTTTCAGCCGGAAGGTTTTGAAGAAAAAGGAAATGAAAATAAGGTTTGCAAGTTGAAAAGATCAATTTATGGTTTTAAACAAGCTTCACGTCAATGGTATATCCTTTTTGATAATGCTATCACGTCATATGGTTTTTCAATGACGGAAGGTGATCATTGCATATATGCAAAGGTTATTGGTGGTAATTTTGTGTTGCTATCGTTATATGTTGATGATATTCTCATTGCTTCTAATAATAAAATTACGTTGATGGAAGTTAAAGCTTGCCTGTCTTCTAAATTTGATATGAAAGATATGGGGGAAGCTTCCTATATTTTGGGAGTGGAAATACATAGAGATCAGAATAAACGAATTCTTGGTTTGTCCCAAAAGGCATACTTTCAAAGTGTATTGAAACGATTTTCTATGGAAAACTGCAAACCTGTTAATGTACCTATTGTGAAGGGAACTAAACTCAGTGAGGAATTATGTCCAAATACTCCTGAGGAACAAGCAAGAATGAATGGTGTTCCTTATTCTTCTGCTTTGGGATGCCTTATGTATGCTATGTTATTTACACGACCTGACCTTAGCCATGCAATTGGAATTCTAAGTAGATATCAAAATAATCCTGGGGAAGAGCACTGGAAACAAATCAAATATGTATTGCGTTATGTCAAAGGAACTATGGATTATTCATTATGTTTTAATGGTCATAATCTTCAGCTGCAGGGTTATACTGATATTGATTGGCAAGGGGATCCGGATGACCGGAAATCTACTTTTGGTTATATATTTACTCTGGCAGGAGGTGCTATTTCTTGGTGTAGCAAGAAACAAAATTTACTTTTGGTTATATATTTACTCTAGCAGGAGGTGCTATTTCTTGGTGTAGCAAGAAACAAAATTCAGTTGCTCTTTCTTCCATGGAAGCTGAATATATTGCTGCATCTGAAGCTCATGGAAGCTGAATATATTGCTGCATCTGAAGCAGTGAAGGAAGGTATGTGGCTGAGGGAATTTCTTGCATCACTTAAGATCGTGGAAAGTGCATCACTACCTGTCACTATTTTCTGTGATAATCAGGCAGCGATCAAGGTCTCCAAAGATCACAAATATCATAGTAAAAGTAAACACATTGAAGGAAGGTATCATTATATTCGTGATGTAATAAATAGACTCAAGTCTGTTCGTTTGGTTTATTTGCCTAGTACTAGTGTGGTTGCAGATCCTTTGACTAAACCAGTTAGTTAGGAATTATTCTCTAAGCATGTTAGAGACATGGGGCTTCAGTTTATTGATTGAAATGTTTTCAGCCAAGTGGGAGATGTTGGACTTTTATGGCCTTCAACATTTATATTCATATTATGGTTATTGTCTTTTTCGACTCAATGTGGAAATATGAGTATCATGGGATTGATGCTTGTGACAGGGAATAATTGATGCGGAAAGATTACTCGAGGAATTGATACTCGAGGAGCCGAGAACGACTGTGCTGGAATAGAGTAGAGGAATTAATTGAGAAACACTCTACTGGAATATATTTATATATGTACGTACATGTTCTAACCCGGGTACAGCACAGGGCGGAATAGCTGGGTTTGTCTTGTAGGATCGGCTCTACAGGCTGTTGACCCACATGATCAGACTGGAATTAATCTCATATACAATCTGATCATGACACATGACTCACACATGTGTGCAAGGGACTAATATATTTTAGACTCATATAACTGGCCTGTCTGATCGTGGTTGGTGACAAGGTTCAGGAGTCTAACGGTATTTCGAAAACAGGTGGGTCTTTTGTAACACCTGGAAGTGGAGTCTATAAATAGGTCCCTACCCTCTAGCCTTTAGATGCAATTATGAGCGGCACCACGGAAAAGGCAAAAGGAATAGAGGGTAGACCGCAGCCTCCATAAAAATCTCATCTAGAGTTACAAAACGCTACAATATCCACCCGTATCTGATCCGTTTTCATCCCTAGTTTTGCGTGAGGAAAAGAAAGAAAGGTGGGACCGAGGCGCTGATGGTGAGCGTGCTTTCTGTAGGCTAAACCATAGGGAAGTGGATACGGCTGCACCTCCAACGCTCGAGGTATTTGGCTTGCGATGCGTGGAGGAGTCTGGCCAAAAGCGCGTGGAGCTTGTGCTGGTACCGTGCGTCGTTCGGAGTATAGGTCAGCACCGTGTGCGTGGGCAAAAGCCAGAAGAGGAGGCAAGCAAGGAAGGAGTTCAAGGAGGACTCGGTGGGCACATGAGCCAGAAGGTACTTGTGCGTGAGAAGCCAGGAAAGGAGCCAGAAAGCACGTACAACTTGGAAAAATCAATCTACGTGGGGTGCTATTTTGGCGTGGGGATTTTCCTCACGTACGGGAGTTTACTGGCTGGATCGTGGGATCCACTAGTCCCATGTTGTGCGTTGTGGTGTGCATGGTTGGGGGCATTAATCTCTATACAGGTTGCATCTGTTCACACATCATAAACCGTGCTAGCTATCTTAGCGTCACTACTACAGAACAGCCAATCCTTGCCGGTATATCACTGCCGGTTAGGACCCAGCCGGCAGTGATAACGTATCTCTGTCGGTTCAAAAGTTAAGTTGGGGGGATAACTTATCACTGCCGGTTCATGCAACCAACCGGCGATAGAAAAGAAGATATCACTTGCGGTTTGAGACAACAACCGGCAGAGATATATCACTGCCGGTCGTGCTTAAACCGGCAGTGATACTTGCATTTTCACTTTGCGGGTTAAAGCAAGGACCGGCGGTGATATTATCTTCCGTGCGATATGTTTTTCGCGCATTGAGCTTATCACTCGCCGGTTCTGCAGAACCGGCGTGATAAGTGTTCTATATAATCGAGACCCGCCTCCGACCGATCGAGCAAAGACAGAGAGGCGCTCTGCTTTTGCTCGATTTGCATATTGCAACGATCTGCTGCCAAAAAATTTGTTAAAATTTGTATTGTACTTCTTTTGAGGTTAGTAATTTGATCTCTATTTTTGTAAATAATAAAAATTGCCACGTGGATTTTTACATAATGACAAAAGGTGTATTTTCAAATGTTGAAATAATAAAACTTGTTAGATGGATATTTACCTAATAAAAAATTTTGATATATTTTAATGTACTCAAAGTATATCCTAAGTGCTTACAATTTTTCCAATTTTGTAAATAATAAGGAATTGCAAGATGGATATTGACGCAATGAAAAAAGATTGATATATTTGGATATAGTCTAAATATATCATAACTATTTACAATTATTTTCATTTTTACAATACTAAAAATTGCTATATGGATATTTACATAACGGAAAAAGGTTGATGTATTTTAATATAGTCAAAATTGCTACATATGTTTTTAAATCTAATTGTCTACAATTATTTGTTATTTGCAATTATATGCGTATGTAATGTTTGATTTAATTAATTGTAGATGGACCGAAGGTGGATGTATGACACGGACCGTTGTGGGCGAGTTTTTAATGGTGTGAGTTATTTCCTAAACGTGGCTGCGCGCTAAGTCGAAGAATCTGGCGGACTACATGTGCTTGTCCATGCGTTATTTGCAAAAATCGTCGTTTTCTACCATAGAGTCGATCGTGCACACTTGCTTCAAGAGGTTTCAAGGTGGCTATACTGTTGGACCAAGCACGGCGAAGATGAGATTGTACATGAAGGGCAACACATTATTGAAGATGACGGAGACAACGGTATGACGGCGCTTGAAGATACGTTTGTCGGCGACCACGACGAAGATCTGGATCAAATGTTGCGTGATGGGAGGAGACTTCACGAGTGAAAGAGAGTTTCAAAAGTTCCAACATATGGTACAGACTCCACGACACCATTGTACCCAGTACGCAGGAGGAGCACAAAAATTGCAGACCGTGCTTACACTACTGCAGTTGAAGGCAAGCAATGGTTGGTCCGATAAGAGCTTCACTGAGCTCTTATGTCTCTTGGGGGATTTGCTTCCAGAGGGTAACGTGTTGCCTACAAGTACGTACCGGGCCAAGCAGGTTGTCTGCCCGTTGGGATTGGAAGTACAAAGGATACACGCATGTCCAAACGATTGCATGTTGTATCGCAATGAGTTTGCGGACTTGGATGGCTGTGTTGTTTGCAAAGCAAAGCGGTATAAGGGCAACGATGAAGACATCGATAATGAAGATGTCGGGGTGAAGCGTAAGAAGATGAGATCTCCCCGTAAGGTGGTGTGGTATTTTCCTATAATTCCCCGTCTGAATCGATTGTTTGCGAACAAAAGGCATGCCCAATTGCTACGATGGCACGCCGAAGAGCGTAAGAACGATGGAATGCTCAGACACCCTGCTGACTCTGTGCAATGGAGGAACATCGACAGAAAATATAAGAAGCACTTTGCATATGATGTAAGGAATATAAGGTTCGGGTTGAGTACGGATGGGATGAATCCTTTCGGTAACATGAGCAGTCGTCATAGCACTTGGCCGGTAACTCTATGTATCTACAACCTTCCTCCTTGGCTTTGTATGAAGCGGAAGTACATTATGATGCCACTCTCGATCCAAGGGCCGAGCAACCCGGCAACGATATCGATGTGTACCTCAAACCATTGGTTGAAGATCTTCTAATCTTGTGGAGCGATGGAGTACGGGTATGGGATGAGTATAAAGAGAGAACTTTATCCTACGCGCATTGTTGTTCGTAACCATCAATGATTACCCCGCCCTTGGTAACTGTCGGGCGACGACAAAAAGGCTTCAATAGATCGTCCAATGCTTAGATGGTACAGCTAGTCGGTGGTCAAGAACTGTCGAAAAATGTCTTACATGCGGCATCGTAGGTTCCTCCGCAAGGATCACCCATACCGCAATAATAAGAAAGCTTTTGATGGGACAAAGGAGACCGCTTTAGCTCAAAGAATCACACTAGGAGAGAGATATTTGCAATGTAAGGGATCTTAAAATTATCCACGGAAAGGGAGCGAGCGGACATCTATCCCGAGTTCCGTGATAAGGCTCCTTTGTGGAAAAAGAGATCAGTATTTTGGGTCCTACCTTACTGGCAGCACTTAGAAGTGCGACACGCAATCGACGTCATGCACATAGAGAAGAACGTGTGTGACACCTTGCTTGGTATCTTACTGGATATACCTAGCAAAACAAAAGATACTCTCCAAGCACGGATGGACCTTGAAGATATGAAACTCAGGAAGGAGCTGCATCACAGAGACATGGATACAGGAAAAAGTACCTTCCCGACTGCTACACTCTGAGCAAGAAAGAAAAAATTAGCATGTGCGAATGCTTGCACGGAGTGAAAGTTTCGTCCGGATACTCTGCCAACATAAAGAGACTAGTCTCAATGAAAGACTTAAAATTAATTGGTATGAAGTCTCACGATTGCCACGTGATGATGACACAGATGCTTCCAATTGCAGTTAGGGGTGTTCTGCCAGAGAAAGTCCGAGACCCAATTGTGAAGTTGTGTTCATTCTTCAACGCGATTTCACAGAAGGCCATCGATCCATTGAAACTAGATAAGCTACAGGAAGACGTGGTCCACACTCTCTGCAGGCTCGAGATGTGTTTCCCCCCCATCTTTTTTTGATATTATGGTCCATCTCATTGTTCACATCGTGAAGGAGATACGGATTCTAGGTCCCGTGTTTCTACATCTGATGTATCCTTTTGAGAGGTTCATGGGGGTCATAAAGAAATATGTTCGTAACCGACATCGGCCGGAAGGTTGCATTGCAGATGGTTGGGGAACCGAGGAGGTCATTGAGTTCTGCGTTGATTACATGGATCTCAAACCGATTGGTGTGCCTACATCACGACATGAGGGTAGGCTACAGGGAAAAGGGACACTGAGCGAGAAATCACTCCGTACAAACAATCTAGCTTCATTCACACAAGCACATTTCGCGATTACGGGACAATCGGTTGTGGTGGCCCGTATGTCAACATGCACAAGAGCATGCTATCTAGAACAAACCCAACGAAGTCGAGAGGTTGGATCGCGAGAGCATAGACATAACCGGCGATTGGTTGCGTAGGCACATGATGCATCTGGAGAGAGTGCGCTTCGATTGAAAGTGTTGGCTCAAGGACCGTCCACTACAATTCGGACATTCCAAGGATACGATATAAATGGTTTTACTTTTTATACAAGAGCACAAGATAAAAGAGCACCAACCAAAACAGCGGTATCCGTCACAGATGCCTCGACAAAGAACGGAGATAGGAAAACCTACTACGGATTCATAGAAGAGATTTGGGAGCTTGATTACGGACCTTTGAAGGTCCCTCTCTTTCGGTGCCAATGGGTAAGACTTCCAAGGGGCATGAACATCGACAAATGCAGTATCACTACCGTGGACCTAAAGCTGGTCGGATCTGAGAGAAGAACCATTCGTACTTGCTAATTGTGTTACACAAATCTTTTTGTATCCGATCCAATTAACAAGGAGCGCCACGTGGTTATTCAAGGAAAAGAAGGATTGTCGGGGTTGAGAATGTTGTCGACGAGGAAGAGTACAACCAATTCGATGAGCTTCCTCCTTTCGGAGAGGGCGTTAACCTCGGTCTCATGGAAGAGAGTGAGGACGAGTTACATACATACGCCGCGATCATGACGAAGGTCGAATCGTAGCTTAGTTGTCCTAATGAAATACATTTTATTTTCTGATATGTAACAATTAATGTATTCTTTTGTCATATGTATCAATTTGTGTGAATTCGACTTCATCTGTGTGTTTTTTGTATTTGTGTGAATTTTTGAAGCGATGGTTGGTCTCTGCATTTGTTTGAATTTAAATCTAATATTACATGTCCTGAAGTATTCTTCCAAAATTTCAAAAATTTGGATAAAAATTGATAGGATTTTAAAGCAGTGAGCAATTTGGATTTTTTATTTTGAAATATTAAAACTATGAAAACAGTGAGCAATCTGGATTTTTATAATTTTACAACTTTTTCAAAACTTAGGGAAATATTTAAATCAAATATTACATGTCCTGAAGTATTCCTCCAAAAATTTGCAGAAAATTTGGATAAAAATTGATAGGATATAAAAAATCCCAAAGCAATCATCCTTTGAAAACTTTGACATAATTGACCGGAGCTTATCACTGCCGGTTGTCTCATTAAGCCGGCAGTGAAGTGATTTATCACTGCCGGGTTAATACTACAAACCGGCAGTGATAATCAAGTATTACTGCCGGGTTTTTTTTGAACCGGCAGTGATAAATACTTTCACTGCCGGGTTGATCTCGAACCGGCAGTGATAAATACTTTCACTGCCGGGTTGATCTCGAACCGGCAGTGATAATTCAGCTATCACTGCCGGTTTTCTTTATTATCCGGCAGTGATAATATTTCGGATTCTTTATTATTCAGCAGTGATAACATATTCTCGTTCACGTTATGAAAATATATTAACATCATTTGTTATGTTTTAAAAATAAAAATCAGAAATAGGATAAACATCGATTCTGCCGACCACTTGAAGTGGTCCGGCCAAGAAAGTTGTTCACGCCGGACCACTTCCAAGTGGTCCGCGAAACTCGCTCACGTTATGAAAATATTTTAACATCATTTGTTATGTTTTAATCTCTATTTTTGTAAATAATAAAAATTGCCACGTGGATTTTTACATAATGACAAAAAGGTGTATTTTCAAATGTTGAAATAATAAAAACTTGTTAGATGGATATTTACCTAATAAAAAAATTTTGATATATTTTAATGTACTCAAAGTATATCCTAAGTGCTTACAATTTTTCCAAATTTGTAAATAATAAGGAATTGCAAGATGGATATTGACGCAATGATAATGTATTATCACTTTGCCGGGTTGATACTTTCAACGCGGGTGTAGATACAACGGCGGTGATAATGTATTATCACCGCCGGGTTGATATTGAACCGCGGTGATAATTTTTTTCATCGCCGGTTGAGCTTGAACCGGCAGTGATAAGTTTTTCACCGCTTGGGTTGATATTGAACCGGCGGTGATAAGTTTTTCACCGCCGTTGAGCTTGAACCGGCGGTGATAATTCAACTATCACCGCGGTGCTCTTTATTATCCGGTAGTGATAGTGTATCACCGGTTTTTGTGTTGACCCGCGGTGATACTCTAACCCTATAAATTTGAACGCCGCGCCACTCAAATTTCTCATTTCCCCTTCAACCAGACGCCGCCACTTCGTCTCTCGCATCGCCCGCCGCGCCCGCCGCAAGACGCCCGGCCGTCGCCTCGACCTCACCGCCGGACCTCACCGCCCATGTCGCCCGAACCTCACCGCCCATTGTCTTGCCGGCCATCGACCAAAGGTAGCTATAATATGTACTTTTTTATACCACCATCGATTTGCTCAATAGTTACTTACCTTAATTGTTAAATGTGCATTGGTGCATACGCGAGAGGAAATACCGCGTGGCTAAAGGCCTCTGTCGCCCTCCGGTTGGCCGATTCCTTTTTGCTTAATCGGCAATATAAACTGTTCTCTATGTATTTCGATTCACGGTTGTATATAATTTGTGCCGAGAGACAAAGTATATATGTATGTACATCTCCTGCAGATGTGTATATATCTTGTGTATGCGTGTATGCTTATATTTGTGTTTATGGTAAAAATATTCGGAGAATGCAGATTTAAAAAGATGTATATGTGTATGTGTCCTTCAAGGATGTTTGTGTATACTGATAAAAAAATATGTGTGTACATGTTCTTTAAAGATGTCTATTATTGAGTACTCCTTTCAATAAACATGCCATGTAGCTTTCTATTTAGTAGAATTGCTTGATTTAGTTTGGAATTTGGGGCGTGATACAATTATAAAGAGTCTCAGAATGACGTAATTATAAAGAAAAATGAAAGAGAGCAACACTTCAACCGACCATTCTTAATTTCAAGTAGTTCTCTACAATATTAATGTATAGATGTATATGTGTATGTATCCAGGATATGTAAACATCCTTTCACGGATTAACTTCAATGTCAATCCTCGTTTGTATGTGTCTTTCAAAATGACCTTGTTAATTGGAAATTTTCAACAAAATTGCTAGGAATGGCCTCCGACGAAGGACAAGTGCGGAGGGAGTTGGGCCCTCAAATATGGACGAAGGAGGAAGGGTAGCCGAATAATAGCCCAACGTCCTATCTGAACCTGCAGGACCCAGCCATGGACCAACCTGACGATACTCACGTAAGCGAGGTAAAGTTTTAGTACACTGTGGTTCCCAAAACATGGGCCTCGAGGTAAAGTTTTAGTACACTGTGGTTCCCAAAACATGGTAGGCCCAGACGACTAATAATTTAGAAGATCAATTTGCGAGCTCAAAGGTCCGATCAACGAAGCGTGGCAAAGTCGTGGTCCGAACAAGATGCCTAAGGGAATTTTAACATAGTGGAGCTCTCGGCAATCGGGAACTGCTATACCGAGTCATCATTGGGGCCGACAGACACGACTGCGGGGTTATTGCTAGGGATGACGTGCCCATCAGCTATAGATCATGGATTGGCCGCGGAGGTGACCAATGGGTGGTACCCAATGAGCTGAAGAACTCTTTATGGGACAAGCTGAAACTAGTTTTCCAGTTCCCCCAAGGGACCGAGCTGGTTGCAAAGAAACGAGCACTCTGCATCATGTGCACTGCGTGGAAGAATTGGAAGACAGCATTAAACAAGAATTATGTGAAAAAGAATGAAACGCCGAATTTTGACACGTACCCAAAGTTAAGGGAGTTCTGGGATGAATTTGTGGCGTACAAGAGGTCTGAAGAAGCTCACATAGTAAGTGAAAGGAACAAAGCAAGCGCGATAAGAATATTCACCCTCACGGACTAGGAGCAGGAGGGTGCGTGAAGAAAATACCAGCATGGGATCGGTCCGAACAAGAAATGACCCGCAAGGTATAATTCTACGCAACGGCCTCCTTAGCGAAAGATCAAAGCACCGGTTGCTTGGGAGGGGTGCTTCTATCTCCGATGATGGCGGCTTAAGCTTCGAACCGATAGAGAGCGTGAAGTGCTTGCGCAGAATCACGATGCTCACTCACGGTCTTCCAAGGATCTTTCGTGCCACGAAAGGAGAATGACGAGCTAACCATAGCCCCAGGTAACAAGGAGCATCCAGTCGCACGGAGGAGTTGGTTTGGTCACGTGGAAAGAAGCCTTCCCGCAGACGCATGGATGTACAAGCGTTCAAAGAGATTAAGAGAAGATCAACCGAACGTCGGATAAAAGATCTTTATCACGAGGCGCTAGAGGAACAAAGGTCGAACTAGATAAGGTCGTGGAGCAAGCCGTCTGAAAGCTCTCACTCACGATCGCCACCCGTGAAAGCCACGAGCTCATCGGTCCGGTGCTCGTAAGAGCATTGCGCGTCCTGAGGATTCCCAAGAGCATGGATGCGTTTTCTGTGGATGACATCAAAGAACCGACACCGTGCAAACTACATTTGGCGCACATGGCATTACCATAAAGGTGGTGAGGCGGGGCTTGGCCATGCCGAGTCACGGACTTTGCATCGTCGCCCGATACCACGAGGATTCGCCAGGTCGAAGTGGGCGATGTCGTCCGCCAATACCAAAAATGGAGGTAGAGATCCTGGCGAGGATGGGAACAAAAGCTAGGAGAAAGCGTGAATGGCTTCCTCGCGTGGCGCAAGAGCTTGATTAAGTTTGGCTCGGACGATGAGGGCGACGACGATGATGATCAGCCGCACTCTCCACACAGAGACCTCCCGCCCTTCTCGCCGCCAACCAGGAAAAGTCCAACTCCTCCGCCGGCACCAACCAGAAAAAGCCCGACTCCTCCGCCAAAAACTGTGAAGAATCGAACAACGGGAACATCTCGGCAGTCGGCACCGTCCTCGAAGAAATCTCAACCATCTGTGAACCCAGGACAACCACAAAAGAAACTATCAGCTGACATGACTAAGGAAGAGCGGAAAAAGCATGTAAGCGCCTGCGTAGCATCTCACTTTAAAAAGGTGCCATCAAGTAAGAAGACTAAAGTTGATCTTGTGGCGCAAAAGTTTTTCTTGAGTATGGCAAAAGTGCAGCAGACGGGCGGCTTCAAACCTTTTAAATATCGGACTACGAGCGCATATCCGAGCGGTATTTGCGGCGGCTAGTGCCGACACGTTAAAGCGGGATGCTCAAGCGGATGATGTTCAACTAGATGCTCTGCGCAAGGTCTCGGTGGAAGTTTGTTATGGGAAAACGCCGGTTGAACCACTCATTTCGACAACCTTACAACTCAAGCTGCGGTAGCGTCCATCGATGGTACATGCAGCAGATCCAACGATGGTATGGGCGTTCCCACGGATACACAGAGCAAGATTTTCACAATGGGGATAACATCTGCTGGGTTCTTTTCACGGAGTCAGTATATGTTGTACCAAAGAAGATGCCACGGACGTGAACATACTTAGACTATGGACTTTGTAAGTGCATCGATTATATCGTTGAGCATTTACATCTTCTTAATTGCATATCTAACTTCTTTTTATGTAGAATGGAGGTACAGACATGTAGAAGAAATAACAATGACAATCTAGCATTCTTAGATCCGGGGCTCGTCAACGAGAAACTTGTGAACGACAATCCACAGTTCGTTGAAGACTATTTATTTAATGTTTTTGAAGCGCAATACAAAACCTCCGTTCTTTTACCCTATAACTTCAAGCACGATATCTCGACTTCTAATATCATTTTACTATTTTTGCGTAACACGTGCGATGTGGGAGTAATTGACTACGTTGACATATATGTGCAGGTTTCACTTGGGTCCTCCTCGTCATCCAGTTAGATGCTAGCGGATTTTTGTCTTGGACTCCATGAGAAAACAAACTAATGCATACCAAGACCTTTGGGACATCTTTGAGCAGGTAAACTTCGATCATTGCGTTATTACTCTAGCAAAATTCCATTCTATTGCATTTAAGTTTAATTACTATTCAAAATCATTCACAGGGCTTTACATGCGATCGCAAGAAAAGTGTTCGGTATCGTCCATACCGGAAAAATTTTGAAATAATAAATGACTTCCCATGCATGAAGCAGGAACCCGGAAACAATTTATGTGCATTCTATGTATGTACAAATATGCATTCAATTGTCACGGAGAGTGTCGGCTATAACGAAGCCATGGTACGTAATTACACTTTGATGCCCTTTTTTATTTAACAAATATCATCATTAAGTAACTTCATTTTTTTTCAAAAACAGCGCTCAAGCGAGAACCAATAAGTTATTGCTCACGAAATTATAGCAATTCAAGAACATTCGCGGATTCATTCATGATGAGATCATCAATCCAAGCGGCGAGTTCCACGAGTAACCTCATCGCCTCATTCCTACGGCCTAGGCGCGTGACATGTCTACTTGACTCATTGTAAAATCAAAGCAAGCGGGATGACATGTAGTCGAGCTACATTGTAAAAGCAAATTATATGATCGTAATTTAATATATTTGAATTATGATTTTAACGATGCTTAGTCGATACATGCATATATTTGAATTATGCTTTGAACGATGCTTTATATACTAACATATGGACACTGTAAACAATTATATAAAAATATATATATATTGCACAAAAAATATGCAAGATTTTCACTGCCGGTTCTTGGAGAAAACCGGCAGTGATATGTATATATCACTGTCGGATTATGGTACAACCCGGCAGTGCTAGTACAATATCCCTGCCGGTTGTAGATATAACCGGCAGTGATAATCCTTATCACTGCCGGATTTTGGTTTGATCCGGCAGTGATAGTCCTTATCACTGTCGGATTTTAGTTTGATCCGGCAGTGATAGTCCAATATCACTGCCGGTTGTAGGTAGAACCGGCAGTGATAATCCTTATCACTGCCGGTTCCTGAGCCGGTAGTGATAATCCTCGAGTATCACTGCCGATCAATTACTGCCGACGTCAATGACCGGCAGTGATGGGGTTTTGGAACCGGCAGTGATGTGCTGTTCTGTAGTAGTGCGTATTCTTACTATTCCTCCATGAAAGATCGGGCCAACTACGGATTCAACCTCACCTTGAGGTTTGATCTGCATCACCTTCCCCATCCTTTGTCCTGCCATTTCAACCCCCAGAAGAACAAGCAAGCTGCCTGCCATCTTCTCTCCTCCAAAATCAAAGTTTCAACCCATGCATGTCATACCCATGCATTCATGACCACACAAGCATTTCATTCATACAAGTATTTTGCACATGCACGGTTGTTTGAGTGAGTTCGAAAAAAGGGGACGAAGGATTTGCAGTGTCACTAGACATTAGGCTACCAAGTGCGGCGACGATGAGGTATCTGGTCATGAGGGCAGAATGTCCGGCCATCATGCCAGACGGTAGCGTGGCCCAAGTAACGGTGACCCAAAGGCGTGGCGGTCAGCACTACAGTTGTTGCAAATAATACGGAGAAAATATGGAACATGAGACACGAATTTTTATATACAAAACCCTTGCAGGAAAAAAATCACAGACGTTCAAAGGCGATCACTATATAAGGAGATGTTTACAATAGAGCGCTTGCTCAAGCCCTAAGCTACAGGGTCATATTTATAGAGGTACAAAACAGATTAGAGATAGAGTTAGTTAATTAGAGATAGAGAATGAATTTATATTAGACTCCAACTCAACAATCTCCACCTTGAGACGACACTACTACAGAACAGCACATCACTGCCGGTTTGAAAACCCCATCACTGCCGATCATTGGCGCCGGCAGTGATTGGTCGGCAGTGATACTTGGGGATTATCACTGCCGGCTCAGGAACCGGCAGTGATAAGGATTATCACCGCCGGTTCTACCTACAACCGGCAGTGATATTGAACTATCACTACCGGTTCTATCTACAACCGGCAGTGATATTGAACTATCACTACCGGATCAAACCGAAATCCGACAGTGATGATAATTATCACTTCCGGTTATACATAAAACCGGCAGTATCACTGCCGGTTTTCTCCAAGAACCGGCAGTGACAAGCTTGCATATTTTTTGTACAATATATATATTTTTATACAATTGTTTATACAGTGTCCATATGTAGTATATAAAGCATCGTTCAAATCATAATTCAAATATATCCATGTATATATGAAGCATAGTTAAAATTATAATTCAAATATATTAAATTAAGCATCACATAAATTGTTTTTACAATGATTTGTTTACAAATGTAGATCGACTACATCTCATCCCATTCGCTTTGATTTTACAAAGAGTCGAAGTAGACATGTCACGCGTCTAGGTCGTAGGAATGAGGGCGATGAGGCTACTCGTGGAACTCGCCGTTTGGATTGATGATCTCATCATGAATGAACCCGGCGATCTATTCTTGAATTGCTATAATTTCACAAGAATAACTTATTGGTTCTCGCTTTGGAGCTATTGTTTTGAACAAAAAAGGAAGTTAATTAATGATGATATTTGTTAAATAAAAAAAGGCATCAATGTGTAATTACGTACCATGGCTTCGTTATAGCCGACACTCTCCGTGACAATTGAATGCATATTCATACATACATAGTATGCACACAAATTGTTTCCGGGGTCCTACCTCATGCATGGAAAGTCATTTATTATTTCAAAATGTTTCCTGTATGGATGATACCGAACACTTTTCTTGCAGTACCGTGCGAAAGCCCTGTGACTTTGGGTACCCACACTTTTCTTGACACGTAGCTTGTAGACTTACTTTCTAGCTAACGGCACATTTTCCAACAGTGAATACATAACCAGTAAGAGATCTTCTCTTATCCAAATCTCCAGCAAAATCTGAATCTATATAACCCACGAGTCCATCTCTAGTCTTTCCAAACTGTAAACAAGCATTAGAAGTGCCCAGCAAATATCTAAAAATCTATTGTACTGCTTTCCAATGCTCTTTGCTAGGGTTAGTGTAACATCCCAAAAATTACTTATAATTTTATTCATGTGCATTTTGTGATTTTCTGAATTTATTGGATTTTCTATAATTTATTTTAATTAAGTATATTGAACCTTTCGTGAAAACTAATTATAAATAGATAAAACTAATATAAAATTTTGCCAAAAACATTTTATTTGAGTTCAAAATATCTCAAAGTATTTATGAGAATTTTTTGGATTTTTTCCTGATATTTTAATGGCTTAAAACTAATTAGACTAATTTCTGTAATTATTTTAAATCAAAAACTCGAGAAAAATCGTTTAGAACAGTATTGGGACGAAGCCCAGCACTGTGCGCACGTGAGCCCAGCGTTTGCGGCCCGTTCGGCCCACTTTGCCGCCGCCTCGCATGTGGACCGTTGGATCCAGATCGTGCGGTCTTCATCTCTGCGAAACCCTAGCGTCTCCAGCCGTTGGATCGGGATCGTGCGTCTGGGATCGCTTCGCGTTATAATTGGAAGGGTTAGATCTCACCCGTTGATTTTGGAAGGTGCGGATCGGATCATATCGCTCGGGAGTTGATCGTGGTCGCTTGTTGCAGATCAGACGGTTGTCTGTCGTCATCTCCGATTCGGTTTCCGAATCCGCTGCCGTTTATCCGCCGCTGTCGCATGATTTTAGGGTTGTCTTTTCTGGGCGCTCGCCGAGGCTATAAAAGCCGTAGCCTGCACCCCGATGTTCCTCACCTTCTTACGCATCCAATCGCTCAAGTCTTCGCCTCAGAGTCGCCACCGTCTAGCCCCAGGAGCTCGCCGTAGTTCTTCGTAGCACTACCACGGTTTTCTTCAATTTCCGCTGCCGTTCGTCGTGTGGGTTCCAGATCCAGAGTTGCCGTTCCAAGCCGCATCGAGGCCGCCCCTTCTTCCTCACCGGAGTCATCTCGTTCACCGTTCGAGTGGTCGTCTTCCTCAGCTCCGGTGAAGTTTGCCGCCGTGCTACCATCTGCGTCCGGGAAGCGTCGTCAACCGTCAGATCGCCAAGCAACGCCCCAGATTGAGCCACATCGTCACGTGATCAGGTAACCGCTCAAGTGAAGTGCTGCCCTTTGGATTCGGATGAGCGATCGAGATTGAGCCGCGTGTGCGTAGATTAGTAGCCGTCGGATAGGTGCGCGGATGTGCGACGCGTGTCGATGTGGAAACCAGCGTGCCGTGCGCCGGGTTCACGGTGGACCAAAGGAGGTCCGTGGACCGGGTCTGTAGACCGAGCTGCGTGTCAGCCTGCGATTGGTCCACGTGTCGCTTGCGCAATAATCCGAGTTTTCTTTATAAAAATAATTCAGGAAAATCAGAATTTTCTAATTTCGGAATTAATTAAAACTTTGAATAGCTATTTCTTTTGCATTTGAACTCGGATTTGAGTGATTCAAATTTTAGAAATTTGTAAAATCAAGATCTATTTAATGGAGCTTTTTATTTGAATTTTTGGAGTCTATTTGCTCTCTGTTTTGGGTGTTTATTGCTATTTTATCACGATTGGCGTAGACGTTGAATTGCTCGGTGCTCCGGAGGAGGATTCGTCGCTTCAAGACCCAAGTTTAGAACAAGACCAGCACCTGTTCCAAGGCAAGTTGTGATTTGATCATATTGTACCTAATTTCACAAAATTGCTATTTTGTCTTTAAAATTTATGCATGATACTTTATGTGTATAAATGATTTCAATTAATCTGAGAACTAGATAATATGTCTATTTGAATTAAATCATACCTTGTCAATTGTATGCTATGATCTAATTGTCACCCTAGGATGTGGAATTATAGTTGATCATTATTAATAATCAACATTGGACTAGTTATACCGTGTTAGTTTGCTTAGCCATGCCACTTCATCACATGTATCTGGAATATTGATATTTAATCTTGGCTAATGGATTATGGAACAATGTTTATAAATTGGTGTGTCATGTGTTGTCACACAGTGATATTGAGTTGTCGTGGCAAGGAGGTCACACAACTAAATTGAATGGCTGATGGTACGTGGTTCATGGTAAACAACTGGGGTGGTAATCATTTTAGATCGGGGCAGGTGGCAAGGGGCAGTATGCCAAGGAGGGCCTGTTGGGCAGGGGTATGTGGAAGTCTTGCCTCGGTCACTGTAAGGACTTAACCTTGCGAGCCTTTGACCTGAGTCTTACTTGCAACCACACGTTTGGAATGGTAGAGCCTAGCTGACTAATTTGTGATGTTTTGATTTTGGTACTACGGTGGTGTTCAGTGAGCCCCGGGTTATGGGGTAGCTCACATGGCACAAGAGGGGGGCCCTGGATGTGGTAACCAGTCCCACCAGTGTTGAAACCTTGGCGGGTAGTACTAGGTCTAAACAGAGCATTGTAAAGGCTTTGTTATGGTCACTCACCTGTGTGGTGTTTGATTATATCGTGTGGGTAAAGTGCATAACCTCTGCAGAGTGTAAAATCTATTCGAATAGCTATGCTCGCGGTACTGGGCAATGCTCGGGAATTACAGCCAAGGGTTAGACTTTTGTTAAATAAAAACTTGTTGGGATAGTGGATTGCCATGAAAAACATGGAATTTGACTTAGGATGGAAAACCCTGTTTACTTGAAAAGTTGAATCTATTATTTACTGTTTTTTGTCTTACTGTCTTGCAAATCTACTTACTGTATTCTTTTATAAATGCTGCTTTACTGCAAAATAGCCATGTTAGCCTTCCTTGGAATAAGCCAATCATGTAGAATATTAGACTTGCAATTCTGTGCACGACTTGTTGAGTGCTTTATGTACTCATCCCGCAACAACTTCAGAAGAGGAGGAATCTACGCCATTCTTGGAGGAGGAGTACCACGACGCTGATGCTTAGGGTCTGAGCCTCATCAGTTGCCTGTGGTGAACTGGGGAGCTACTACGTTTACTTCATTTCCACTGTTGCTTATTTGCTATTTCTTAGTTAAGCCCTGTGAGGCAATAATCATGCAAGACAACATTTATTATTAATTATTAAAGTTATGCTTTATTCCGCTGAGTATGACTGTGATAGCAGCTATGTTGAGCCTGTGTGCACTAGCGTGATCCTGGACTAGTGCGATATACACAGAGGGTTCGGATTTGCATATTTTGGTCCCGACAGAGGTGGTATCAGAGCCATGCTGACCATAGTTTTGTCCCTAGGTAGTTTGGTTATCCTTTAGGAGTGACCAAAACTATTTTCTAAAGGAAAAAGATAAAGTTGGCTAATAAGAAACTGTTTACTCATCCTATTCTTCTACTCTCATCTTTGCTGAAATTTCTGTTTTCCCGTTGTCGGTTCAAATGGAGGCTCATGCAAAGTTGTTTTGGACAGATGCCAATCTTCCAGTCCTTTGAGGAGAGGCAGGGTGGCTATGCCATGGAGCTTTGGAGAGTTCTTCAAGTGATTGGAGGTTTTGACCGTCCACTTTACCGAGGAAGCAACTGGAATGTCAACGATGTGCATCAGGGGTTCATTTGCAAACTGACCATCTTCGCTCGAGAGCGCGACGAAACCACCAGACCGATCCACATCACTGTCAGGAGGTTCACATACGAGGCTGGAATTCAAGAGGCTGCCAGACTTGCTTTTCGACGGATCTGCCACGACTACGCCGACGAGCTCCGTGACACCGTGTTCCGTCTTCACCCGAGCGTGCGAGCATGCCATCATCGACGGATCATGGAGGGGGAGTGTGCTACCGTAGTGCACCTTTGTAACATCCCAAAATTTGAGTTTTGGAATGTTTGGATTCAAAAATAAACCATTTGCATTTTTCTTGAATTAATTCCAGCTTAATTTGAATTTTCATTAATGAAAGGATCTAATTTGACTAAACTATTCATCAAACTAAAGATTTTCAGTTTAATTGGTTTCATTGTGCTCCAAGGAATTTTTCTGTCTTTTTGGGGATTTTTCTGAATTTATTTGAATTTATTTGCATTTATTTGAATTTCTGGAATTTTTCTTAATCGGAAAATGATTTTATTTCTGAAAACCCTTTGGGCCGAATCCCCCTGTCCGGCCAGCTTCACCTCGCCGCGCCTCCGCTTGGCCCATCTCTGGCCCGTCCTGCGTCGGCCTGCTCTCCCCATCCCAGCCCAGCCGGCCCGCTTCGCCTCGCCGCGCCTCCGCTTGGCCCATCTCGCCCGCCAGATTGGCTCGCTCGCCCAGCCACCAATGCCCGGCCGCCGAGGCCCTCGAAACCCTAGCGCCGCCACTCGGAGTCCTCGTGCCGCACGTCGCCATCCTCGGATGCTGGGTCGGGCACGCCTCCCTAGGCTATAAAAGCCAGCGCCGCACCCCTCTCAAGGTTCCCCTCGTTCCGCCGCCTTGTTTGCCCCATCTTGCGTAGCCCGAGTCGCCGCCGTCGCTTCGCGCGAGCTCGCCGTAGTTTTTCGCCGTGCCCGACGCCTTCCGCCTCTTTTTCCTTCACCGTCGGTGCGTCTTCGCCGTTGCCGTTGGTCTCTTCGAGCCGCCCGTGACCACCTCTTTTCTTTCCGCACTGAATCGCGCCCAATCCATCGCGTCTTCGCCGTGCGCCGCGTTTTCTTCCGCGAGTCTAGTGAGTCTTGCCCCGCCGCTCGCCGTCGGTCCCCGTCGAAGTTCCTGGCCGTCTGATCTTCGATGGATGTCCCGGATTTCGCCGTGTCACCGTCGCCCGTGCATTGGTTCCTCTGCCGTCGGATCTCGCGTCGCCGTTGGATGCGTGACACGCGGCAACCCACGTCAGTGCTTGCGTGGCCGCCTGTGTCACCCACTTGCGTCATCGCTGCGTCAGCCCTAGCCTCTGTTCTGTGAGCCCGGTCCACCGTGGACCAGAGCCTTCTCGTGGACTCGGTCCATAGACCGTGGGTCCCACCTGTCAGCCTAATAAAGATTTTTTGATTTACTTCTTTATTCGGGAAATTGATTGCTGACGTCAGCGTTGCGCAGTAAATCTATTTTCCAATAGAAAAATAAATCGGGAAATTCGGATTTTCAGTCTTTTTTCTGATTTAATTTTCCAGAAGCTCGTTCTCCCTCATACGAACTCCGATTGAGGCGATTCATGTTTCTAAATTTTTCTAAAATCAAGATCTATCTTCCAGAGCCATTTATTTTCAATTTTGAGCTTGTTTGAGTCTCTATTTTGTATTTATTTAGTTTCGTTGCTTCTTTTTCCAGTAGACGCTAACTCCGAGGGAGCGAACGAAGACTTTGAAGACCAAGACTCAGCACTAGATCAGCAAGGCAAGTCGTAACCTTTGATCATATTGATCCTATGTTTGCAAAAGTAAATTGTTTTATACAATTGCATGCTATTTTGTGTATCAATGTTATTTCATGGGAGTAAATATGTACCTAGTTGTCATATGCCACCTTGACTATTGGGATGCCATGTATCCATTGTTAAACCTAGGTTGGGACATTACTAGTTTTACATAATCATTATACCAACATTGGGTTATCGTAGTTATGCTTAGACATGCTTAGTTGTACAAAGGAATTCATGTCACATATTGAATAAATGTTAATCTTGACTTAATGAGATATTGAATCGTGGTCGTTAGCCACTGTTGTAAAATCTGTTGTACCATGGCGGGGTTGCCATTGGTCTTGGTTGAACGAATTGTTTTCCCTCGGGCAAGTGATTATGCAGTAAAGGGGGTGCTTTCTAGCACATTGGGATGTGGATGTCTTGCCTAAGACAACTTAAGGACTTAATCTTGTGCGTTATTGAACTGGGCCTAACCGTACTACCACAAGTCTGGTATGGACAGACCTAGCTGATTAATTTGCAATGTCTAACCTTGAGTACTGCCAATTGGTGGTGTGGGTTCCGGGATGGACGGGTAAATTCGCAAGGCGCAAGAGGGGCTCCTAAGGGGCGAAACCTTAGCGGGCGATCTGAAGTTTAGACAGTGCATTGTAAAGGCTTTGTCATGATCTCTCTGCCAACACACCAAAGGAAGTGTGCTTATTGCGCATGGCAACAAGAACCGATCATGTCTTGTGGGTAAAGTTGTACAACCTCTGTAGAGTGTAAAACTATTCGAATAGCCGCGTCTACGGTCATGGACAAAGCCCGAGAATTTCACACGGGGTATAGATTGTTTCATAAAATGTGGAATGTGGAATTGTTGGGATGTGAACGGGGAGTTCACTGTTGTTTTGTTGTCTAAAGTAATACTGTTAAATTTATTGGTTGATACTTGTTTTTGAAGGTGTAGGGTGATGCCTCGCCATTTTGTTCATGTTGTCTACCATTTATCTATCAGTTATTTATTTATCTTTTCATAAATGTGCTTTCAATCTATTTATTGTATTTCAATTAGAGTTATTGCTTTCTACAAATGAAACATATAGCCATCCTTGTCAAGCCGTGCATGAATATATTGCGTCATTTCCCTACGGCTTGCTGAGTACTTTTTGTACTCACGGCTATACGCCTTTGTTGATCAGTTGCTGAGGAAGGATCAGGAAATGCTGAGTATCATGAGCAGGAATTCTATGAAGACTACGTGGATTAGGAATGCGTTCCCCAGACGATTGCCTATGGTATGTCGAATGGCTCAAGTTATCTTTTCCGCTGCAATAGTATTTGTTTCTTAAGCCCTCAAGTCATATTGGTGTAAACTTTGACCATAAGGTCGTTTGCTTTATTTAATAATAGTTTGCTTCTTCTTAGTTAATTCGTTGTATGGAATGATATTTCATCTATGTTTCCGCTGTGTGCACTAGCGTGATCCTGGACTAGTGCAGTATACACAGAGGGTTTCAGATTTGCAAATCCGGGTCCCGACAACCTTGCTCAGCACGCTATCGCCCAGGAGGAGCACATGAAGGACACCGCTCAGGAGCTGGAGACAGCGTGCGAGGCACTGAGAGTGGCAGAATGGGAGCTTCAGAAGACCCGTGCCACAGCCGCCAAAGTCATCGGAGAACTAGAGGAGGCCTTGTAGGCAGCCGAGAAGGTGGCAGATCAGGTCCTTCAGGAGCCGGATGAGAACGCTGAGGAAGAGGAAGAAGACCTAGAGGAGCGTGAGTGGGAGCTTGAGGAACCAGAAGAGGGTCACCAGGATGGGTTTGCACCCATGCCAGCCCACCCACCGGTGTATGCGTCGGGTCAGTCTCAGCCAGGGTGGCTAGATGAGTGAGTGTTTTAGAGTTGAGTTGAGGCTCAAGTGTTGAGTCGCATCTTTAAGGCTAGTCTTTACCCTTTCCTAGACGTTAAGGTTGTGTGTTTAGTTTGGTTCTTAATTGTTTACTGAGTGTGCAGTATGTGTTGCAAAGCCCTTAGGCATTGTAAGTAACCATACCAAGTATTAATAAAGATTATTTAAGTTGGGTTTAACCTGTTTCCCCTCATTAGAAATTTTTGCATCTTATCTATGCTACATCTATCTTTCCTAACCCGAGTAGCAATCAGCAGATGGTGAACACCCGCAGCAACAACGGAGCTTCAGAAAGTGGTCTGCACTCAGGCAACAATCCCAATGAAGGAACACCACTGCAGCAAGCACCGCCAGTAGATCTGCAGAACTTGGGGGCTTTTCTTGCAGCGCAAACGCAGTTAATGCAAACTATGATGCAACAGATGTCCAATATGGCTGCAGTCAACAACCCCGTTGCCCAGAACAACAATGGTGGACCTCGCCCTTACTCAAAGTTGTTCGATTTTATGAGGACTCGACCGTCAACGTTTTCAGGCAACGTCAACCCCTTCGAAGCCGACGATTGGCTGAGAACCATCGAAAGGAAGTTGTACATCACCTAATGTGAAGGACATGAGAAGGTTCTTTATGCATCCCATCAGCTACAGGGAACTGCTGCAGAGTGGTGGGAGAACTACTGCGCTGCTCACGAGGCACCGATGGAGATCACTTGGGAGGAGTTTACAATAGCCTTCCATCAGCACCATGTTCCAGAAGGGATGATGGACCTAAAGAAGGAGGAGTTCAGGGCTCTTAAGCAAGGAGGCCAATCGGTGGCCGAATACTTGAATAAATTCATGCAGTTGGCTCGCTATGCTCCTAAGGATGTAGCAACAGACAAGGCCAGGCAGTCTCGCTTTATGAAGGGGCTGAATTCAGGACTGCAGGTTGGGCTGATCACCCACAACTTCCCAGACATCCAGGAGTTGGTGAATAAAGCTTTGATTCTGGAGGATAAGCGCAAGGAGCTCGGGGAGAATCGCAAGCGCTTGATGACCAACCAAGGTGGACGTCCTAACCACCTGCGAATGAGAATGACACCGCAACAGTTCTCCAGATTTCAGCCACCAGCTGCTAGAAAGACAGTGACACCTACGCCGCGACCATCTGGACAGAATTATCAAACACCAGTTCAGGGAAATAATGCTCCAAGAGGTGTTCAACAGTTGGTTGCTAGGAGGTGCTACAGTTGCAACGAGTTGGGGCACTTTGCTAACAGGTGCTCACAGAAGGGAGGCATCACGCCAGTGCGTTTCAATCTTGGAACAACACCTGCTAAGGCGCCAATGTTAGGAGCAAGCCGGGGAGCTGGTCAGGCAGGAGTAACGCCTCAAGCTACGGTAAGAGGCAGAGTCAACCACATCACCACAGATGGAGCCCAAGAAGCATCAAACGTCGTACTAGGTAAGTTTTTGGTAAACTCAGTACCTGCAACAGTTTTATTCGATTCTGGAGCTTCGCATTCATTTGTTTCTTGAGCTTTTGCAACTGAAAATGGTATGAGTGTGAAAAATCTTAAATGCGTGATGCTAGTCCAAGCCCAAGGATTTGAGTTAAGATCTAGCCTTGGGTGTTTGGGAATTAAGCTGCTAATTAATGGGGTAGAGTTCCTAGCGAACCTAATCATTTTGGATACCCAAACCCTAGACGTTATTCTTGGAATGGATTGGTTGTCCAAGCATAAGACGGTATTGGATTGTGGTCGAAGGGACGTATCAATTGAGAGCCCTAAAGGAGAGAAGGTGGAATTTCAAGCGACAACAGTTCATGATGGGAAGTTAATGGTCAATAGCGTGAAAGCCACCAGCATAGAAGATGTGCCAATAGTCAAGGAATATGCAGATGTATTTCTAGAAGATTTACCTGGTATGCCGTCGGACCGTGATATTGAATTCGTCATTGAGTTAGCACCGGGGACAGCACCGATAGCAAAAAGACCTTATTGGATGCCTACTGATGAACTAGTAGAAATAAAGAAGCAGATTGAGGAACTGTTAAAGAAAGGCTTCGTCAGACCAAGCTCATGACCATGGGGAACGCCAATATTATTTGTTAGGAAGAAGGACAGAAGTCTAAGGATGTGTATTGATTATCGTGCACTTCATGAAGTAACGATTAAGAACAAGTTCCTGTTGCCAAGATTCGACGACTTATTTGATCAGTTGGGAGGAGCAGGAGTTTTCTCCAAGATAGACCTTCATTCAGGATATCATCAACTGAAGATTCGAGCAGAAGATGTTCTGAAGACCGCATTCTCGACGAGATATGGACATTATGAGTTTACACTCATGTTGTTTGGATTGACCAATGCGTCGACATATTTCATGAATATGATGAATAAGGTTTTTATGGAATATCTGGATAAGTTTGTGGTGGTATTTATAGATGATATTCTGGTTTATTCCAAGTCAGAAGAAGAGCATGTGAATCATTTGCGGCTAGTTCTGCAAAAGTTGCGAGAAGAACAGTTGTATGCTAAGTTTAGCAAGTGTGACTTTTGTTAAGAAAAAGTTGAATTCCTGGGTCATGTGATGACTGCGAAAGGAGTGGCAGTAGACCCGAGCAAAGTGGAGACAGTCTTGCACTGGGAGCAGCCGAAGTATGTTCCCCAGGTTTGTAGTTTCCTGGGAATGGCAGGTTACTACCGGTGGTTTATAGAGGGATTCTCAATAATTGCCAGACCTCTCACGCAACTGTTGAAGAAGGAAAAGAAGTTTGCATGGACGCCAGAGTGTGAGAAGAGCTTTGAGGAATTAAAGAAGCATTTGACGACAGCCCTAGTATTGGTATTACCTGATGTCCAGAGTGGTTTTGATATATACTGTGATGCATCGAGACAAGGTCTTGGATGCGTATTGATGCAGAATGGTAAAGTAGTCGCGTATGCGTCAAGGCAGTTAAGCCCGCATGAAGGAAATTATCCTACGCATGATTTGGAGTTGGCTACCGTAGTGCATGCCTTGAAATTGTGGCGTCATTATCTCATTGGTAAAAGATGTGAGGTATTTACAGACCACAAGAGTTTTAAATATATTTTC
Organism: Otatea glauca; assembly: GCA_036346275.1. Taxonomy (NCBI): domain Eukaryota; kingdom Viridiplantae; phylum Streptophyta; class Magnoliopsida; order Poales; family Poaceae; genus Otatea; species Otatea glauca. The sequence continues at coordinate 6,618,282 of CM070726.1, read as the reverse complement.
ACCCAGTCGGATCTTAATATGAGGCAAAGAAGGTGGTTGGAACTGATAAAAGATTATAATGTTGGAATCCACTACCATCCGGGGAAGGCTAATGTAGTGGCTGATGCTTTGAGTCGTAAAAGCCACATTGCAAATATGATGGTCCAAGAAGATCAGTCGGAGCTGTGTAAGGAGTTTTAGAGGTTAAAATTGGAAATGGTTCTAGAAGGATTCGTAGCTGCATTGGAAGTGAAGCCGATGCTTGAGGATCAGATTCGGGAAGGGCAAAAAGATGATGAGAAAATCAACCGAATCAGGTCTAAAAAGGATGAAGGTTTAGCCTCAGATTTTTCTGTGAATGATCAAGGTACCATGTGGTTCAAAGGGCGAATTTGTGTGCCAAACAAACCAGAGCTTAAACAGTTGATCTTAGGAGAGGCGCATGATTCCAAGTATTCAATTCATCCAGGAAGCGCTAATATGTATCAAGACCTAAAAGAGAGATTTTGGTGGCCTAATATGAAGCGTGAAGTTGCTGAGTATGTTGCCTTATGTGATATATGCCAAAGAGTTAAGGCTATACACCAAAGGCCAGCAGGTTTGCTACGGCCATTAAAAATTCCAGAGTGGAAATGGGAAGAAATTGGTTTGGATTTTTTCACTGGTTTGCCAAGAACTCAAAGTGGGTATGATTCTATATGGGTCATTGTGGACTGATTGACCAAAGTTGCTCACTTCATACCGGTTAAAACGACTTACTTAGGAGATCGATTAGCAGAGTTGTACATGGCCAGAATTGTATGTTTGCATGGTGTACCTAAAAAGATAGTGTCCGATAGAGGTACCCAATTTACCTCAAGGTTCTGGGATAAGCTACATGGAGCCATGGGGACCCGATTAAATTTCAGTACAGCATACCACCCGCAGACATATGGTCAGACAGAAAGGGTGAACAAGATTCTTGAGGACATGTTAAGAGCTTGTGCATTGGCTTATACTGCTTCGTGGGACAAATGTCTGCCGTATGTGGAGTTCAGTTATAATAACAACTATCAGGCTAGCTTGCAGATGTCACCATTTGAGGCTCTGTATGGTCGTGCTTGTCGCACTCCGTTAAATTGGAATGAGACAGGAGAGCGACTGGTATTCGGACCAGATATACTCAAGGAAGCTGAGGGACAAGTGGCTATGATAAGAGAGAGATTGAAAATCGCGTAGTTAAGGCAAAAGAGCTATGCTGACAATCGACGTCGTGATTTGAATTTTGAGCCAGAGGATTTTGTGTATCTTAGGGTTACTCCTCTGAGGGGCGTTAAAAGATTTCACACCAAACGAAAGCTTGCTCCAAGATATGTTGGATCATTCGAGATTTTGAGTCGTCGAGGAGAGGTAGCATAACAGTTGGAATTGCCGCCATCTTTGGCAGGTGTGCACGATGTGTTCCATGTGTCACAGCTTAAGAAGTGTCTTCGAGTGCCAGAGGAGCAGATGCCATTGGAAACAATTGAACTGCAAAAAGATCTAACCTACAAGGAGTACCCGATAAAATTTTTGGATGTCATGGATCGCAGGACCAAAAACAAGTCTGTTCACTTTTGCAGAGTTCAGTGGAATAATCATTCAGAGAATGAAGCAACCTGGGAGTGAGAGGAGGATCTGAAGTCAGAATTTCCAAACCTATTCCCTAGTCAGCCTTGAATCTTGGGGTCGAGATTCTCTTAAAGGGGAGGTTTGTAACATCCCAAAATTTACTTATAATTTTATTCATGTGCATTTTGTGATTTTATGAATTTATTGGATTTTTCAGAATTTATTTGAATTTAATTTAATTAAGTATATTGAACCTTTTGTGAAAACTAATTATAAATTGACAAAACTAATATAAAATTTTGCCAAAAACATTTTATTTGAGTTCAAAATGTCTCAAAGTATTTATGAGAATTTTCTTGGATTTTTCCTGATATTTTAATGGCTTAAAACTAATTAGACTAATTTTTGTAATTATTTTAAATCAAAAACTTGAGAAAAATCATTTGGAACAGTACTGGGCCGAAGCCCAGCACTGTGCGCTCGTGAGCCTAGTGTTTGAGGCCCGTTCGGCCCGCTTCGTCGCCACCTCGCATGTGGACCATTGGATCCAGATCGTGCGGTCTTCATCTCCGCGAAACCCTAGCGTCTCCAGCCATTGGATCGGGATCATGCGTCCGGGATCGCTTTGCGTTATAATTGGAAGGGTTAGATCTCACCCGTTGATTTTGGAAGGTGCGAATCGGATCATATCGCCCGGGAGTTGATCGTGGCCGCTCATTGCAGATCAGACAGTTGTCCGTCGTCGTCTCTGATTCGGTTTCCAAATCCGCCGCCGTTTAGCCGTCGCCGCCACGTGATTTTAGGGTTGCCTTTAATGGGCGCTCGTCGAGGCTATAAAAGCCGCATCCCGCACCTTGATGTTCCTCACCTCTTTGCGCATCCAGTCGCTCAAGTCTTCACCTCAGAGTCGCCGCCGTCTAGCCCGAAGAGCTCGCCGTAGTTCTTCAGTTTCCACCGCCGTTCGCCGCGCGGGTTCCAAATCTAGAGTCGCCGTTCCAAGCTGCGTCGAGGTCACCACTTCTTCCACGCCGGAGTCGTCTCGTTCGCCATTCGGGTGGTCGTCTTCCTCAGCTCCGGTGAAGTTCGCCGCTGTGCTGCCATCTATGTCCGGGAAGCGTCGTCGACCGTTGGATCGCCAAGCAACGCCCCAGATTGAGCCACGTCGTCGCGTGATCAGGTAACCGCTCGGGTGAAGCGCTGCCCATTGGATTCGGATGAGGGATCGATATTGAGCCGCGTGTGCGTAGATTAGTAGCCATCGGATAGGTGTGCAGATGTGCGACGCGTGTCGATGTGGAAACCGACGTGCCGTGCGCCGGGTTCACGGTGGACCAGAGGAGGTCCGTGGACCGGATCCATGACAGAGCCGCGTGTCGGCCTAAGATTGTTCCACATGTCGCTTGCGCAATAATCCGAGTTTTCTTTATAAAAATAATTTGGGAAAATCAGAATTTTCTAATTTCAAAATTAATTAAAACTTTGAATAGCTATATCATTTGCATTTGAACTCGGATTTGAGTGATTCAAATTTCTAAAAAATTTTAAAATCAAAATCTTTTTAATGGTGCTTTCTATTTGAATTTTTGGAGTCTGTTTGCTCTCTATTTTGGGTGTTTATTGCTATTTTATCTCAATTCGCGTAGACGTTGAATTGCTCGGTGCTCCGGAGGAGGATTCGTCGCTTCAAGACCCAAGTTCAGAACAAGACCAGCACCTGTTCCAAGGCAAGTTGTGCTTTGATCATACTGTACCTGTGGAATATATGAACCCAGGTGTCTTCATAACTGGCCCAGAAGTGCCTGAAGGAAAGACTGGGCCGGATGGAAGGCCTAGAGGATAAGCTCTGCGCCAAGACTTGCTGCCGTGCACAAGGGGATACATCCTAGAGACAGTTGAACAAATATTTAGGTATAAGAGATATGATTGTAATCTGGATGAGATAAAGATGTAAACTCTATCCTGTAACTGATTAGAATCCAATAACCAATCGGAATCCCTTAACCGATCGGGACTCTGTAAACCTCCCCACCCCCATTATATAAGGGAGAGGGCGGGCAACAATAGAGACATGAGCAATCTGAGATCCAAGAGATCCGAATAATCCCAGCACACAGGACTAGGGTATTACCTCCACCGTCGAGGGCCTGAACCTGTCTAATCCTTTGTCTTGTGTGACCTTCGAGTTTGAGATCTAGTGCCTACCCCAAAAATTCATTGCCGACCACAAAAGTCGACAGTTGGTGCGCCAGGTAGGGAGAGCGCTATAATCGTTTCCTACAAACTCGATGGCAGCAATCATCTGAATCATCGTCACCTTCATCTCCGGCCAGGCTTTCCGCTTTCGAAGCCTGGACTTCATCGCAGATGCGCTCGGGGAACTTGTCTGCCTAGACCTAAACCAGATCCAATCTGGTAAAGATCAGGCCGACTCATCTCAGGTATTCCACTCTGACTCGGCTAGGCAGTCGGCGCCGCGAGGAATTGCTACAATCTTCGTGGCATCTTCGCAATAGAAGAGCAAAAGACCGATCTCCAACGCCAACAAGAGGTTCAAGAAGCTGCGGAGGAAGATCTCCTTCTTCGTAAAGCTAAGGAGGTACAGGCCCGATCGCTTCGATCGCGTGGCCGCAATGTCCACGAGGACATCCTACAATCAAGATTGGGAGACCAAGCTGTCTTCCATACGCCGCTGCAGAACGTCATCGCCTCCAAGACGCTTCTCGACACGCTGGGCCCGATGATAGCATCTGATAGCTCGGCGGCCCCGATCGTGGCCCAGATCAAGGCCATGGTAACGGCGGCAGCCATTCAGAAGAATTAGGAAAGGCCTGTAGGAGAAGCGCACTCATGCTCCCACGCAGCTACCCGCATCGCTAGCAGTCGGACTGTTACCAGTCGGAGTACCGACAGTTGGTGCCCTACGCGACCAGTCGGAGATGCCCACCGGAATCTCAACCGTGACCTCTGCCAAGACATCACCGCCATGCGGCAAGAGCGGGACGAGGAAGAACGACGCTGGCGCTACGACGACCACGAACATTTCGGTACCGGCCACGATTGACGAAGTGATCAATGGTACGACGACTGCAACGACCAAAGAGACTATCATCGCCGGGGTCGGAACGACAACAACGATCGTCGAGTCATGGGCTCGTCGCGCCGAACTCCACCCCGATGCATTGATGACAATCACCGGGCCAGAGGCTCGCCACACCGGACTCCCGCTCATCATGATGACAGATCCATCGACGGAATCCGAGCGTTCACTTCTCGGTTACGCCGAGTAGTATGGCCCGAAGACTTCAACACCAAGGGCATCGTTAAGTTTGACGGGAATCGAGATTCGGAAGCTTGGCTGCAGGTCTATGCCCTAGCGGTTAAAGCGGTCGGGGGCAATCAGAACGTGATGGAAAATTATCTGCCAGTCAATCTCACCCCTTCAACTCAATCATGTCTCACAGGACTTCCTGCGAACTCGATGGACTCCTGGAGCGATCTTTGCGATCAATTTATGACGAACTATCAGGGAACCTATGAGAGGCCTGGCACCCCATGGGACCTATGTCAGCTTCACCAGAAGAAGGATGAAACGTTGAGAGATTTCATCCGTCGCTTCATGTAGAAGAAAAACACCACCAGGGATGTATCAGATGCAGTGGTGGTAGCAGCCTTTCAGAAAGGGGTCAGCAATCCCGATCTGATCTAGAAAATTCCAGGAAACCACCGACCTCCGTAAAAGAGATGTTTGCATTGGCCGACCGCTATGCCACAGCCTCAGACGCCCTGGCCGAGCGCCAAGAAGATCACTCGCAACAGAAGAACAAAGGCGACAAGGCCGAGTCCTCCAAGCACAAAGACAAAAAATGAAAAGGCAAAGAGCTAGTTGCGGTAGAAGAACGCAACCGGCCCTGAGCCACACGGAGGGAGGCGCCCGATTATAGTACTGTCATGGATGCGATCTGTCCTTTCCACCCTAAGGGAAAGCACGCCGCCAAAAACTGCTTTACCTTGAAGCATTTTGCGCGTGAAAGCAACAAGCAACCGGCTCCAGCGAAAGATGAGGTTGCCAAGAAGAAAGACCCTCCCGGTAAGGACGATTACCAAGAACCCGAGCACGAGCTGAACTACATATACGGGGGCTCCACCGGATACGAGTCCAAGATAAATCAAAAGCTTACCGCTCGAGAGATCAATGCGGTGGAACCGGCAACCCCCCAGTATCTAAAGTGGTCTGAAGTCCCAATCACCTTCGACCGCTCGGATCACCCCAACCGAGTTCTGCATCCGGGTAAGTTTCCTTTTGTGCTCGACCCTGTTATTCGCAATGTAAAGCTCAAGAAAGTCTTGATCGATGGAGGGAGTGGACTCAACGTCTTGTTCGCAAAAACCTTCGATGACATGAACGTCCTCCGCTCCGAGCTAAGGCCGAGCTCACAGCCGTTCCACGGGGTGATCTCTGGGGCGTCGTCTTTTCCACTTAGGCAAATCGCTTTGCCCGTCACCTTCGATACCAAAAACAACTATCGGACCGAGTATATAAATTTCGAGGTAGCAGATTTTGAGACAGCCTATCACGCTATCTTAGGAAGGCCCGGTCTGGCTCGGTTCATGGCCGTCCCGCACTAAACCTATTTGGTGATGAAGATGCCGGACCCAGAAGCGTCATCACTGTTCGTAGTGACATCAAGAGATCTTTGGAATGCGACCGAGAGAACTATGAACTTGCTGAGCTGCAGGAGGCAACCGCCGAGGGGAAGAATATCTAGGCAGAGGCTGCCACATTGCAGGAAGAAGGCGACATCCCATCCAAGAAGCGTGCCACGCCGTGATAAAGTCCGCGAAGGAACCAAGAGAATTATTCTCGACTCATCCGACCCATCCAAAATGACTCTGATCGGGATAGGGCTCGAGGGTAAATAGGAAGGCTTGCTCGTCACCTTCCTCCAGGCTAACAAGGGCATCTTTGCCTGGAAACCATCCGACATGCCGGGTGTCCCTAGGGAGGTGATCGAGCATTCTTTACACGTCGATGAAAAGGCAAAGCCAATCAAGCAAAGACTCCGGCGGTTCGCTCCAGATCGACGAAACGCCATCAAGCAGGAGATCACCAAGCTATTAGCTGTAGGCTTTATCAAAGAAGTGTATCATCCCGACTGGTTGGCAAACCCTGTACTAGTTCAAAAGAAGAATAAAACTTGGCGCATGTGCATTGACTATACTGATCTCAACAAGGCATGTTCGAAGGATCTGTTCGGGCTACCTCGGATTGATCATGTGGTTGATTCAACCGCCGGGTGAGAGATCCTAAGTTTCCTCGATGCCTACGTAGGGTACCACCAGATTCGCCTAAAGGCGGAAGATCATATCAAGACTTCATTCATCACGTCCGTTGGGGCCTTTTGCTATACCACAATGGCGTTCGGGTTGAAAAATACCTGTGCAACGTATCAACGCACAATACAATGGTGTTTTCACGCCCAACTCGTACGCAATGTGGAGGCATATGTGGACGATGTCGTGGTAAAGACTCGGGAGAGGAAAGACCTTATCGTCGACCTAACCGAGACGTTCGAAAGTCTAAGGACTTTCAGCATGAAGCTTAATCCTGAGAAGTGTGTTTTCGGAGTATCTTCGGGAAAACTGCTCGGGTTTATCGTATCTCAACGAGGCATCGAGGCCAACCCAGAAAAGATCAAAGCCATATCAAATATGGTGCCGCCGACTTGCCAAAAGGACGTCCAGAAGCTGATAGGGTGCATGGCCGCACTCAGCATGTTTATTTCCTGACTGGGTATGCGAGGTATGCCATTCTTTAAACTCCTCAAGAAGCAAGACAAGTTCCAATTGACACCTGAGGCACAGCAAGCATTTGAAGATTTGAAGACCTTCTTAACGACACCCCCAGTCTTGGTTTCACCGATGCCAAGGGAACCTCTGTTACTTTACATCGCGGTAACGACTCACGTAGTCAGCGCTGTGATCATCGTAGAAAGGGAGGAGCCGGGTCATGTGCAAAAGATCTAACACCCGGTCTATTTCGTCAGCGAGGTCCTAAGTGAATCTAAGGTACGATATCCACAAGTGCAAAAATTATTATACGCCGTACTTCTTACATCCCGCAAACTCAAGCAATACTTCCAAGAGCATATTGTTTTGGTGGTCACTTCCTTCCCACTAGGAGATATACTTCACAACCAGGAGGTCACTGGGAGAATTGCAAAGTGGGCAGTCGAGCTTGGAGCTTTTGATATCCTATTCAAACCTCTCACATCCATCAAGTCTCAAGCGCTCGCCGACTTTACTGCCAAGTGGACAGAACTTCAAAACCATGCGACCGTCAAGGAACTCGAGTACTGGACGATGTACTTTGATGGTTCCCTCATTCTCAACGGCGCAGGGGCTGGTATAGTGCTCATATCACCAAGTGGAGAACGGTTGAGGTACGTTCTGCAAATACTTTTTCCCGTGTCGAACAACGCCGCCGAGTACGGGGCACTCATCCATGGGCTCCGTATCGCCATATCGCTCGGTATCCGACGTTTGACGGTTCGCGGAGATTCAATGCTCGTGGTCAATCAGGTGTGCATCGAAGACAACATGGCTGCCTACTGCTAGGAGGTACGCAAACTAGAAGGCAACTTCGACGGCTTGGAACTTTTCATGTGCTCCGTCTGGACAATGAAGCGGCCGACGAGCTAGCAAAAATGGGATCCGGCCGGACCACAGTGCCCGTGGGTGTATTCGTTGAAGAAATTCATAAGCCCACAATAAGCACTCAGCAAAAGTCGAACATCCCAGTGGAGAACAACGTGGAGGCAAAAGTCCTGATCATTACCCCCGATTGGACAGCTCTGTATCTGGACTATTTGACGAAGGACGAGCTACACAAAGACCACGTGCAAGCCGAACGAATAATGCGCCGAAGCAAGAGCTATGTGGTAATCAGGGAAGAACTCTATCGTAAGAGCTTCTCTGGTGTACTACGACGGTGCATATCAGAACAAGAAGGAAGAAATCTTCTCAAGGAAATCCACTCGGGAATTTGTGGGAATCAGGTGGCGTCAACAACCCTAGTCGGCAAGGCTTATCGTCAGGGATTTTTCTAGCTGACAGCTATGACTGATGCAGAGGACATCGTCCGGACATGCGAAAGATGTCAATTCTTTGTGTGACAGGTGAACAAACCGACACAGGAACTACAGACCATCCCAATCACCTGGCCATTCGCGGTCTGGGGGCTTGACATGGTGGGACCTTTGAAGAAGGCTCAAGGTGGTTATACTCATCTCTTCGTGGCCGTCGATAAATTCACCAAATGGATTAAGGCCAAGCCAGTCGCCACAATCACTGCCGCAAAGGCCAAAGAATTCTTCCATGAAATCATGGTTAGATTCGGCGTACCAAACCGAATCATAACGGATAACGGCACCCAATTCAGAGGTGGCATATTTCAAGATTGGTGTGGTGAACTCGGCATAAAAATTTGATTCGCATCAGTAGCACACCCCCGAAGTAATGGGCAGGTTGAACGAGCCAATGGCATGGTACTGCAAGGCCTAAAGGCATGGATTTTTGATCATCTCAAACCATACGCCACTCGGTGGGTCAAAGAATTGCCTTCGGTACTCTGGGGGCTGCGAACCACCCCCAGCAAAGCAACCAGGCACTCACCATTCTTCCTGGTGTATGGCTCAGAGGCGGTCTTCCCCACCGAGTTAGAATTCGGATCCCCGCGGGTTCGGAACTATGAGGAGGTCGCTTTAGAAGAAAGCCGGCTAGAAGACCTCGACCGACTGGAAGAATCCAGAGACGTTGCAACAATTCAGTCGGCAAAGTACCTTTAGGGCTTACGTCGCTGTCACGGTCGTAATGTAAGGAGCCGCGCATTATCCAATGGAGATCTGGTCCTTAGAAAGAATCAGAAATGCGAGCATAAGCTCTCCCCAAGTTGGGAGGGCCCTTACATCATTGATGAGGTGATACGTCCTGGGGCTTATAAGCTCAAGTGTGAAGACGGCACAATTGTCAACAACACCTGGAACGTAGAACAACTACGTCGTTTTTTCACTTGAAATCTGTAATTCAGTTGCTTCTTTATGAATGAATGTTCACTCTTAAAGTTGTTCTCGTATGATCTTCATGAAAATTATGCATCCGAGTGCTTCGCTCCTACGATTTTTAAGACTCTGAGACATGCTTATTGAACCATGCCCCAGAGCCTAGGGGCTGAACTAGTCGGACATGATATTTAAGATGTCAAAACTACTCAGGCAAAGCAGCATATTTAAAGAGAAAATGTAGGGCCAAAGAAACACTTTCAAATATTGGTTCACAGGTCCAAGGTTTCTGCGACAGCCGAAGAAGCATCCTTAACTTCCTCCCAGAGTTCGGCTGCCCGGTCTTCATCCACGTTACAGGCATAGCCATCTTTAATGGCCTCAAGATCCACTCGGGGATAAAGCGACTTGGTGATCGCCAGAGCCTAGCTAGCACCATTGGTCGTTGTTTCCTTCAAGAGTATCTTAAGCTCCTTGGGGGCTTCCTCCAGTTGGGAGATAACTTGGTCCCTACTGAGCGGCCTCTCGCCTCCGGGATGAAGCAACCTTAGCAACGGGTCATAGGCCTCGCGAAGCTTACCACAAGACGTTTCAAGGGCCACGACCTTCTCGTTATAAGCGGCGTATTGCGCCCGCGTCTTGAACTTGTAGTCTGCAAGCAAAACAGATTATTAATAAGTACCAAGAAGACGATGAGGGCAAGGGAGGGCCAAGCTGCTGAGCATACCTTCTAGCTCCTCCGATTTCAATTTGGAGACCTCCGAGGCCTTAAGTTGCTCTTGCAGCTTTACAATAGTGGAATCTCGAGCTCACACGAAGAGGAGGAAATCAAAAGACCAGACGATTAAATAAGAACACGGGATGGTTCAGGAAATATATACCTCGAAGGGAGCCAACAACATCTAGCTTCTCCTGCTGCAGGGTTTCCTTCTCCTCCCGCAGGGTTTGGACCTCTGACCGAAGATTTTGCAGCTCGGCTGCATGTTTAGCTTTGATCTGCTCCAATTCGGCCAGATATTCCTGCCGCGTCCTGATCTCCGGGAGCATTTTTTGGAGGTATTCGGACTTTTTTGTAGAGCGTTCTCCCAATTTCTGTAACCATCACAGGAAAAGGTGACAACATGCTAATCGACACAAGCAAGAAGGTGACAAGAATAGTGAAAATCTTACTCGAGCCAGGCGAGCACAAGCGGCGGCGTGACTATAAAAGTCATTCCTTTCTTCCTCCTCCGCCGAGTCGTCAAGGGACTTCAAGCCGTCTTCCTCATCAACCCACGCGGTTTGCATTATGAGTTGGGGGCGAGCAAGAGTCGGCGGATCTCTTCAACCTCGGGGGATGGACGGGAGATGGGCTCGCGAGCAGCAGGTCCCGATGCCGAAGCACGGGGTGTCGATGAAGGCGGCTAAGGCTCGGAGGGTGCCCTGTGTCTCTAGGCGAGGCAGATTGTGGGACCTCCTCAACCAGGACAGGTACGTCCTGGGACTCAATTTCTTCAGGGGCCCCGGACGGTATGTCGACAGGAACATCATACGAAGGATTCCTATAAGAAGAATGATCGGTGAATAAGCCGGCAAAATGCGTCGAATAAGAGTCGATAGGATATCCAACCTGTCGGACTTCTTTATTCTCATTGGGGGTTTCTTGTGAGCGGCAGAACCACTTCCGGAGGGACCAGTCGGGGTGCTACGATCTGGAACCCTAGGCGCTTCCCGAGCGCTCGAGTCACTCGGAGTTGGACTCGGCTGTACCGCGGGCTTATGCGGAAGGGGAAGGGCACCGGGCTTGCTGCTACTGTGGTTCTTGGATTTTAGGACCACCAGTCGGGCGCTGGGGCTTCGGAGAGTCCTTGACAATTGTCTTCTTCCCCTTCTTAGCGACCGGGTCTCCGGCTTGGGAGCTCGCAGGTCGGTTCCAGTGAGCGCTCTTGTGAACATGTATTTCTGGGAGAGGCGCGTCACTGAAGAAAGCCAATCGATCTTGGAAAGGAGTATTATAACTGTCAAAAGTCATTCAGAAACGAATGTGGAAGTCTATCAGCTAAACTTTCTTACCTCAAGAGGAGGATTTGATGCAGTGAAGGATTTCGGGCATCTGGCAGTGGACATCTCTACGCTCGGGATGAAAAAGTCGCCTACCCGAGCATATACTTGCTCCTTTGACGCTGATTCGGGCAGTTCCTGGGTCGGATCATCCCTCCCATCAAATTCATATCCCAGATGGACTCGCTCTTTTAGCGGTTGTACCCGGCAAGCGACAAAATGGAGTGCTAGACCAACTCCCGTGAGACCGTCTTCTTTTAATTTCTCAATCAGCGCCAAAAGATCATGCACCTGGTCCATGTCGCCAGCATTGGGAGCAGATACCCAAGAAAGGGACACCTTAGGTAGGCCCCCGACAAAAGAGGGGAGAGCAGGATCAGGATTGGCACAGTAGAACCATTCCTGGTGCCAGCCTTTATTTGAAGATTTGAAGGGAATGGCAAAGTAATTTTTCTTTAATCCTTCCCGTAATTGGAATCCGGCTCCCCCAATTACCTTGGGATCGCTCTTTGAGGGATAAGGTTTTAAAAGGTAAAAGTGGTGAAAAAGATTGAAATGAGGGTGGATGCCCAAGAATGCCTCGCAGAGGTGAACGAAGAGGGAGATCTGCAGGTAGAGTTGGGATTCAAGTTCACTAACTCTATACCATAGAAAAAGAGAAGACCGCGAAGAAAAGCGTTGGCAGGAAGGCCCAGCCCGCGTTGGAAGAAAGATTCAAAAACCACAATTTCTTCTGAGCGAGGGATAGGGATGGATTCACCTGCGGCCGGTCGAGCGGAAATCAAAATCAAGGCTGGAAGAACCCCGTCATCCGCCATGGATTGAAATCGCTCTTCCGTCGTTATCGATGTGGTCCAATCTTGAGGCAAAGGCAGCGAGGAGGTGTCTTTGGAAGAATGAGAAGACATTTTCGAAGGAAAGATCAACGACGGCGCAAAAATGCGGGCGCAATAGCAGTTAACCCTAGCGGCGAAGAAGTTGGAGAGACAAGGAAGCGGAAGAGGCAGGAGTGTGCGATGGGAAAATGAACCATTGGCCTAAGTCTTTAAAGGGGGGAAATCAGGTTTTCGCCGAGTCGGCGGGAAAAAGATTGCAGAACACCTAACCCTGCTCTATGCTTCGTAATGATTCGCTAGCCTGGCGTCCTGACATATGGAGGCAGGCATGGTTTGACCAAGTCATACTTGGGACACGTTGCTCCCCACGATGGGATGTTTAACCGCTTATCGAACTAAGCGGGACGTGGGTATCCTCCAGTTTGGATTAAAAATATCTTGTGATATGCCCCACGTTGGGTCGTTAGTTGGTTACCGCATGGCGGAATCATATATCACGGGTTGAGCCTGATAATGCATGGTTCCAATGGTATGCCCCAAGATGGGTCTATAAGCTGTGCATCGTAATAAGCGAGTACGGATACCGTTCGGATAAACCTTGATATGTCCCAAGAAGGACCAGAGCTATAACCTACACCAGTCGGATATAGGTATCACTCGGCCACGAGCCAAGAAAATCCTTATATGTCCCAAGACAGACCAGAGCTATATCCAACACCAGTCGGATATAAGTATCACTCGGCCAAGAGCCACATGGATATGATACGCTCCAAGTTGAGCCTAAGCTATATCCTACAACAGTCGGATATGGGTATCACTCGGCCAAGAGCCACATGGATATGATACGCTCCAAGTTGAGCCTAAGCTATATCCTACAACAGTCGGATATGGGTATCACACGGCCAAGAGCCACATGAATATGATATGTCCCAAGTCGGACCAGAGCTATATCCTACTCCAGTCGGATATAGGTATCACTCGGCCATGAGCCACATAAGTATGATACGCTCCAGGTCGAGCCTAAGCTATATCCTACAGCAGTCGGATATGGGTATCACTCGGCCAAGAGCCGTGCAAATCTTAGTATGTCCCAAGTTGGACCTAATATATATCCTGCGATAGTCGGATATGGATATCACCCGACCCAAGAGCCGTGCAAGCTTTGATATGCCCCAAGTTGGGTCTAAGCTATGTCTTACGGTGGGGAGGACAAATTTACTCGGAAGGTATTTCTTTATTATAAAAGACTCTTACATTTACTGGATTATTACACTTCTCCACGACGCACACGACCGAGCGCCTCCACGAGAGCTTCCCTAGCACTATAAAGGGCGGGGATAATCTCGAGGAAGGTGTCAATGGTGGCGCGGTCGAGGGCAGCGGCTTCTTCTTCAGCTCATTCGGCCATGGCGGCATCGAATAGCGCCCAGTCCTCGGCAAGTTCTAGATCTTGGCCGTCCATGAAATCCGTTAGGAAGAAGGTGGAACTTGGAGCAAGAAATGGAGGACTATGCGTGAGAGAATAAGTTCTAAAAGCATCAGTTTGCCTTTTATAGCCAATACGGCAAGGTTGAAGTAAATGCGAAGATGTAATGACATCAGAAGCCGAGGAGACTTGGAGTGAAGATAGTTTCAGAAGCCAAAGAGGTTTTTGGAAAATGAATTGGCACAGGAAGTCAAAGCAACCTCGAAGATTGTCCGGTATTGATCCTTGAAGAGGAAGGATATTAAGATTTCGCTTCGAGCGGGAAGAAGCATCTAATCCTCACATGAGATATGGGTAAGATCCACGAAGCTGCTCACAATAAACCTGTAAGACGGAAGATTATAATCAGTTGGAACAAAAAACGGGGGTTATATTCGAGTCCTTCATAATCTCCTTGCTGCAAGGAGAAGTATTCAAATCAAAGAAGAAACCAGTCGGAGATTTATGCTGGAAGCTGAAAACGTGATCCAGAGTTGAAACCCAGATAAAGATATAGCAATCGGATCATGAATCACTCAGGGGCTACTGTGGAATATATGAACCCAGGTGTCTTCATAACCGGCCCAAAAGTGCCTGAAGGAAAGACAGGGCCGGATGGAAGGCCCAGAGGATAAGCTCCGCGCCAAGCCTTGCTGTCTTGCGCAAGGGGATACATCCTAGAGACAGTTGAACAAATATTTAGGTATAAGAGATATGATTGTAATCAGGATGAGATAAAGATGTAAACTCTATCCTGTAACCGATTAGAATCCAATAACCAATCGAAATCCCTTAACCGATCGGGACTCTGTAAACCGCCCCACCCCCATTATATAAGGGAGAGGGCGGGCAACAATAGAGACATGAGCAATCTGAGATCCAAGAGATCCAAATAATCTCAGCACACAGGACTAGGGTATTACCTCCACCGTCAAGAGCCAGAACCTGTCTAATCCTTTGTCTTGTGTGACCTTCGAGTTTGAGATCTAGCACCCGCCCCATAAATTCATTGCCGACCACAAAAGTCGACAGTACCTAATTTCACAAAATTGCTATTTTGTCTTTAAAATTTATTCATGATACTTTATGTGTATAAATGATTTCAATTAATCTGGGAACTAGATAATATGCCTATTTGAATTAAATCATACCTTGTCAATTGTATGCCATGATCTAATTGTCACCCTAGGATGTGGAATTATAGTTGATCATTATTAATAATCAACATGGGACTAGTTATACCGTGTTAGTTTGCTTAGCCATGCCACGTCATCACATGTATCTGGAATATTGATATTTAATCTTGGCTAATGGATTATGGAACAATGTTTATAAATTGGTGTGTCATGTGTTGTCACACAGTGATATTGAGTTGTCGTGGCAAGGAGGTCACACAACTAGATTGAACGGCTGATGGTACGTGGTGCATGGTAAACAACTGGGGTGGTAATCATTTTAGATCTGGGCAGGTGGCAAGGGGCAGTATGCCAAGGTGGGCCTGTTGGGTAGGGGTATTTGGAAGTCTTGCCTCGGTCACTGTAAGGACTTAACCTTGCGAGCCTTTGACCTGAGTCTTACTTGCAACCACACGTCTGGAATGGTACAGCCTAGCTGACTAATTTGTGATGTTTAGATTTTGGTACTACGGTGGTGTTCAGTGAGCCCCGGGTTATGGGGTTGCTCACATGGCGCAAGAGGGGGGCCCTGGATGTGGTAACCAGTCCCACCAGTGCTGAAACCTTAGCGGGTAGTACAATGTCTAAATAGAGCATTGTAAAGGCTTTGTTATGGTCACTCACCTATGTGGTGTTTGATTATATCGTGTGGGTAAACTGCATAACCTCTGCAGAGTGTAAAATCTATTCGAATAGCTGTGCTCGCGGTACTGGGCAATGCTCGGGAATTACAGCCAAGGGTTAGACTTTTGTTAAATAAAAACTTGTTGGGATAGTGGATTGCCATGAAAAACATGGAATTTGACTTAGGATGGAAAACTCTATTTACTTGAAAAGTTGAATCTATTATTTACTGTTATTTGTCTTACTGTCTTGCAAATCTATTTACTGTATTCTTTTATAAATGCTGCTTTACTGCAAAATAGCCATGTTAGCCTTCCTTGGAATAAGCCAAGCATGTAGAATATTAGACTTGCAATTCTATGCACGACTTGTTGAGTGCTTTATGTACTCATCCCGCAACAACTTCGGAAGAGGAGAAATCTACGCCATTCTTGGAGGAGTGCCACGACGCTGATGCTTAGGGTCCGAGCCTCATCAGTTGCCTGTGGTAAACTGGGGAGCTACTGCGTTTACTTCATTTCCGCTGCTGCTTATTTGCTATTTCTTAGTTAAGCCCTGTGAGGTAATAATCATGCAAGACAACAGTTATTATTAATTATTAAAGTTATGCTTTATTCCGCTGAGTATGACTGTGATAGCAGCTATGTTGAGCCTGTGTGCACTAGCGTAATCCTGGACTAGTGCGATATACACAGAGGGTCCGGATTTGCATATTCGGGTCCCGACAGTTAGCCATGTATCTACAGCAGCACTCAATGATTGAGATAAGTCGGGGCGAGAACATAACATAGCATACATAAGTCAACCAACTGCATTAGCATATGGAACTCTAAATATGTATTCAATTTCATCATCTGATTGTGGGCATGATGCTGAAGATAGTCTGAAATGTGCAGCTAACTGTGTACTCACCAGTTTGGCTTTATGCGTATTGAAATGACGAAGAATTTTATTAATATACCCTTTCTGACTTAGGTATAATTTTTCAAACCGTCTGTCTCTGGTAATTTCCATACCAAGAATTTTCTTTGCTACACCAAGATCCTTCATCTCAAATTCACTTCTTAATTGTGCCTTCAATTTTGCTATTTCTGCCTTATCTTTTGCAGTAATCAACATATCATGAACATATAGGAGCAAATAAATAACTGAACCAATAACGGTCTTCAAATAAACACAGCTATCATACTCTGATCTTTTGAAATTATGAGAGATCATAATGGACTCAAATCTCTTATACCACTATCTAGGTGATTGCTTCAAACCATAAAGAGTTTTCTTTAACTTGCAAGCAAAATTATCCTTTCCCAGAACGATGAAACCTTCCAGGTACTCCATATAAATGTCTTCTTCTAGTTCCCCATGTAAGAACGCAATTTTCACGTCCAATTGCTTAAGCTCATAATTACGCATAGCCACGATGCTGAGTAAAGTGCGAATAGAACTATGCTTCACAACTGGGGAAAAGACATGTGTGAAATCAATACCTAAAATTTGGTTGTATCCTTTAGCAACGAGTCTTGATTTGTATCTAACCACTTCGGTTGGTGATAAGCCTTCCTACTTTTTAAAGATCCATTTGCATTGTATAGCCTTCTTCTCAATTGGCAACTTGACCAGCTCCCAAATGTCTTTCTTCCCAAGAGATTGCATTTCATCATGCATGGTAGTCATCCATCTTTCTAAATCACCAAAAGAGATAGCCTCTGAATAAGTTGAAGGTTCTACAGTACCTTCAATTTCTTCTTCCACATTTAAACAATAAGCCACGATATTGGCTTCTTCAATCAACCTCTTGGGTGCTTGAATATTCCTCTTAGACCTATCAGTTGCAATGGAACGTTGTGTTGGTTGCGTAATAATAGGAACATCCTGTATATTTTCCTTTTCGGCTTCTAGTGTAGATCTTGAATCAATAACATGCTCCACCTGCACGCTTAATTTCTGTTGCTCCTTAGCAGGAACATCAATAGATAGTTTATCATGCAATATAATAGATTCATCAAAGTTAACATCTCTGCTAATAACCACCTTTCTAGTTTCAGGATTCCACAATTTATAGCCTTTCACACCAGACTTATAACCAAGGAAAATGCACATAACAGCTCTAGGCTCCAATTTGCCATTATTAACATGAGAATAAGAAGGACAGCCAAATATTCTCAAATTTGAATAATTTACTGGAGAACCAGACCATACCTCAATTGGAGTCTTCTTATCGATTGCCAGGTTTGGTGACCGATTGATTAAATAACAAGCAATGGATGCGACTTCAGCCCAATAACTTGTAGATAAGCTAGAGTTTGATAACATGCAACGTACCTTCTCCATGATGGATCTGTTCATGCATTGGGCCAATCCATTTTGTTGAGGAGTACCTGGAATAGTATAATGTCTGACGTACCCTCTGATCTGCATAAAGCTTCAAATTATCCAGAATAAAACTCCAAGTCATTATCGATACACAGCTTCTTTACATGCTTGCTAGTTTGTTTTTCAATCATAATCTTCTACTTCTTGAATGTTTGGAATACATCCGATTTGTGCTTTATGAAATATGGAAAAACTCTTCTCGACTAATCATCAATGATGGGCAACATGTTGCTAGCACCTCCAAGCGATGGAACGCGGGATTTTCCCCACAAATCTGAGTGAATATAATTTAATATGCATTTTGTAGAGTGAGTTGTAGTGCTGGATTTCACCCTCTTTTGCTTGTCGAAGACACAGTATTCACAAAATTTCAACTTGTTGATACTTTGACCATCCAGAAGTCCTCTTTTGCATAACTCCATCATGCCAATTTCACTCATATGCCTGAGATGCATATGCTAAAGTTTAGTAGCATCAGAATCAGATGATTTATTTGAGTCAATGGCAGCATTACCTGAAAGTATAGTTTCTCGCAGATGATATTGGTTGGAAGCCTTCATATCACCCTTCATCACAACAAGAGAGCCTTTGGAAACCTTCAAGACTCCACCTTCACCTAAATATTTGTACCCTTTAGTATCAAGAGTACTTAGCGAGATAATACTTCTCTTTAAATTTAGGATGTGTCAAAAATACGACAAAGTTCTGACGGTGCCATCAAACATCTTGATTTGAATAGAATCAATGCTTGCAATCTTGCATGGTGTATTATCACCCATTGACACGGATCCACTTGGCGTAGCTTCATATTCAACGAACCACTCACAGTTCGGGCTCATTTGGAGTGTGCAGGCTGAATCAAGAAACCACTCGTCACCACTTTTGGAATCACTGGCAAAGGCAACGAGAACATCGCCGTCAAAATCTTGCTTAGTAACAATGGTGGCTTTGGCTTCATCATCTTGTTGATCCTTTTTGAAATTATTATTCCTTTTCTCCTTTTTCTTTACCCACCAGCACTCAGATATGTTGTGCCCTCCTTTCTTGTAATATTTGCACGACTTATACCTTCTTCTGGATTTTGATCTGCCTTTGTAATTTCTGCTCAGTCTTTTGCCTTTTGATTCACTGTTAGAACTCCTCTCCTGTTGTCTACCATGGACAATTAGGCCTTCTGCATGTGAAATTGAACTTTCGTTCGGGGCCATGAGTTTCATCTTTTCTTTTGCATGCAGTGCTTCATAAACTTTATTAAGTGTAAGAGTATCTCGGCTATATAGAATTGTATCTCTGAACGTAGAGTATGAACTAGACAATGAGCATAAAAGAATAAGACCCAAATCTTCATCATCATATTTTACCTCCATAGACTCGAGATCCGAGACTACTTCTTTGAAAGCTTTCAGTTGACACGATAATGACCCACCTTCCGCCATCTTGTGTGAATAAAGCTTTTGCTTCAAATGCATCTTGCTGGTTAGATCTTTGGTCATGCAAACATGCTCCAGCTTGAACCATAATACGGCTGTGGTTTTATCCTTCAAAACCTCCTACAGAATATTATTTGATAGATAAAGATGAATATAAGGTAAGGCCTTATGATCTTTGTGTTGTTTCTCCTCTATGAACCATGCATTGGGCATCTTGTCAATCCCGAAAAGAGCATCATCCAAATCGAGCTGTGCAAGAACAAACCGCATCTTGATTTGCCAGAGAAAAAATCTTATGTCATGATCCAGTAGTGGAAGGTAGTACTTCAGAGTCGCCATGTAGAAGAAATCCTTTTTTTCTTTGATCTCCCATTTCTTTGACCTTTCTCATGTTGCCACCAGGAAACACTGCCGGCTGTTTTACTAATCAATCTGTTGTTGCCGATGGACTCAATAACGAGATTCAATCCAGTATTGAGATGTGATTGGAGTCCGCTCTGAGCTTTGTCCCCTCCATGTGACTAAGGCCCTATTTGGTAGAGCTCTAGATCCAACCTTCACCTGAGATATGAAATTTGTAGACTAAAATAAAATAAATTAAGTTTATACTTTTAATCTAAAATGTAAACAACATGACCCATCTAAAATACTCAGCTCTACTAGATCCACGGATCTAGTAGAGCTGGAGTTGTACCAAACACAGCCTAAATCTTCACGGGTCCGGAGATTCTCTTGATTCTTTGGTGCAGGCAAGAAGCAATTTTGGTGATGCTTCGTCACGGGTGGAGAGCTTCTTCATGGGCTCGATCTGTTTGGGCGTGCGGCTAAAAAGTTGGCGTGGAAGGTGCGCCTGGAGGCGGTGCCAGCGGTGACAGGGCCGATCGACGTGATTGTCGAGTGGATCTGGCATAGGCGTAGAGGTCGAAACAGCGGTGGACCCTGTCGGGCGAGCTCGGGGAGCGAGTTCCTCAAGCCGGCGACAAGCGGCTGTAGAAGAGCTGACCGGCTGGATGTCGGTCAGCCGAAGTTGAGTGGAGCTGTCGGGCGGGCTGACTTGAAGGGCACGCTGCCCTGAGGAGCAGACGCTGGTAGCAGCATGCGGTGTTGGCCTGGAAAACCGACGAAGTGCAGCCATGATTTTCTTCTGATTTGATCTATCGATGAGCTTTTGATCTGGGGTTTCTTCGATCCAATCTCCTGTGCTCTGCTACCACTTGTTTCAAGAACATAGGGAACAAGAGACACGAATTTTTATGCGGAAAACCCTTACAGGAAAAAAACCATAGGCGCTCAAAGGCGATCACTATTTGAGGAGATGTTTACAATGGAGCGCTTGCTCAAGCCCTAGGCTACAAGATCATATTTGTAGAGGCACAAAACAGATTAGAGATAGAGCTGGTTATTTAGAGATAGAGGAGGAATTTGTATCAGACTCCAACTCAACAGCAGTGTCACCGGCGGTGTAGTGCTGTAAGATGCAGCCTTGGTGATGATAGTGAGTGGGGGAGTGGCGGCAGCTAATGCGCGACACAACCCAGCACAGAGGGTGGCTTGGCCTAGCGCCAAGGGCAACTCTTCGGCATGGCAAGCCAGCAATAGTCTGAGGTGGCTCGCATGTAGTGATGCAGCGACATAGGCACGGCTCGGCTCGGCTTGACCGTGCAGGCAACGGTGACAACAATGGTGGCTCGGCTCGACATGACGCGGTGAAAAAGGAGGTGGCTCGACGATGTAGTAGAAGATGACGACCTGGTCACACGGGTGATGAGGGCGGTGGAGCAATGGCAACTGGGCGCTGCTGAGCAAGGGCGGCATGTGCCAAAGTGACGACGGTGATGGCCCGACGAGGATGGCTGCTTGGCTTGGCGTTACAACATGGCCAGCCATTGCCAGCCTAAGGCAGCCCAGTAGCGAGCGAAGGAGCTAGTGGGGCAGCCGACCAGCGTCGCCCAAGGGTAGCAGGGTGAGGGCGCCCAAAGGAAAGCCACTTGGAGACTAATATTTTTAGCCACTCTGTTGGGAGGACAAAGCCACTAGGGTAGCACACATATAAGTGCTCTCATCTATCTCAAACCCTCTCTCTCCTATACCTCCAACTCAAATCCTCTCAAACCTAGCTCCTCCTTATATAGTGGAGACTCATATGACACCCTAGAACTAACCCTTTAACGGATACTATCCACTATGCCATTGGGAAAGCCCAAAACCCAATAACATAATGGGTTTTTGAACTTAACACCTCATGCACGCACTTCAAAGTGTCATCTTCATCTTTAGCTCTATTAGCCCTAACCCATCATGCATTTTGCCTTCCATGGAGTATCCTTAACCTAATCCACTTAGGTCACCCCCGCGGTTTTGCACAACGTCATTTTTTCAGTATTAGGCAATTTACCAAAATGCCGCTCTACTAGCCTTTTCCCAATTCCTTCACCTTCAATCGTTGCCCTTGCTTATTGTAACACCCCGACACCCATGTGCCCTGAATGTCATTGAACCATGCCTTGGCACTGGTATTAAACCATCATTAATAAAAAAATTAGCAACATCATACCTGCTTACTAGACACTATACAACAACTTTAAGATATTTCCAACAAAGAATGACATTAACCATGACATCTACCAAACTATTTGACTAAAATATATCTCAATTTCAGCAAGCACCAACCTTAACATCTAGTCCAAAGTTCAATTGCAAAGTATAGCAAGGAATGACCACAGTCATTAATGAAGTACATGCACAACGTTATATGAATAAGCCACAAACATAACTTAACCAAATAAAGTAAATCCTTACATGTTGCACATACTAAAGTATTCTAATAATGAGTTTGTTTATTTATTCATTAACTAAGCATGCTCTGGAATGCTAAACATTATGACGACAGTGGAGCAATTGATATGTGTCGTGTCTGTGCTACTCCCATTCATGTCATGTCAGCCTCAAAATACCTAAAATATTAAGCAAACAAGCATGAGTCCAAGACTCAGCAAAGTACATCATACAACAATATGAACACATGAAAATAACCATTGAGTAAAATATATTATGTCCTGTTACCCATACATATAGGAGAACTCATAAATTTAAATCTCTTCATTCACCTCATTCATGCAATGCATTATGCCTTATGCTCAAATACACCTCTTTTTTCTCTTTGCTTATACCGGTATAGTTGAGTGCACACCCGTCGGTGTCACACTCTTCCTTCCATCCAAGTGGAGGGGCCTACAAAGTAGGTCTTATTCTCATCCACATCCCATGGAGGGGCCTACTGCAGTAAGACTTTCGTGCACACCACAAGTGGGTCACATGAATTATACCATGTTTCATTCCTTCCATCATTAACATAATCGCGACATATCGTGAGAATAAACAATAAAAATAATGGATAACATACATATAAGACAGAAAGATGTCAATTAGAAATTTAAATATTGATTCATGTCATCTCATCATTGTTATACGATGTACTTACCTCTTTACCACGCGAAGAGGAGGGGCGTGAGCTTTAGTCCACACTCGGAATCACACCACCTACAGCATACAAACATCCTCAAAAACATGCCATAATAGTACATACAACAAATAAAACCATAGCGCAACTACGCACCAAACCCCGAGTTAAACTATGCTTCTCGACAACCAACTAACCCCTTGTTGTCCTATCAGTTGGGATACCATAATTTTTAGCTCAAAAGCCCAAAAATAGAAACTCGTGTAGTTTATAAAAACAACACAAGAATACCTACAATTTTCTAGTTATCCATATTTTTACAGTAGACTTTACAATTTTGAAACTATTTTTATACAACTCCAAATTAAGCAAAAGATGACATTTTGAAATCTATAGAAAATTTTCTAGCTTTATCAAGTTATTGAAATAATTTAATTCGGCCTTTAAATAGCCCTAATATGTAAATTACCATGGTTGCTTCCAACAGAAATAGATTCTGGACAGTAGGGCTTCAAATGGCCATAACTTTTAAACCGCTTAACCAAATTTCGTGTTCTTCTACTCTAATGAAACTTTAGACAAAACTCTACATTTTTACAACATCTAACCCCTCTGGAACTGACATAATAGCCTCAAAATGCTGACTAAAGTTCAGATCCAGAACTGCCTAAAATCTGAATTCGTCTCAAAAACCATCTAGTGATCAATCCCGACCACAACTACCAGTAGAACCCACCATAACACCACCCAATTAAGTACCCAAATCACCATAAACAACCTAAAATTATACCTTCTCTCATAAAATCATTGGATCCACAACGATTGTCATCCTTCTCCTTGCAAATCACATGATCAACGCCCCTCCTCGACACCACCCTTCACTAGGGCAGCACCGATCCTTGGGCTGCACAAAGGGAAGGCAAAGGGTGCTAGGGAGGTGTGGGGAGGCATGGGGAGGAATGGGAGATGCGGCTGGGGCTGTGGGAGGCTAGGGGCGACTGAGGGCTATGCTAGGGATGGGTGGGCTAGAGTGGGCTAGGGTTTGGGTAAATCCCCCCACCCACATGGGCCAACTCTAGCCACCAAAAACCCAAACAGCCCCACAAAGCTCATAGACAAATAGCCAGCCCTATTTCCACAAAGCCCATAGACAGATAGACTTCATGAGGACTTGTCTACCCACATTTTATGGGGATGCTAACCCAATAGAAGCAAATGATTGGCTTAGAACAATAGAAAGGAAGTTGCACATCACTTAGTGTGTTAGAAATGAGAAGGTGCTTTATGCTTCTCATCAGCTGGAAGGAACAACTGTTGAATGGTGGAAGAATTATTGTGCCGCTCATAAGAACCCATAGGAGTTCACATGGGAAGAGTTTATTGCTGCTTTTCACCAGTACCATGTTCCTGAAATTGTCATGGACTTGAAGAAGGAAGAGTTCAGGGCAATCAAGCAAGGAAGCCAATCAGTGGCTCATTATTTGAACAAGTTTACAAAGCTTGCACGCTATGCTTCTAAAGATATTGTAATAGATAAGGCAAGGTAGAATCATTTCATGAAAGGACTAAATTCAGTAATGCAAGTTGGGTTGATTGCCCATAATTTTCCTGATTTTCAAGGGTTGGTCAACAAGGCCCTTGTTTTGGAGGATAAGTGCAAAGAGCTTGATGATAATCGTAAGTGCAGTATGGCACAACAAGGAGTTCATCAAGGACAGCATAGAGTGAGGGTTGCACCTCATTAGTTTATCAGGTTTCAAACAAAAGCTATGTTCAAGACACCATCCCCTACACCATGTCTAGTTGGTCAGAATTTTCAGACACCTGCTCAGGCAAATAACGTGTTAGGGGAAAGTCAACAGACGACAGTTAGGTGCTATTTCAGTTGCAATGAGATGGAACACTTTGCCAACAGTTGTCCTAAGAGAGAGGAGGTGTTACACCTATCCGCTTCAATCTTGGCCCTAGACCTAACAAGACACCTGCACTAGGAGTGAACCGTGGAGCCGTTGAAGCTAGAGCTACGTCTCAAGCCACAATGAGAGGTTTTGTCAACCACATCACAACTGATGAAGCCTAGGAAGCATCAGACATCGTACTGGGTAAGTTCCTAGTTCACTCAGTACCTACAACAATTTTATTTGATTCTGGAGTTTTGCATTCCTTTATTTCTGGAGATTTTCCTATTGGGAATGGGTTGGATATTATGGATCTTAAGTGCATGCTATTAGTTCAATCCCCTAGATCAGAACTCCGATCTAACCTAGGATGTTTGGGATTTATGTTTCTCATTGATGGAATAGAGTTCCTAGCGAATCTTTTTATTTTGGATACTCAGACATTAGATGTTATCCTTGGAATGGATTGGTTATCCAAACACAAGGCTGTGTTGGATTGTGGTCGAAGAGTTGTGCCAATTGAAAGCTTGAAAGGAGAAAGAGTGAAATTTCAAGTGACCGCAACTCGTGATGGTTAGTTGATGGTTAACAATGTTAAAGCTGTAAGTACCAATTGTTAGTGAATATACGGATGTTTTTCCTGATGATTTGCCTAGAATGCCACTAGATCGAGATATCGAATTTGTGATTGAATTGGTGCCTAGTATAGCCCCAATAGCCAAGAGACTGTATCGGATGCCAACCGATGAGCTTATAGAAATGAAGAAGCAGATTGAGAAGTTGTTGGAAAAAGATTTTGTAAGACCTAGTTCGTCGTCATGGAGAGCGCATATTTTGTTTTTCAGGAAGAAAGACAAAAGTTTAAGGATGTGCATTGATTATTATGCGCTTAATAAAGTGATGATAAAGAACAAGTATTTGTTACCTAGGATCGATGATTTGTTTAATCAATTAAGAGGAGATGGAATTTTCTCCAAGATAGATCTTCAATCAGAATATCATCAATTGAAGATTCGCGTAGAAGATGTGCCTAAGACAGCATTTTTAACACGATATGGGCATTATGAGTTCACAATCATGTCATTTGGATTGACTAATGCCCCTGATTATTTCGTAAATATGATGAATAAGGTTTTCATGGAATATCTAGATAAGTTTGTTGCCGTATTCGTAGATGACATTCTTGTCTACTCCAAGACAGAAGAAGATCATGCACAACACTTGAGGCTAGTTCTGGAGAAGCTTTGAGAGCAGCAATTGTATGCTAAGTTTAGTAAGTGTGATTTTTAGAAAAAGAAAGTGAAATTCCTTGGTCATATAATGACTGCTAAAGGAGTTGTTGTTGATCTATGTAAAGTCAAAGCAGTGTTGCATTGAAAACAACCGAAGTTAGTGAACCAAATTCGCAATTTTCTTGGAATGGCGAGATATAACCATCGATTCATTGAAGGACTCTTGACAATTGATAGACACCTTACACAGTTGTTGTAGAAGGAAAAGAAGTTTGCATGGATGCCAGAGTGCGAGAAGAGTTTTCAAGAATTAAAGAAAAGGTTAATGATAGCACCAGTGCTAGTGTTGCCAGATATTCAGAGTAGTTTTGATATCTATTGTGATGCTTCACGTCAAGGACTTGGATGTGTGTTAATACAGAATAGAAAAGTAGTTGCATATGCTTCGAGACAATTGAGGCCGCATGAAGAGAATTATCCAACACATGATTTGGAATTAGCTGCCATAGTGCATGCTCTGAAGTTGTGGCATCACTATCTCATCGGGAATATATGTGAGATATATACTGATCATAAGAGTTTAAAATATATCTTCACTTAAACAGATCTCAATATGAGATAGAGAAGATGGTTGGAGTTAATCAAGGATTACAATGTAGTAATTCATTATCAACCTGGAAAAGCTAATGTGGTAGCTGATGCCTTGAGTAGAAAAAGTTACAGTATTAACATGTTAATTCAGGAGAGTCAGTCAGGTTTATGTAAGGAATTTCATAAACTGAAATTGGAAGTGTTACTTGAAGGATTTCTAGTAACCCTAGAGGTAAAGCCAATTTTGGAGGATAAAATCAGAGAAGGTCAGAAAGATGACGCTAAAATTAAGAAAATTAAGTCCAAGATGGATGAAGGCAAGGCAAAGGATTTTACTTTGGATGACTAAGGTACTCTATGGATCAAAAGTCTAATTTGCGTACTGAATAAGAAAGAGCCAAAGCAGTTGATTCTTGAGAAAACTCATGATTCAAAGTATTCCATTCACCTAGAGAGTGAAAATATGTATTAGGATCTGAAGGAAAGATTTTGGTGGCCTAAAATGAAGCATGAGGTTGCTAAACATGTTACTTTGTGTGACATATATCAGAGAGTGAAAGCAATGCATCAGAGACTAGCAGGATTGCTACAGTCATTGAAAGTACCTGAATGGAAGTGGGAGGAGATTGGTATGAATTTTGTTATCGGTTTGCCCAGAACTCAGAGTGGTTATGATTCAATATGGGTTATAGTGGATCGCTTGACCAAACTCGCTCATTTCATACTAGACAAGACTACTTATTTAAGAGATCGTTTGGCAAAGATGTACATGTCGAGGATTGTGTGTTTACATGGAGTGCCAAAGAAGATAGTATCAGATATAGGTACTCAATTTACCTCAAAGTTCTGAAATAAATTGCATGAAGCTATGGGTACTCGTTTGAATTTCAGTATAGCATATCATTCATAGACAGATGGTCAGACTGAGAAAGTCAGTCAGAATTTGGAAGACATGTTAAGAGCTTGTGCCCTAGCTTATGCTGCTACATGGAATAAAAGTTTATCGTATGCTGATTTTAGCTATAACAACAGTTATCAGGCAAGTTTGCAAATGTCAGCATTTGAAGCCTTGTATGGTTGTTCCTGTCATGCTCCATTCAATTGGAACGAGTTAGGAGAGCATTTTGTCTTTAGACTAGATATTCTTAAAGAAGCTGAAGAGAAGATTGCTATGATCCAAGAGAGATTAAAGATTGCCCAATCAAGATAGAAGAGTTATGCTGATAATCGTCACCGTGAATTAAGTTTTGAGCCTGATGATTTTGTGTATCTCAGTGTTACCCCTCTTAAAGGAGTTAAAAAGTTTCATGCTAAAGGGACGCTTGCACCTAGATATATTGGTCCATTTAAAATCTTGAGCCAGAGAGGACAGGTTGCTTATCAGTTAGAATTACCGCAGCTATTGGCAAGAGTGCATGATGTATTTCATGTGTCTCAGTTAAAGAAGTGTATTCGAGTGCCCACAGAGCAGACACCGTCAGAGTCAATTGAGCTGAAGAGTAGCCGGTTAAGATTTTGGATGTAGCTAATGGTAGAACCAAGAATAAGTTAGTGCATTTTTGTAGAGTGCAGCGGAGCAATCATTTAGATAGTGAAGCTACATAGGAGCGTGAGGAGGATCTGAAGTTAGAATTTTCTAACCTATTCCTTAATCAGCCCCAAATATCGGGGTCGAGATTCTGTTAAGGGGAGGTTTATAACATCCCATTTTTTGCATTTTATGGATTTACTGTTCATTTTATATTTTTGAGAATTTTCAATAATTTAATTGAATTATTTGGAATTTATTTGAATTAAGCCTTTTGATAATGTCTATTTAAAAATTTAAAAACTTTAAATAAAGTTTTGTTGAAAATATTTTACTTGAATCCCAAATTCCTTAAAATATTTTATGGAATTTTTCAGGTATTTTTGCTATTTATTTTGGCTTATTTTAATTTTTTTGAATTATTTTAAATAGAAATTCTCATAAAATAGCTAAAGCTTCTTGGGCTAAAACCCATTGGGCTTGACCCATTTTCTTGCAGACTGCGTAGGCCCAATCTAAGCTGCAGCCCAAGTCAGCCCACTCTGCATAAAACCCTAACCTCCCACTGTCGGACCTTGATTTGATGTGCTAGATCTCGCCGTGTCACTGCTACGTGTGGGCCGTTCGATCGTTGCCATGTGGAGGGTGTGGATTGCGCCACATTGCTCTCTGTGTCACAGCTGGGCTCTGCCGCAGTGGATTCCCCATGATTCTCCATGCTCTACATGGAAGCCGAGGGCCCTATTTAAGGCGCCGCCTCGTACATCGTGAAGCCCACCTTAGGCCGCACATCTTGCCCAGAGCACGCAAGCTGAGATAGCCTCGCACTGCCGCTTTTGCTTGCCATAGTTGAAGCTTAGCATCGTCGTCGGTTTTCATCGAGTTTCGCGATCGTCAAGCCCCGTCCGTCGCATTCTGCCTGATCCGAAGACCTCTCGTTGAGCCGCACCGGATTCGTTAAGGCCCAAAGCCAAACTATCACTAGAACGCTGTCCGAGTGGTTGTCTCCCTGTCTCTAGTGAGGACCTCGCCGTCTTGTGCCACCGACCTCCATCATTGTACCTTGACCGTCGGATCCAAGCTGAGTCGTTAGATGTTTGCCACGTGTTGTTCACCCGGTCTGTCGCGTCATCACCTCGCTGTCATTCTATGTCACAAGTTTCTAGCCGTCCGATCTATCATGTACGGCCTAGATCGTGTCATGTGTTCACATCCGGGTCATGCCGTGTCTCCTCACCATCGCCGCTAACCTCGCACAACCGTAGCCGTCAGATCGAGATTTGTTGTTTGAGAACGCACCACGCATCACTACTGGCGTCAGCCCGTGTGATGTCGGTGCTGATGTCGAGCACGGGAACTAAAAAGTCATGGACCAAGTCCACCATAGACCGCACACTATTCTATGGACCCGATCTATAGACCGTGGGCTCATCTGTCAGTCTAATAGTTTTTATTTAGATTTATTTTAAATTAGTAAATAGTGTCGCTAACGTCAGCATGATGTCATAATTTGATTTTACCGTAGAAAAGTAATTTGGCCAAAAATAAAAAATGCCATGACGTCAACATGACATCATTATTCCAAATTTTCAGTAGAAAAGTAATTCGGTAAAATAGGATTTATTCTTTTTCTTTTATTCTACAATTTTAGAGAGCTGGTTCTCCCTCATACGACCTTCGATTGAGGTGATTCTGGTTCCTAAAAATTTGTAAAATTAAGATCTATTTGATGGTGAATTTTATTTAATTTTTATAGTTAATTTTGTTCTCTATTCTTCATATTTATTGTTTTATTTAATCATTTCGCGTAGACGTTGAAGTACTCGAGGTGTTCGAGGGCGAGGAACCAACTCAAGAGCAAGGTCCAGAATAGGAACAAATGCTTTTTGAAGGCAAATTGTGTTTTGGCCATGTTGAGCCTATGTTTTAAAATTTATGTTGTTTTTAACTATTGCATGCTAATTCAATACATAACTGTTTCATTTAAATTGGAATTAGTTATTCAACCTAATTGAACTATATCAACCTTGTCATTTGTATGCCATGATTTATTTGTCACCCTAGTATGATTCTTTATTACTTGGTAACTATTAATTGCCAACATAGGATGGTTAGAACGTGAATAGCTTGCTGAGCTATGCAACGAGTTATTGATATCATTTTGAGAATGCAAAATAAATATTGATTAATGGAATATGTTTGTGAAAAGGTGTGTCAGGTGTTGTCACACAATGTTGTTGATGGCACATAGTGCAAGGTAATCAAATGGGGTGGTAAAATGATTTAGGCTGGGGCAAGTGACAAGAGTTGTGAATTATATTGGGCCAGTGTGGCATTTGGGCGGTCACATTGTTATTTTGATGAATGGAAGTTGATGATATTTAATAGATGAAATCTTTTATTATATTTCTGTTGTATATGACTATGATATTCATCTATGTTGAGACTATATGCACTAGCGTGATCGTGGACTAGTGCAAAATACACAGAGGGTTTGGATATGCATATTTTGGTCCCGACATTACATGGTGTGAAAGTTTGGCTGGTTACTTCTCCAACATGAAGAGACTTATTTCGACACAAGATTTAAAATTAACTGGCGTAAAGTCTCATGATTGCCATGTGCTGATGACACAGATTCTTTCTATCATAATTAGAAATATTTTACCGATCATGATCCAGGAGACAATCATAAAGTTGTGTTATTTTTTAACACAATTGCTGAGAAGGTTATCAGTCCCAAAGGACAAGATGTTCTATAGGGCGAGGTGATCATTACTCTGTGAAATCTTGAGATGTATTTTCCTCCGTTATTTTTCGATATCATGGTCCATCTCATTGTTCACCTTCTGAGGGAGCTAAATGTGCGTGGGCCCGTGTTCTTACATAACATGTACCCGTTCGAGAGGTACATAGGAATTCTCAAGTCATACGTATGGAATCGATCTCAGCCGGAGAGTAGTGTAACATCCCAAAATTTGGCTCAAAATAATAATAAAATGTTATTTGTGCATTTGTTATTTTTAATTTTAATTTTTTTTGGAATTTTTTTGGAATTTATTTATATTCTTAATTATGTTCAAATTTGGATATCATTTTATTTTATGATAAATTTAATAATTTATTTGAGTCAAAAATGTCTCAAAGTAATTTTTTGGAATTACTTCTGGATTTGTCTTGATATTTTTGTTGCCTTAATTAAATTATTGTATTTTCTCAGATTATTTTTATTGGAAAAGGTTTAAGGAATTTTATTAATAGTATCGGGCCGATCCAGGCGGGCCAGCCTAGTTTTCCATCGCGCCAGCCCGGACGATTTGCTCTATAGCCCAGCCCAATCATTGTGTTCGACCTGGTTCGAATGACTTGAGCAGCAGTAGCTGTTGGATCAGCACGCGTGCGATCGAGATCGAATCGTGCCTGCAGCGTTGCTCTATGTTGGATCTACCACGCGTTAGTCCCTCGGTTGTCATCTCTGATGCATTCCAGGGCCGGATTCTGTTTGCTTCACCGTGTCCGCCATGGAGACTTCACCGATTTGAGCCTATCCGGTCATCTCGTGCTATATTAAGGGAATCACCAACTACACTTTGATCCGATCTAGCAAAACCGTAGGGCAATTTGTGTTGAAGAATCGTTGTTTGGCGGCAATCTAAGGATTTCCGCAGTGCTGTCGCCGAGGAAGAAGCCATTGATTCGCCACCATCAGAACATCCGGAGGTTGAGGTTGGTCCCGTTAGCTTCGCCATCGCATGGTCTTACTGGTGTGCACGTTAGATCGGTCGGGGATCCATCGGAGCGCCGCCGCGCCATGAGGACCTTGGCTTGGGAGTTTCGCATGGTCGTGGCCGTTGCATAAGTTTGTCGCTGAGCAATCCATGCACGTCACCAGATTCATAGAGCCACGATCTTGCCAGATCTTTCCTCGTTGGTTGCCGGCGGTGACCCTAGGTTGTCGTGCCATCGCCGCTGACGTGTGATGCGTTGATGGTTGACACGTGGCTGGCGCGTGCACGCCAGATCATCGTTTGGTCAGCCGGACAATCCATGTCAGAGCACGGTAGGGTGGCCACGTCAGCATAGGTTTGGGCCCATCGGTCAGTTGGACTGCTGCCGTATGCCTGGTCCATCGTGGACTGGATGGTCTCGTGGACCAAGTCCATCAAGACTGGACTGCCATGTGTTGACACCAGGATTTTTCTAATTTTATTTTATTATTGTCGATGTCCGCGATACCCAATAAATAGATTTTTTGGTATAAAAATAATTAGATTAATTCGGTATTTTGTTTTTCCAATTTTCTGGTTTTTTATATTTTTAAATCTTTTGAGAGTCTGTTCTCCTTCATACGAGTTTCGATTGAGGTGATTCAAATTTTAAACTTTTATAAAATTGAGATCTATTTAATGATGAATTTTATTTGATTTTCAAAGTTTGTTTGATCTTTATTTTGGTATTAATTTGGTGTTCTCTCTCGTTACACGTAGACGTCGAAGTGCTCGAAGTGTCCGAGAAGGATTCGTTGACTCAAGACCAAGGTCGAGAGCAAGAATAAGGCCTTTTCTAAGGCAAGTTATGCTTGATCATGTTGAACCCAGTTTATGAAATTGCTATGTTGTTTTACTTTATGCATGATATTTTATGCGTACAACTGTTTAAAAATAGATTGAGATCTAGTTAATATCGACCTTATTGATCTATACTCGACCTTATCATTTTTATGCCATGATTATTTGTCACCCTAAGATGGTTCATTATTAGTTGGTTAATACTAGCAATCAACATGGGTGGTTAGACCATGCTTAGCCATGCCACGTACAACACATGTCTTTCTAGAATAACAAAAATGAAACTTGACTAATGGAATATAGAACATATTTATGAAAGGTGTGTCAGGTGTTGTTGTACAATGATGTTGAGTTGTAGTGACATATGTCACAAAACGATGTTGACTTGTTGATGGCACGTGGTGCATGATAATCAATTGGGGTGGTAAATAATTTAGATTGGGGCAAGTGGCAAGGGGTAGTGTGCCAAGGTGGGCTGGAAGGGCAGAGGGTATGCGGAAGTCTTGCCTTGGTCAATTAAGGACTTAACCTTGCAAGCATTTGAACTGAGTCAATCATGCAACCACATATCTGGCATAGGACAGACCTAAGTAAGTAGGATTACCGATATCTTGACATGTGATTCCTCATGTGGATAATCACACAGAAGCGTGCATACATGAAAGTGTGGTTATAGCGGAGGATGTAGTGTATTGCAGTCACAAATCAATCTAACGGTTTGTCGGTCCTAATCTTTGCCTGTACTGAGGGGATGGATAGTGTACGACTTACCAGAAGGGTTAGCGTTGGAATAAAGGTTTCTTGAAAGGTTTTATCATGATCTCTCTGTAGCACACCAAAGGAAGTGTGCTAATGAGCTTGCACAAAGAGACGATCATATCGTGTGGGTAAAGTGTATAACCTCTACAAAGTGTCAAATCTATTCGAATAGCCATACTCATGGTATTGAGAAATGCTCAAGAATTACAGTCAATGGTTAGATTTTATAAAATGAAAACTTGGATGGAAAGGCTGAATGCTCTTGGAAAATTGAAATTTGACTTAGCATTGGATACCTTGTTTACTTGAGAAATGCTTAAATTACTTATTAATATTATTTGTTTTACTATCGTTTCAATCTACCTATTGTATTCATTTATAAATGCTGATTTCTTGCAAATTAGCCATATCAGTCGTTCCTTTAGAATAAGCCTTGCATATAGTTATGTTAGAATTGTATTTTATGCACAACTTGTTGAGTGCTTTAAGTACTCACCCTTGCCAAACATCAGCATCACCAGTTGAGGAGTCTACATGAGCTTTGGAGGAGGTGTATTCGAAAGAGACGAATGTCGAGGGTGTGAGCCTTGTCAGTTGCCTGTGGTATACTAAGGGGTTATCTACATTCTCATTCCCCTGCAATTCAATTTGTTGTTCTCAGTTTAGCTTTGTGAGGCATGTTCATGTAAGTTCGACCATAAGGTCATTCAACAACTTAATATTTAATATATGATGTCTTTTATTATATTTCCGCTGTGTATGATTGTGATATTCATCTATGTTGAGCCTGTGTGCACTAGCATGATCCTGGACTAGTGCGATATACACAGAGGGTCTGGATTTTCATATTCGGGTCCCGATAGGTAGCATCGTCAAAGGTTATGCAACCGAAGTGATCATCGAGTTCTGCATTAATTACATGGCTCAGGTTGAACCTATAGGTGTGCCTCAATCTCGCCATGATGGGAGGCTCGAGGGTATCGGGCCATTGGAAGGAAAGCAATCACGGTTGATCCGGTTGCCTACACTCAAGCCCATTTCACGGTTGCATCATGGCTGTAGTGTCCTCGTATATCGAAGAGCACAAACATTGGCTACAGCAAGAGAATCTGGCGTGGTAGGAATCTTGGATCATGAAACAGCACAACCTTTAGTTCAACAAATGGTTAAAGGAGCGACCAATCACTAGGGAGCTCGTCAAGTGATCATGATACACTGACATGGTTTGAAAAAGTTGTTCAAGTCTTTTATGTAACCGACCCATCCTATAAGAGGCGCCACGTAGTTCTTAGGGAAAAAGGAGGATTGTCGGAGTTGAGAATGTAGTAGATGAGGATGAGTACAATCAATTTGATGAGTTGCCTCCTATCGGAAAGGCCATCATGATCCAGCAAGTGGATGATTGTGATGAACTTTGCAAAACATATAGTGCATATCTATATATTGATTGTGATCAATTGCTAACATACTAACCTTTATGATTTTGGCATAGAATCAACTTGACATTCTATTGAAAATATTAAGATAAAATTGTTAGTGTGATCCAGAATGATACATTTTGTAGCTTGTGATCAGAGACGTCACAGACAGTTCTATAATAGAAACATCCGTGATGAGGGGTACGTCATGTTTAGATAAGAACTGCTCCAATGAACTGGAAGTTAGTGCACTTAGCCCAAAGGCAACTGCATCTAGAGTTTTACTTTTTCCAGTTGTATTATAACCATCACATATGGTTCTCAACTATAACCATCTATGATATAAACATCACACACGGTACTATTATAGAACCGTTTGTGATAACTACACATCACAAACGGTTCTATTATAGAACCGTCTGTGATAACTTTAGTATATATATTCCTAGGGCTGGAATCGCAATCCTCAAACGCCCTTGAGCCTCCCCACAGCCCATGCCCTTTAGCCTCCTCTCGTGCCCGTGCGCCGCCGTCCTCGAGCCCGTGCGTCGCCGTCATCGAGCCCATGTGTCGTCCTCCCCGAGCCCGTGCACCGCCATCCTCCTCGAACCCATGCACTGCCATCCTCGATCCCAAGCGTCGTCCTCAAATGTGGAGCGCTACCAGCTATGGTTCCTCCTCACCGCGCTC
Source organism: Otatea glauca (assembly GCA_036346275.1). Lineage (NCBI taxonomy): Eukaryota > Viridiplantae > Streptophyta > Magnoliopsida > Poales > Poaceae > Otatea > Otatea glauca. The sequence goes on along the minus strand of CM070726.1, from coordinate 6,582,569 downwards.
GGCTTCGACCTCTCCAACCTACTCGTCTTCACCCCCATGACCATTTAGGTGAGATTCCCTGTGTTAATTCACTGATAACTACACATGTGCTATGGTAATTTAGGGTTGGAGATGGAAGTTGTGCATATATGCTTTGTAGACTACATTCCTATTATAGAAAATTATATCGGATATGGTGAATAATTTACTGTTGCCGTTGTGGTTCCGACTTCTGAATCAACAATCTTTTATGGGAATTGTAGGAGAATGAGTAGTAATTTACTTGTTAATGAACATGTTTAGTTCATTCATATATGCCTTGTATAATGTGGTGCTCATTGATACAACCCAAAGCTAATTTTTTTCATGCATATATGCCTTGTATAATGTGGTGTACATTGATGCAACCTAAAGCTAATTTTTCATGCATATATGCCTTGTATATTGTGGTGCTCATTGATACAGCCTAAAGCTATTTTTTTCATGCATATATACCTTTTATCATGTGATGCTCATTGATACAGCCTAAAGCCATTTTTTATGCATATATGCCTTGTATCATGCGGTGCTCATTGAAATAGCCTATAGCCATTTTTCATGCATATAAGCCTTGTATCATATGGTGTTGATTGAAACGAATAATTTATGACAACATACTTGAATGCTAGTTAAGGGTCAAAAATGGTGGAAATTGATAATGCAACACCCAAGACAATACATGGTGTGAATCCTAGTTAGTTTGTTAGATTTAATTTACATTCCTATTAGCTCTCTTTAACAAATGGGTACTCCAAGTTTCCTCAGTCTTGAGTATGTGAGCTAGTTTGGGCAGCTCATTTTTCCTATTTTTGTATGCTAATTTATGCATGTATTTTATGTTGGCAATTTTTTATTTATTAAAATATCTTGATTATACTCTTTATTGTCTTGCAAAGGGGCCAAACATTTTAAATGTCTTAGGGACCTTGCATGTTTCTTGGGTTGTATGCTCAATGATGTATTTGGTTCTTTAGAAGCTGAATTGAACAATTGTTGTAGTAAATTTGGCCTTGAACTATATAGTTACTTCCTGTTAATTTAACCATTATCTAAGTTGAAAAGGCAAAGTGGTCAAAATTCAAAGTTACCTCTTAGCTAGCTTATGGTTGCAACTCTAATATGTAGTCTCTGTTCCTGTTCAGCTTGGTTTGTCATATTGGTAGTCTCATATTGTGTCTGAACTAGTTTCATGTGAATGAGAAAATTTTGATACTTAATGCTTTATGATGCATCATTTAGGAAGGTAAGAGTTCAAGGCCTTATTTACTACGATAATTGTCTAACTCTACTAGTGATTAATCGACCTTGGTGTAGTGGAGGTAGGAGATTAATCTCTAGCAGCCCTACACCTAGTGGCAAGGAGGTTGAAGGTCTAACCTTCTGCAACCCGACACTTGAGAGCACTTTGTCAATCCAAGGACATGCTTAAATAGCTAAACTCTTAAAATGACTGTATGAACTTCGTGTTCTTTTTTTCTTTATCCAATAGGTCAATGAGTAGTGGATTGCGTTATATTTGATGAACAACATGAATTTTGAAAAGTTTATTCCCTTTTTTTATCGATTTTGTTATATATGATGAAGATGACGTCCCCTCAATCCTCGTCGCTTTATGAATCAGATGAGCTGAAGATAGAAAAACCAAGGCATGGTCCAAGAGGCTTAAATAAAAGGCCCTAGAGCCGATACACCATCATGACGGTCAATCCATATAATAAGGCCTCACCCACCCTTCGAAGGAAGTGAACACATTCTGGAGCTTATGCGGGATAGTTGGATGAGAGCGAGTGCCCATCACTCGTCCATCCTAGAAGTTGCTAACTGACGAGGAGCAAAACAATTAATACAGTGACAGAAATTTCTGTATCGTTCGAGATCCTGGAAGATGTCGTGCGCCTAGTGCGATGATAGTGGCAAGAAAAGCGTGGAAGAACTTCAAGAGCACGCTTGTCACAAATTACGTCAAGAAGGAAAGGACTCTATTCTCTACGTATGTTTTTATTGACAAAGCTGTATGGTAACAATTTGTTGAGATGAAGATGGTAGAAGAATTTGTGCATCCAAGTGAAGCGCTCAAGGCCCTCCAGGCCCATAACACTCACCCCCACAGACTTGACACCATTGGGTACGTGGGTAAGAGCGAGCAATAGAGGAGGGAGGACGAAGAGGCACTTCTGACAGGGGCGTCCCTGCCATTTGCCTCGATTGTAGATCCGTGTGCCCAAAACTGGCTAAGAGCGAGGTCAAATACCATGTCTTTGGGCACCGTGTTCTTCAGGAACCCCACAGACAAGGAAGTGTCCCAACACCTAATAAGATATCGAACTACATAGTTTGTAATTGCTTCATACTTATAAGTGACAAAACATGCCGGGCTCTTGTAGGTCGCGTTGAGTTCAGTATCATCGCAAGCCTCTCTCTGACCTGATAGGGAGAAAGATGTACTATCAATGGCTTTGGGAAGCAAGGAGCACCCTGGTCGCACGCGAGGCTTAGTTGTTTTCACCTTTGGAAAACAGGATTCCCACAGGACTCTGACATGCACTGAAGTAAGAAAAGAGCCAAAGCTGAGCGCGAAAAACGGCTAGTAGCTTCCATTAAGGAAGAGCTTAAGGAACAGATTGAGGCATGGCTGAAAGTGCAATTTGATGAAAGGCTAAGAAGCCTTGAGGAAAGGTGGGAGCTAAGGGTGGCTGCGGACAAACTCACATATACCGCGCAAGCCCCAGAAGCACTGACGAAGATTAGCCCCACTAACCGTGGAGCAGTTGTGTGTCCACCCCTGAGACAGACGTACATGATGGTACATTTGCCATCGATGACATCCAGGTAATATATATGTTTGGAATGCTTCGTAGATAGAATATGTTGGACGTCTTCGATAATTATGTATCGTTATGTAGGAGGCCACGACGTGCAAGCTCCAAGTGAGGATTGCCGATAGCTCTCTTCCCCTACAGGCTAGTTGCAGGCACGTGTATCCAACCAGTGAAGGGATGACTGTTCACGATCGCCCGGTAGTGTCGGGTTACGTGAAAGTCACTGTGGACTACGTACATGAATCTTTCAAGCCCGTCCCATTGGAGATGCCCCTAAACGACGAGATCGTGACACTATAGGATGTCGTTGACACATTCATCCAGTGGCGTAAGAGGGACATCTTCATCAACGACCGTTCTTGTCGGGACCCGAATATGCAAATCTAGATCCTCTGTGTATACTGCACTAGTCTAGGATCATGCTAGTGCACATAGGCTCAACATCGGTAAATATCACAATCATACACAGTAGAAACATTATGAAAGACATCATATATTAAGTAATACTAGTTGAATGACCTTATGGTCAACTTACAAGACTATGCCTCGCAAGGCTGAATAACAAATTAAACTGCAGCGGAATGAAAATGTAGACAACCCTTCAATATACCGCAGGCAACTGACAAGGCTTGCACCCTAAACATTCGTCTCCTCCTGGTATTCCTTCTTCAGCATGGATGTAGACTCCTCAACTAATGATGTTGTTGCGGGCAAGGGTGAGCACTTAAAGCACTCAACAAGTTGTGCACGGAATGCAATTCTATGTAACTATATGCAAGGCTTATTCCAAAGGAAAAGGCTAATATGGCTATTTTGCATAAGCAGCATTTATGAACAAATACAATAAATAGATTGTAAAGATTGTAAAACAAATAACAGTAAAAGATAGATTCAGCATTTCTCAAGTAAACCATGTTTCCAATCCTAAATCAAGTTCCAACCTTCCATATGGCAATCCCGCCATCCCAACGAAGTTTTCCATTTAATTAAACTAACCCTTAATTGTAATTCCGAGCATTGCTCAATACCGTGAGCATGGCTATTCGAATAGATTCACACTCTGCAGAGGTTATGCACTTTACCCACATGACATGATATTCTCCTTGTGCTTGGCCATTAGCACACTTCCTTTGGTGTGCTGGCAGAGAAATCATGACAAAGCCTTTACAATGCTCTGGCTTAACCCAGTACTACCCGCTAAGGTTTCAACACTGGTGGGTCTGAAACCACAATCAGGGCCCCCCTCTTGCGCCATGTGAGTTACTCCATAACTCGGGAACTCACACCGCCATTGATAGTACCAAGCTAAAACATCACAAATTAATCAGCTAGGCTATCCCATGCCAGACATGTGGTTGCATGATTAACTCAGGTCAAAGGCTTGCAAGGTTAAGTCCTTAGGATGATCGAAGCAAGACTTCCACATACCCTCTGCCCATCAGTCCATCTTGGCAAACTCGACCCTTGTCACTTGCCCCAATCTAAGTGATTATCAACCCAGTTGATTACCAAGCACCACGTGCCATCAACAATTCAACATCGTTGCGTGACATGACTCGCCACTATAACTCAATCTCATTGTGTGATCTCACATGACACACAAGTTCATATCATTGTTCTATATTCCATTAGTCAAGATTAAACATTGATGATTCGAGTACATATGATGAAATGGCATGGCTAAGCAACTAACATGGTCTAACGATCCCATGTTGATTTTAGTATTAACCAATTATAGTGAACCAATCTAGGGTGACAATAGATCATGGCATACAAATGACAAGATAGGGTATAGATCAAATTGGTATAATAGCTAAGTCCCAATTTAATTGAAACAATTGTATACTTGAAATATTATGCAATAGGGTAAAACAATATAGCAGTTTTGCAAACATAGGTTCAACATGATCAAAGCACAACTTCCCTTGGAATATGTTTTGGTCTTGCTCTGGAACTTGCTCTTGGGTCGATGAATCTTCCTCGGATGCGTCGCACAATTCAACGTCTACGCGAAACGAGAGAGAACAACAAATAAATACCAAAAAAGAGAGCAAACAATCTCTAAAAATCAAATAAAATTCACCATTAAATAGATCTCAATTTTATAAATTTTTAAAAATTTGAATAACCTCAATTGGAGTTCGTATGAGGGAGAACGAGCTCTCGGAAGATTCAAAAACCTAAAAATCAGAAAATAGAATATTAAACCGAATTATTTTGAAATAGGAAAATTGCTTTATTGCGTCATGTCGTCGTTACGATGACGTCAGCCCTAATCTGAGCTAACCAGGTCATGACACGTGTCCCTTGGTCCATGGACTCAGTCCATGAACCTCATCGGTTCACCGTGGACTTGGTCCACACGGACCTATCTCGCTGACGCGCGCATCCCGCGTCTCGATGACTCGGCGCCAAAGCAACGCCTACGCGACAGGCCACGCAAGCGAACACGTCAACTCCGAGCTGATATGGCCACCACACAGGCACACGTGTCACTACCGCAGCTCAGCCACGTAAGCCGACGGAGCACGCGGCCATAGGGTCGCCGGCGACAGCGAAGAGCACCACCACCAGAAAGGTCTCGACTTTGTGGTTCGGTTGATGCGACTGGTTCTTTACCTGCTACCCTAGAACATCGGTGACGGCGAGGCAAACGGCGATGGATCTACGGCTCACGGTGACGCGACGCTCCGATGAACCTCCAGCTTAACAAGCGCTCGCAGAAGGAAGCCCTTGCGATGGTGATCACCTCGGTGCTGGTCCCGTCCCTCAAGCTCCACGGAAGATGGCGAAATCGACGAAAAGCTTCGGTGGCGGTGCTTGGCGAGAACTCCAAAATCCGACGAATTGGCTCCGTTTACGACGATGCAATCTTAGGGCTTCGATTGCTTGCAATCTGGCGCACCCAATGCATGACTTTAATACCCAAGGAGTCCCTACCGCGCCCGACTCGGCTACGGAGTCCACGATGGCTACGGAGCTTCGGCCAAGAGTCCAAGCTGAGAACGATAACTAGGGTACCTCCACGCATCCATGATGAGCGGTCCCGAATCCTCGACAAGGCTCCATCTAACCCACTCACGAAATCAAACGGCCATAGCCACTAGGGCTTCGGTCGAATCCTGTCTACCCGATCCAGACTCCAACGGTTGAGATTGAAGCCTCACAACGAACGGGCCAAGCACATAAATAGGCTGGGCCTTAGGGTTCCAGCCCAACACTGCTAATGAATTTCCAAACTTTTCTTAATTACAATAATCCGAGCAAATATAATAACTTAGTTAAGGAAGCAAAAACACTTGGAAAAATATAATAAAATTCTCAAAAATACTTTGAGATATTTTTATCTTAAATAAATTATTTTTGGTAAAACTTTATTTTAATTTTATCTGTTTTTAGCTAGTTTTCTCAAAAGGCCAATATACTTAATTTGAGATAATTCCAAATAAAAGCTAGAAAAATCCAATAAATCCAGAAAAATCACAAAATGCACCAATAGCAACAAAACAATACTAAAGGCAAATTTTGGGATGTTATATTTCTCCAGCACCGGAGCAACATGCAGAATTTGATCCACCTGCTGTGGCGGAGCTACCAGCACTACCGGAGACACTGGCTACATCAAAGCGGGCCACCAAATCGGCTACATGCCTAGAGAATTAGTAGAGGCCGATACAACACTTCGTGCTCACTCCTCTCCTGTGAAGATGACCAAAAGTGGAAAGGAAGTCAAGGGGAAATCCAAGCAGATCACGAAGGATCTGGAATATGAATATGCCTCATTGGCCCGAAAATTCAAAGTAGAAGAGCCTTTAGTACTTGACACTTGCTTCCAGAGATGATGATTGAATCTCCTCTTTGAAGTCCTCTAATAGTGAGGAAGAAGGTCTACAAGAACTTTTAACAAATTCCATTATATTGCATGATTGGTACATGGAACAAGCAAAAAAGTCGGCAGCAAAATGCATAATGAGTATCTCAATCAGCTTCAAGCACGAGCATCTTTTCAACTAGTCATCGAGAAGCTTATTCACGATCGACTTCAATGACTTGTTCAATATCTTCGACCTCAACGCCATCGACGACATGCTCATGAGATGCTGGACATTGTAAGTGTGTGCAATCACGGTCTATACATTTGTGTAATACCGATAAATATCATATAACTCCTTGCTTTTCTGTATATAGATACATGATCCTTCAAGTGAGAAGGAACAAAGAACTGGTGGTTTCCTTGACCCACACAAAGTCTCGAGGCAAACAATGAATGAAAATTCTCATTATGTCGAGGATTACATGATAGAGGCATCGCTGGCTCAACGCGATACAGAGTACATACTTCTACACTACAACTCGTCGCATGCATTGCACTACCTGCTATACTTTGATTTGTACTTTACATGTAACTCAAAGTTAGGTTGAGTAACCATGGCGACATTCATGTGTAGGTTTTATTAGGTTCTAATTGTATTTGAACCAAGAAAAAACCGGGTTAGCTACGTTGATTCCTTAAGGGCAGCCACGACTTGAGATCTTCGAAAGACTACTCGATAGGTAGTCATGTTTCCTCTATAGATAACTCTCCTGTAACTCGTGGAATAGCTGAGGCTAACTTTTTTGGAATCACAAAGGGCGTTCAAAGTGTATAGACTCCGTAAAGGGCCACATAAGAACGCGTCGAAGCTGAAATACGATTTTGACTTTTCGGTAGCTGCTAGTATACCATAATCCTATATCACTCCTTAATAATGCCCTTGAAACTTACCAATCCTTTTTTCGCAGTGCGCCTAGTAAGGACAAGGAAATAACGTATGTGCTTTCTACATCAGTCATAACATGCGAACCCTCATCGGTACAAAGAAGATCAGTGATGCAACTATGCTAAAAAAGACCCATCTAGAGGCAATTCGAGAACACTTCTCTGACTTCTTGATGCGTTAAGTCATACATCAAAAGGCACATTCCACGCTTCCTAATTTGTGAAACTTGAGCATTTTATTGGTTAATTTGTAAAACTTGTTTGAATTTGTGAATTGTAATTGTGCATTCCATTGATTAATATAATATTTGAGTTGATTTCTGAATTGGTTGTGTAATATGTGATATAATCAGCTTTAGATATATTGGTTAATATTTTTCGAAGTAGTTGTGTAATCTGTGATATAAACAGCTTGTGATGTGTGTAGTCTGTTTGCAATATAATCTGTGTAATCTACTTGTTTCAGAGGGCATAGCTAGCATTTCGTGTGGCTAGTTGATAAATAGAAAAATGTTCAGCAGTAAAAAATAATATCACTGATGGTTCCTATATAGAACCGTCTGTGATATATCATATACCTCAAACAGTTCTAGTAAAGAATCGTTTATGATACGAGTTTCACAAATAGTTCAAGAATCATCAGTAGTACACGTTGACAACACTAACATATATTTGCGGACGATTAACAAAATCGTGTGTGGTGATTTTTTACACCGCCTGTGACAATTTTTTTTAGTAGTGAAAGGAACGTATCTGCTAGTACTCAGTACGTTGGACTGTTGTCGTGGAGCTTGTACCTCTTCACGCCCTTACTCCCGCATGACACGGTCGAGCTCCGCCTCGGCCTGTCTGTCATGCCTTGCATACGTTGCTGAGACGGGAGAAACCTCACCCGACAGTGATGAAGAGGATGACATAGCGACGGCCTAGGTTATTGCAGCCTCATTTCGATGGTGGCGAGAAAGGAGGGGGATTGTTAGAATATAGATAAAACTTGTTATAAACAATTTGCCTTTTGGGTGTTCGAAACGGTTTTGTCTATTTTTTATGTTATGAATGAACAACAACTGTATCTACAATTTTTTAAAATGGTAGTAGTTTATAGACTAATGCAAACGAAAGTGGCTCCGTTTGCTCCCCAACCGCGGCCCATGGCGAAATCGAGGTAGAAGGCCACATTAGTTTGGGCCTGTCTCTGGATCGATGCTTGGCTCGATGGGTGAAGAAATCTCAAAGGGAACCTCGCGTGACTCCGGCCGTCACTCACTCTGCCAAGGATTTCTTTTATTTTTCTATAGCAAATAGGAATTTTGGCGTCATCTAGGATAACACACTTTACATGGTATGCCTAGAACATCAATGTTGCGGATATACACTGCCGTATGGCCAATTTAACTTTGACCAAATATAAGGGGAATCCAACATTTCCATGTAAACTCCATAAAAACTAATTTTAAGGTTTTCGTAAATTCTCAAACAAAATTACAATAGGTAGGAGAGGTAATATTTTATAAACCTTTAAAATTCTAAGGCCAAATACAACCGCATTTAAAAGATATGAAAAAAAGATAAATTCAGCGTGATAGTTTTTCACTGTTTATCACTATCAATGTCGCAATTGGCAAATTTTATATCTTTCAAAAGAAATTGAGTTTGCTCTTGAAATTTTACATGGTTATAGAACATCGATCATCTCCCCTATATACAGTAATTATTTGAGAATTTTTGAAAAAGTTCATGGAGTTTACTCGGAGAGAGTCGTTTGCACATGATACTTAGTCACTTTTTGGCTTCTGAGAGAATAAAAATATTTCTCCGAGCGAACAACCTTTTTCTTAAAGAACTTCTCTTCAGCGTTAGTTTTGAAAGTTTTGAGTGCGCAACATGAAAGGTTGACAGTAAGAATTAGGGAATACCAACATGCAATTAATGAGAAGATAATTGTGGTGTTTCAGTGCATGTTAAGCTACTACAGAAAAGGACATCACTGCCGGATCAACATCAGCATCACTACCGGATGTTGACCCGGCACTCCCTAACTGGCAGTGATAGTCGGGACTATCACAGCCAGTTCTTCAACCGACAGTGATAATAATATCACTGCCGGTTTATATTATACAACCGGCAGTGATAAGGCTTATCACTGTCGGATTTTTATCCATAACCGCAAGCTAACAACTTATCACCGCGGTTGTTATTTTTCAACCGCAGTGATAATCCATATCACTGCCACTTAATATTTTCCAACCGGCAGTGATAAGGTGTTATCACTGCCAGTTATTTCTCTAAAACTGGCAGTGATAAGTACAATGCCATATTATCCTCCAAAACCGGTTATATAATTTTTTTGTATTATATGTATGATGTAACGTAATATATATATATTGTACAAGACATGTATTCTCATGCGGTATATGTTATGCGCAATATTAATGAAGTATTGGTAAAGAATAATTCAAATATATTAAATCATCATAATATTTAACATTGAATACTGAATACTCATTTAATCATGACAATATTAATGAAGTATTTGTAAAGCATAATTGAAATACAGTAAATCATCGTAATATCTAATTATTACATTATTCATTGACAATCGTTCACATTTCAGTTAATTGTATGGCTCATAAAACTCGCCCTTCGGGTTGATCACTTCTCGAACGATGAACCCAGCCATCTGCTCTCGAAGGGCTTCAACTTCGCTGTCAAGTAGGCTGTTGGTGCCGAGCTTCACGCGCTGTCATTGAAGAAAATAATGCATTAATTAGTGTCATAGTTTTTATAAAGAAAAGTAAGCGTCAACATGTAATGATATACCATCTCGCCATTGTAGTCATCTTTATCGATTTAACGTGTGTATGTGTGTCATTACGTAGTATGCACATAAATTGTTCCCTTGCGGCTGTCTTAGGCACGAAAAATCAGTTTTTATTCTGAACTTCTTCGTGAATGGACGGTACCGTGTGCTCTTCTTGCGGTATTTTGTGTAAGCCTTGTGTATGGTTATGAATACTCATTAAACTTAATTAGGTGCAATTAAGTGCAATGGAATGAAAGATTACGGGAGCAATAACGCAACGACCGAGTTTACCTGTCTAGCAATTCTATTACTTCTTTGTAATCGTTTGTCGGTTTCCTCATTGAGTCCAACACAGTGATCGTGCTATCGTCTAACGTAATGACGAGAAGGATCCAGTGAAAGCTGCAAAAGCCCATTAGTCATGACATGGTGTTGCACATGATAAAACTGACTAGTAGGCAGGGAAACATGTACTAAAAGTTGTAGGGTAAAAGTACGTAGGTCTTGTCTTGTAACTTTAGTAGCGCCTTTATTACGTACTCCTCGATCTCTCTCTCTCCGTCAATGGATCTTTAATAAGTTTACAGTTGACAAGGACGGGATCGAGGAATCCTACCCTTTCATTTAAGTCCGCTCTGAGTGTCATTGTCTCCATTCTACATAAGAAAGAAGTTATACACTAAGTTTAAGGGTACGTGAATGTACGGTACGAATTATACAAGAGACTTATAGAGTCCACATTCTTAATACAGACACGTCCAGAGCATCTCGTTGGTACAACTGGTATAACTCGGAGGTTTCTACCCAGAAAACTCCGTCCATATTGTGGAAATCCGTTTCTTTGTATTTGACGGGAACGGTCGTTTTTGTCTCTTGGACAAACCGCCGATACCATTGATGTAGACGCCAGAATCGTGTCGTCGCTACGCTCCTCGCTTGGATCCACCAATGCTTCCTCGTTAACGAACTTCCACCTTAGAGGGGCCCCGCCTTTAGCACCCTTTCCGTGCTGCGGCAGCAGCTCTTTTACCAACTTTGTTTTTAGATTTACGCCAGAGATGCGCTCGTAGTCCGATCATTGGCTAGGTTGAGGAGATTCGGTTGTCTGCCTAGTCTGCTTAACCGTCGCTATGTCTAGGAAGAAATCTCTTTTGGCGCTTCGATTTGAACTTTATCAGTCTTTGGCGTCTTATTGAAGTGAGTCATCACATCGGCGTCTACTTCCTTTCTAGTTTCTTCTTCGGTCATGTCATATGCTCGTTTCTTACCAGACAGCGGCTTCACGGATGTGGCACTTTTCCCACGACCGTGATGAATTTTGAGATCGCGGTGCTCTTTCATTATTTTTCCGTGGCCCGAGCAGAGGCGGACTTTTTAGGTGACGGAGGAGGACTTTTACTACCGTGATAGGCGCGCGTCATCATTAGTATCATCATCGCCATTGTCGTCATCGGACAAAAACATTATGTAGCACTTGCGCCACACGATGAATGTGCCCAGGCTTTGTCCAAGAGTATTTCTACCTTCCTCGCTGGGGATCTGTACCTCAACTTCACGGTAATTGTCAACCACACTGTCTATTGATACTCTGGCGTATCCCTTAGGAATTAGGCGGTTATGCAACATCTGCCCCTCGCCGCATGGCCAAGCCATCCCTTCAGCCACCTTAATGGTTATGTTCGCTAGAGGCAGGTGCAGACTGCAACGTGTCGGCTCTACGATTTTGTCCACGGGAAAACTACAGGCAAGTCTTCTTCGGGAGGGTCCGCGGACGCTTGGCTGCTTTTACGAGCAATGGCGGGACTCTGGAGGTCATGTGCCTGACGTTCGTTGAGGACGCTCGCTAGCATTTCTTGCATCTTTTGTATCTGTTCTTGAAATTGAATTTCCTTTACATGCATCCTTTCTTCTATTACTCGTACACGCATCCAACTGTTCTTGTCTAGTTAGCTTCGACGCTTATAGATAGAAGCGTCCCAGGAACGCCGCTTTCCGGGCACCAAGCCTAACCTCTAGTACGACCAGGGTGCTCTTTGTTACCCAGTATGCGTGTTAGCTCGTCGTTCTCTCTTCTTGGTTGGAAGCGATACAGGTAGCTTGGGCATGGGCATTTGCGATCTTCTTTGAAATTTCCTCTTCTTTCTCGCTTCTGAAGCTTAAGCTGCCATCATCCGACAGACTAGCTCCCCTCGCAAGCATCCAGTACTTTGATCTTGGGGCCATCTCGGACGTCGCAGGAACAACTCCACTAAGAATTAGCTCTTCTTCCCTTGCATCCCACTTGGGTACTTTCTTCACGTAGCCACCGGTGCCTAGCGTATGGGGGTAAATGTTCTTGTCTGAGTGTGCTTTGTTCTTTTCACTGATAGCTTGGGCTTCATCAGACTTCTTATATTGCACGAATTCATCCCAAAATTGCCTCAACCTTGGGTACGTATCAAAGTTCGGCGTTTCATCCTTCTTCACATACTCCTTATTCAGCTTTGTCTTCCAATTCTTCCAGGAGTTTCCCATGATGGCTAGTGCACGTTTCTTCGCATGCTCCAACTGATCTTCGGGAAACTAAAACTTGGATGTCAAATCTGTCCACAATGCTTCCTTGATTTCATCAGGAACATACGACGGGCAAACGCCACGACGTGTCCATGATTTGTAGGTGATGGGCACGTTATCTCTAGCTAGGACCCCGCATGCTGTTCGGTATGGCCCAAGCAGTGATGCTGGTATAGCCGGTTCGCCGACTGCATTAAGTTCCACGATCACCTTTCGTTCACCCGTCCGCAACTTGTTAGGACCTCGGTGACGATGCTGTCTCTGTTCACGTGATTTCTGGTCCTGCATTTTATACTATTTCATTACTCGTCTAATCGGTATACGTGAAGATTTGGTCTGAAATAATTACCTCGGGTATGTTTGTTGCCTCGGTTTGCTGCAGGTTGAGAAAGCTTGTCGGGCTTTGTTCCGGGCTTTGGTTCAAATGCTCAGCGCCATCCGGCACTTGTTCTTGGTTAGCGGCCATGTGCACCTAATTTATCTAAAATTTAAAATTAACAAAGGCATGAGATGAATGTGATGGTATACGTATAAATTGGTCACGCACGAAGTTGTGGACCGAAATGGACTAATTATACGTACAATATTACACACATTTGGCCATTACTTTCTTAAATCTAGTGATATTATTTCCATGCGAAACTACACTACTCGGTACATAATTAAACTTAGGAATGGTGATATTACGCCTAGTTTCACGTTTAACTCATTTCACGCATGCATTGCACTAGTATAGAGAACAAAACTGACACATACAATATATAAGGTATTTATTACATGAATATAATAAATACAATGTATTGTTAAAAAAACAAAAATCTCATTACATGAATATAACAAATACAATATAAGGTATTTATTACATGAATATAGTGTGAAGACTTCTACAAGATTCTTCATAACAAAACTTCACTAAGCTGGAAATTGGAACAAATTACATTCACAATATGCACAACTTTCGCAATATGCAGAACAATATCCACAACATTCACAAGCAAAAGCAATATACCACAACATTCACAATATGCCGGACGTCGAGGAGGGTCGGCGCGGTGGAGGCGCGGTGCGGAGGAGGGCCGGCGTGGGGAGGAGGGCTGGCCGGAGGACTACTCTCGGAGGAGGGCCGGACGTCGAGAAGCGCCGGCGCGGTGGAGGCGCGGTGCGGAGGAGGGCCGGACGTCGAGGAGGGCCGACGCGGGGAGGAGGGCTGGCGCGGAGGACTAGTCGCGGAGGAGGGCACCGACGCGGTGGAGGCGTGGTGCGGAGGCTAGGGTGAGTGTGGGAAAAACGGCAAAACGGCGAAGTTTGGGAAGAAGGCCGCGCGCTTCGTTTATATAGAGATAACAATCACTGCCGGTTCACGAAACAAATCCGGCAGTGATATAACTATCACTACCGGTTTAGAACCGGCAGTGATGTGGAGGTATTACTGCCGGTTCTAATTTCAACTGGCAGTGATACCTAAACATCACTGCCGGATTTTTCTCTAGAACCGGCAGTGATGTGGAGGTATTACTGTCGATTCTAATTTCAACTGGCAGTGATACCACGACAACACTGCCGGTTTTTTCTCTAGAACCGGCAGTGATGTGGGTGGGCCCCAAAAGTCAGTGGCTAAAGCCAAGCTCAAATTCAAACTAGCATAACTTTTGATATATAGCTCCAAAAATGACGAAATAAATTTATAAATTTGTATAAAATCATGAAGTTTTAGAATATATGAAACATTGATTTTTTTAATAACATAAAAATTAAGTGAATTACAAATTTGCTAAGAACCCTACATGGACTTTACATAAATACTATAACACCATGAGCATTAATTTGAATCTTTTTAATAAAGATTAACTTCAATGTGATAGATATTAAAAAATACATAATTTATGCAAAAGAAGTCTTAAGTAAATATAAATTGATAACTGAAGATAAAGCATATCCGTATATTGCAATTGGAAGCATTTTCTCCATACAAAATAAAGTATATCCATATGTTACAAATGGAAGCATGTTCTCCATACAAAATAAAGTGTATCCATATATTACAACTGGAAGCATGTTCTCCATACAAAATAAAGTATACCATATATTACAAATTGAAGCATATCCTTCATACAAGATAAGACATATCCGTATATTATTACAACTAAGCAACGATTCGACCTTCGTTATGATCACGGCGTATGTATGTAGCTTCCTCACTGTCTTCCATGAGACCTAGGTCGACGTTCTCACCAAAAGGAGGAAGCTCATCGAATTGGTTGTAGTCTTCCTCGTCGACTATATTGTCAACTCTGACAATTCTTCTTTTTTCTTGAAGAACCACGTGGCGTTCTTTGTCAGCCGGGTCCCGAACAAAAAAGATTTGTGTAACGACATTAGCAAGTACGAATGGTTCTTCTCTGTATCCGATGTGCTTGAAGTCCACGGTAGTGATATCGTAATTGTCGATGTTCACGCCCCCAAGGAGCCTGACCCATTGGCACCGAAAGAGAGGAACCTTCAAAGGCCCATAATCAAGCTCCCAAATCTCTTCTATGAATCCGTAGTAGGTCTGCATATTACCATTGCTATCGTAGGCATCTATACGGACTCCGCTGTTCTGGTTGGTGCTCTTGTTATCTTGTGCTCTCATATAAAATGTATATCCATTTATGTCGTATCCTTCAAATGTCAGGATTGTACATGACGGTCCCTGAGACAGTGCTCTCAACTCAGCACACTCAGTCTGCGTATGCATCATGTGTCTAAGCAACCAATCTCTGAAGTTATCTCTGTGGTGTCTCGAAATCCAAACCTCAGATTTAAATGGGTTTTTTCTTCTTAGCATATTCTTGTGCATATCAACATACGGTGCCGCTACAACTGATTGGTCCAAAACTGTAAAATGTGCTTGAATGAATGAAGCACGATCGTTACTACGCTTCGATTTCTGACCTAATGTCCCTTTGCCCTGTAGCCTCCCCTCATGGCGAGATATGGGCACACCAATCGGTTTGAGATCCATGTAATCGACGCAGAATTCAATGACCTCCTCAGTTCCCCAACCTTCGGCAATGCACCCTTCTGACCGATGTCGATTACGAACATATTTCTTCACAACCCCCATGAACTTCTCGAAAGGGTACATCTGATGTAGAAACACAGGGCCAAGAAACTATATCTCTTTCACAATATGAACAATGAGATGGACCATAATATCAAAAAAGGATGGAGGGAAGCACATCTCAAGCCGACATAGAGTGTGAATCACGTCTTGCTGCAGCATACCCAGTTTCATTGGATCAATGATCTTTTGTAAAATCGCATTGAAGAATGAACACAACTTTATAATTGGGTCTCGCACTTTTTCTGGTAGAACACCCCTAATTGCAACAGGAAGCATCTGTGTCATCATCACGTGGCAATCGTGAGACTTCATGCCAATTAATTTCAAGTCTTTCATTGAGACTAGCCTCTTTATGTTGGCAGAATAACCGGATGGTACTTTGACTCCGTGCAAGCAGTCACACACGCTAATTTTCTCTTTCTTGCTAAGAGTGTAGCAAGCTGCCGGAAGGTACTTTTTGCCTTTACCCAAATCTTCATGATGTAGCTCCTTCCCGAGGTTCATATCTTCCGTGTCC
Organism: Otatea glauca; assembly: GCA_036346275.1. Taxonomy (NCBI): domain Eukaryota; kingdom Viridiplantae; phylum Streptophyta; class Magnoliopsida; order Poales; family Poaceae; genus Otatea; species Otatea glauca. Next base: position 6,565,994 of record CM070726.1, on the reverse strand, counting down.
ATCCGTGCTTTGAGTGTATCTTTTGTTTTGCCGTATGTCTAGTAAAATACCGAGCAAGTCGTCACACACGTTCTTCTCTACGTGCATAACGTCGATTGCATGTCGAACATCCAGGTGCGACCAATAAGGTAGGTTCATAAATACTGATATCTTTTTCCACAAAGGAGTTGTATCACGGGAACACGGGACTGATGTACTGCTGGCTCCCTTTCCATGGATAATTTTAATATCCTTTACGGTCGAGTATATCTCTTTGTCGTTGCGATGTTTTGGAGCTGAAGCTGTCTCCTTTGTACCATCGAAACCTCTCTTGTTGTTGCGATACGGATGGTCCTTACGAAGGAACCTACGATGTCGCATGTAACACATTTTTCTACAGTATTTCAGCCACCGGCTACCTATATCACCGAAGCAATGGACGCATCCGTTGAATCCTTTAATAGTCTGGCCTGAAAGATTACCGAGAGCAGGGTAATCATTGATGGTTACGAACAACAACGTGTGTTGCATGAAGTACTCTCTTTTATACTCATCCCATAGCCATACACCGTCGTTCCACAATAACAGAAGATCTTCAACCAGTGGTTTCAGGTACACATCGATATCGTTGCCAGGTTGCCTTGGCCCTTGGATCAGCAGCGGCATCATAATGTACTTTCGCTTCATACAAAGCCAAGGAGGAAGGTTGTAGATACATAAAGTCACCGGCCAAGTGCTATGACGACTGCTCATGTTGCCGAAAGGATTCATCCCATCCGTACTGAGCCCGAACCTTATATTCCTCACATCACATGCAAAGTGTTTCTTGTATTTTGTATCAATGTTCCTCCACTGCGCAGAGTCAGCAAGGTGTCTGAGCATTCCATTATTCTTACGCTCCTCAGCGTGCCATCGTAGTAATTGAGCATGCCTTTTGTTCGCAAACAGACGCTTCAGACGTGGGATTATAGGGAAATACCACAACACCTTGGTTGGGGGTCTTTTTTTCTTACGATGCACTTCGATGTCGGCATCACCGCGCTTATAACGAGATGCCTTGCAAACGGGACACGCATCCAATTTTACAAACTCATTGCGATACAATACGCAATCGTTTGGACATGTGTGTATTTTCTCGTACTTCCATCCCAATGGGCGCATAACTGCTTTCGGCACGATGCGTGGTTGCCGGCAACACGCTTTCCTCCGGGAGAACGTCTCGCAGGAAACCTAACAACTCTGTGAAGCTCTTATCGGACCAACCATTGCTTGCCTTCAACTGCAACAGCGTTAGCACAACATGTAGCTTTTTTAGGCCCTCCTTGTAGCCCGGGTACAAAGGTGTTGTAGAGTCCTCTACCATACGCTGGAACTTCTGAAAATCCCTTTCACTCGTGTGGTCCTCCTCCCCATCATGCAACATCTGTTCTAGATCATCTTCATGGTTATCGATGAACGTATCATCTTGGGTGTCCACGAACGTATCCTCGACCGCCGTGGAGTCGTTGTCTTCGTCATCATCATCAATCGGATGATCTTCACATAAAATCTCATTTTCACCGTGCTCAGTCCAACAGGTATAGGCAGGCTTGAAACCCCTTCGAAGCAAGTATGCACGGATCGCCTCAAGATTAGAAAATTGCTCTCATTCTTGCAATCTACGCACGGACAACAAATGTAGTCCATCAGCATAGTTGACTTGTACGCCGCAGCCACGCTCATAAAACTAGTCACACCTTAAAGTACTCTCTATCGCGACGGTCCGCTTCATACATCCATCTTCGGTCCATCTGCAAATATTTATAACAAATAAAATCTCAGTAAATCAATAAGTGGTCACAAATTATTTTATTCATTTAATTTGTTACGTACTACTAATTAATCAAGAAATCCATTTCCAAATCTCACTATTAAAATCAATAAAGCAAGTTTCAATTATTAAAATTAGCAAACCAACTTCAAAAATTATGAAATTTTTTTGACAAATTTTTTTTGAGAAAGTTCCACAAATAATATAACATTTAAAAATTAATTTTCAAGGTTTTATCACATTTTGAATTTTCTCTAAAATTCAAAACTTCCTCTTCTTAATAGGAGAATATTTTAAATAATTAGCTAAAAAGCATAAAAACTCATAAATACATAATTTATTATTTAAAACATAATTCAACAAAGAATATAAATGCTTTTTCTAGACACATGATATCTAAATAGTTGCATACAACGACAATTAATTATGTAGTCTTTATTGACTTAACATATTAAACGCAATCACTAATTTGGTCCTCGTAAAAACTTAAATTCAAGCTACATCTTAATCTCACTAATCACTGTACACATAAAAAGGTGGTGAATTCAAATCTAGTCTCTAAATTAGAGCTCTAATTGTGCTCATTATGCAATCGACAATTCTCACAGCCAACAACCATATAGAACGTAATATCCAACAAAAACCAACTACAAATAAAATGTACATCAAGATACGAACCGTAGATCACGAATTAGAAGTGAATTCCACCAAATTTGAGAGCAAAAATTCGCCCCCTCTCTTCCCCAACCGAGCAAGAACAGAGCTCCTCTCTGTTCTAGAGGTGGGGCAAGTACGAAGGGTATTTATAGTGTCGAATTATCACTGCCGGTTCTTTTTCAAAACCTGGCAGTAAAATATCAGTGCCGGTTCAATAATATAATTCGGCAGTGATACTCTCTGCCGTTCCCGCGTGAAAATTTAGGGTAATTCTTATCACTGCCGGTTATTATTTACCAACCGGCAGTAATATATCACTGCCAGTTTTATAATACGAACCGGCAGTGATACTGCTCTCCTGTTCGCGCGGGAGAATTTAGGGTAATCTTATCACTGTCGGCTTTTGTTTACAAACCGGCAGTGATATATTACTGCCGGTTGGATAAAATGAACCGGCAGTGATATTGCTTCAATTCGCCCGGGAAAAAACTATTGTGCCGGTTTGACTTGGAACCGGCAGTGATAATACAATCACTGCCGGGTGGGCCTCACCCGGCACTGACGAGGTGTTGTGGATATACCCCTCTGTTGTAGTAGTTAGCTAGCAGCTGCATTGAAAAATTGTCGGCCCTGCCACTGCGACGGATTTCTTGTTCTATGTATCTTATCTCTCCACACCTCATGCATGCATGTTTGAAGTCTTATATGTTTCCTTCTTCAATATTCCAATATAGTGCTCCATACAGGACAAGACCGAGGTTAATTAATTAGACAACACTTGCTTTAATTTCTTAAGAACGCATTCTAAGCAGGTATTTGTGTACACCTTCTTTTAGTATGATTATATAAAATAACCAAATTTTAAGACAATGCACATTATATTTATTTGTCATATATATGCGGTTCGCATGCAAATGAATGCATTTTTTTTATTGAAGGAAACGGCAGGAGCTGCCTTGCATTGAAGATTATTGCAGGAACACATAACACCAGTCAAAGGACATAAGACAGCAGTAGCATGAAAAAGTTGAAAGAAACTAGCCGAAGGGACAACTAAGTATCAGGTGAGCAGGATTGTTCAGGAGGCTCACTTGGAAATTACACCATCGGCGTGGGAGACAGACAGCAGGCAATGCATGTGGGGCGTCAATGCGAGAAATGAATGAATATTCACGGGTAGACTTCAATGACTGATCGAACACCCTGTACTGGTGTGATCCTATAGTCACTGAATCCAGCTTCTACGAAGATCTTCCTCCATTCATGTTCCTCTCGCTCAATCCCATCGATGTACATCATGAAAACATCTAAGAAAACCTGCGTCTCCTTGGAAACAAATTCCTGCGACCCAGACCCAAGCACCATATCGATAATTATCACCTTCCCTCCAGCATCTCTTGCCGGGATGGCTTCCTTGCATCGTCGCAGTATCTTGACGCAATCCTCGTCTTGCCAGCAATGCAAAATCCACTGAAATGGAAAACATGTGTAAGGAATCTCCCACATGAAGTAAACACAACTGCTTCCCAGGGATTTGTTACCGTCTGGTTACTGCTGGCTATCGGAAATCTCGGTGCCCCTGATTGATGATTTATTTTAAAATTTCGGTTTTGAATTGGAATTTTAAAAGTAAGTATAAAAAATGCCATAGGTTTTACTTGTGTTTTCCACACAAAAAAATCAAATTTTGTGTAAAAATCTGGGCGGTTTTTTCCCGGTAACCAAATCCTTGCTACGGCCAACTTGTACCTTGAGTAAAACAGCATCCGCTCGTGGGATGTACTCAAAGATATCGCCGGCGACAAACTGCACACTACCGTCGGTGGGTGCTCCGGCGACCACGTGTGGTAAGTCCAGCACGGTGCACTTGACGTGCGGGAACGCCCTCGCGACGGCTGCTGCTACGGCACCATGGCCGCCGCCAGCGTCGACCAGCGTGCTCACGCCCCGAAAGATGCCGCCGCTCTCCCTCAAGAGGATCTCCATGACGAATCGGCTGTCCGCGACCATGGCGGCGTTGAACACGCCGCCATCCTCAGCGTCCTTCTCTATCATCTCCCACCGCGTGCAACCGTGCGCCACCTCGAAGAGCGACATGGCGGCCGCCCGGTCGTCGGTGAGCCACTCGCGCATGCGGAAGTGAGATGTCACAGCCACCGGGTTGACGATCACGCCCACCACCGGGAACAGGCAATGCGAGCTCTCACCGCCACCGACGAGGAGGAGGCGGGACACCCGTGTGAGCTTGTACACAGTCTCGCCGTTGCGGTCTTCGGTGGCGAAGATGCCGGAGATTGCGAGCACGCGCATGAGCCGCCTAAGGATGGAGAGCTTTGTCGGGTGGAGCCCGGTGCCGGCGGCGAGGTCAGACAAGGTGGCAGCGCCACCGCTGTGGTGGATGGCGTCAGGGATGCGCAGGTCGGTGGCGGCCCTGAGCGCCATGGATTTGACAAAAGCAAAGCAGTGGTGGTAGAGCTCAATCTGAGCTTGGAGCAAATCCTCAGTGCTCTGCTCGCCTTCTTGGACATGTTCCATGGTGTAGTGCTGTAGTTTTTGTTATGGTGCTATGGTTCTTATAAATGCGCAAAGCCTAGCCTTGTGTTATTGGTAATGCGCAAGTGCAGCTGAAATGTCAAATCAGGAAATGTATGATATGGATCTTAATTAGTCCCGACCGTTCACGCGCGACAAGGAAAGGCTAAAAATTAAGGGCCTCTAGGCATGCAGAATTAAGAAACATAATGTAATATCCCAAAATTCATCAAGTCTAAGTACAAGTATCTGAACATGTATTTGGTCTTGATTTGAAATTTTGTCATTTTCAGAAATTTTCTGGAATTTATACATTTAGAAAATGCTTTTCAATTAAACTAAATATGGTTTTAAAATTGAAACTGTGAATTCAAACAAACACAAAGCCTGGGAATAATTTAATTAAATACTAATTAGTCCCTAGAACATCTCCAAAAAGTTTCAGAAATTTTTGAACAGATTTAATGCTTCTAGAAAATCAAAAATAGAAATTCTTTAATAGGATAGAAGCACTATAATAATTTTCCAAAAAATACACAAAACAAATCATGCTCAGAAATTTTTATCGGAACACTATGACACCTCAGGATATTCTACAAAAATGTTCATAAAATTTCAAGCATGTTTGATAGCTCAATCAAAATTCAAGAACCTTGGCTACAAAATAGGATTTAAAATGAAAATAGGAAAAAGCCGAAAAAGAAAGCGCGTTTACTTATAAAGCCGTTTTTGCTGTAAAGGAGACATAAAACCCGGGAATGCACTTTCTCCTTAAATGCATAGCCTCTCTCCTCCACTCACTGACAGGCCGGGCCCGTCTATTAGTGTTGACTACCCAGGCCCACCTGCCAGTTGCTCACTGCGCTAGAGCGCGCCTTGCCCCGCACCAAGCCTCGCCAATCTCATTGTCGAAGGTTAGATCTCGACAATAAACTGTAATTACGGGTACCTTCAGCTTAACAATGTCAAACACGCAGACGGTAACACATGATGTAGGCCGGTTCGAGCCCCCAGATGGGGTAATACCGTAATACCCTACGTCCTGTGGATGATGTATGAATCTGATGTATAGAGTACAGAGAATGATGTGTATAGCCCTAGTTACAATGAATATTGGATCTAGGCAATGGCTAAACTATGGCTGGAGGTTGGCGAAGCTCAGTTCGCCGGTTCCTGATTCCTGTGTGTCTTGCAAAGGCTCTCTCTAGATGTCTTGTTCTCTCTCCCTTGAGGGTACCTACCTCCAGCCTTTTATAGTCGGGGTAGCCCTACCTCAGGTTGAGTCGTAGTCGGCTTGGAATACCAGATCATAGATAATGAGGAGTCCATCATCATGTCGATCCTGCTGTGTATCCAAACTTTCCTGGATACCAGTCGTACTCGATTTGGTTTCCTCTTATGGGAACTTGACTAAGTCCTTCCTAGCATGGAGATAACCCCTCCGCGTATATCTTATCCTGTAGAATCAGGCCCATGATATCCGGAGTTTCCAGATACTTGCTAGAGCATATATGGTATATCCTTCGTTTTTCTGTTACGTGCTCATACCCCATATTTAGATATTCAACAATAGCCCCCAAAATCTGTTTAGTGAAGGGTCGTCCAAGCGTTAGGTCGATTACATCCAAGCTTTGGCTCGATCGAGTAACACCCCACTGGTTTGTGATCGAACGATTCGAGTAGACCGGAACCGTTGAGTATCGAGTAAGGATGCTGCTGGGTCGAGCGCCTTGCCATCAGCCCTACTCGAGTCCTTGGATTGGCCTCAAGTTACTCGATATCGACTCGTGGACTCGATTCTGAACAGAGTTAGACCAATTTCAAAAAAATCTAAAAGTTGGTTAGTTGAGCATTTATTGCCCTTGTCTGCGGTGCCAAGATGGGTGCAGCGCCATCATTCCGCTTTCTTCGCCAATCGAGACGCCATACTGCAGGGCGTAAACCGTTCACCTGGAGAGAACATTTTGGCTTATAAATGCCCAGATACAGCTATTCCTCTCCCTTCTCATTTCCAATATTATTTTCGAAACCTCCGTCATGCTCCTTAAACCATAGCACTGGCACCTTTTGAAGAATCCGTTTCGCACCTTCCTTAATGGTTTCCCGCCCTTCAGCCAGCGTTGGAAATGCTTTGCAGCTGAAGAAGAAGACTGAGACGACTAAAGTGGTCTTCGAGGATGAGGCCCTCAAAAAGGTGTGGTAGAAGTCGATGATGACGAAGAAGCATCTTACCGATTTGGAGAAAGATGGCTTCGTGCCTCCTCCGGAGTTCTTCCATTGGAGGTTGTCAATTGGTGAGTCATATCCCACTTCCGAGACTGAGGTGAGACCGTCGTATTCGAGGCCTTCTTTTCGCTGCGGACTCAGCTTTCCCCCTTCTCTCTTCCTGCTCTCGGTTCTTGAGTTTTATCAAATCCAACTCTTCCACCTAAGCCCAATTCGATCACGATACTTAGCATGTTTGTCCACCTTTGTGAGGCCTTCCTGGGTATCTAGCCCAGCCTCAATATGTTCCGCCACTTTTACCAATTAAAGCAGGTGACGAAGAATGAAGCTATTGGGGGTGCCGGTTTTCACCTTCACGGCGGCGTGTCGAACTCCTATATTCCTGTTCCTGTTACCTCTTCTTGGCAGTCAGACTGGAAGAAGCGGTGGTTTTACATCACCTCCCCAAACACCGTGAATTTTCCCTTGGGCTATAAACCACTCCTCCTTTACCCGATTGACCTCTCGACGAAAATCCCTCCTTCGACTGCCCGTATCGCCTATTACGTTCGGAAGATCAAGGAGGTGAGGAAAACAGGGCTGACTGGGTGGCACGTCACTAGAGATTTTCTCACGTACTGATCAAGTCCACTGAAGTGCCAGGATCACTTGGCCTGGGACTACTCTGGAGTCGATGACGCCACCAGAGACAACTTTGAAAGTAAGCACTTATAATACTGTTGTTTTTTCCTTCTTTTTTCGATCGATGAGTGGTGAACTGACTCATATATCTTGCCAGATATGTCGGACTTAGACATCTCCTCTAGGCTAAGCAAGATGTTCCAGGGATCAAAGCCTGACGCTTGCGGCATCGAGGCATATTCGCTCGCCAATCGTCGGCTGGAGGTGAGTGCTGCATCGTGGATTGTAATGCATCATTCGTACATCTGCTTCCACTTTAATCTAGCATCTCCTCAGGAAGCCCAATTCGACGAGGAAGGTGGGCTGATCGTGGGAGCCATCATCCTGGAGGACGAGGAGCCAACCCGAGACGACAACCAAGCGTAGGGCTCCGTCCCCGTTGATTCTGTTTCTCCCCTGACCGATCCGGCGCTTACCATCGACCCCAAGGATGGTGAAATGGCTTTGGAGTGGGCAATGGTCGAGTCCCCTCAAGCAAGGAGATCCGCATCCCCAGCACCTTGCCGGCCAAGCAAATGACTTCGTACCTCATCGCCGAGACCATCCGACTAGGTGACTTTCAATCGCTCACTTGGTTGCTACGAAGTTTCTTCTAACGCAATCCAACAAATACTGGACGAGCAGCGGACCGCCTGGGTGTCTAAAGTGCAGAAGTTGACAGCTCCTACAGAGATGTCTCCTCGAGCGAGCTCTACATCGACCAAGGAGGTCGAACGGGTAACACTACTACCGAGCAGTGTTTGCCAAACTCCTCTTGATAAACTTTTGCCTGTAATAACCATTGGCCCAAAGATTTCACCATCGGCCGCTGACCCACTGGCACTATCTCCTCGACCGGTTGTGCCAACCGAGAAGCCAACTGCCGAGATCAGGCCCGCGCCGATGAAAACTGGCTTGCAGAATGTGCAAGCCAAGATTTGTGTGGCGAAGTGAACCATTTCCTCTTCATGATTGTACTTTCTTTTTTCAGAAGATGTTCACCGAAAAATTCTCTGCAGGAAAAGCGCGACTAGCGGTACTATCGACAATGTCACCGCAGCTGCCTTGTCGTATCTCGGCACGACTGCCACCACAGCTCTCCCACCAGCAACCCTTGCTGAAGGTACCAGCGGTTCTGCTGCGGTCCACCTCAAGCTCCTCTGGCCTTGCTGGTGCCTCCGATATCCTAGGGTTTTTTGAAGCCCCAGATCCGGGTATGTGACCATGAATCATCATGCCTTATATTTTGCCTTTATCCCTTGCTATGTCCTTAATGCTTCTTGTCTTCTTTTCATAGCACACCGCTGATACCCTGCTCGAAGCCGAGACCTTCTGCGAGCAAGCTCACCAACGGACAGAGCGGCCCTTGGCATCCAACCAGCAAGTGATCAAGATGAAGGACACTGAGCTAGAGGCACTTAGAGCCAAATCGAAAGCTGCTCAAGCTGAGGCGAAGAAGCAGACGGTGGAGGCAAACAAACAGAGATCAGTGGCGAACAAGTTGAGGACGGAAGTAGAGAAACTGAAGGCTGAGAAGTCCACTACCAATGCCACTCTGCTCGAAGCCAAGGCTAGTCGAGACAACGCAGAGGGTAGCAAGAAGGTCATTGAGGTAGAAAAGGCTGCAATAGATGCGGCACTTGCCACTCTGCAGTCGAAGACGCTCGAGCACATGACTTCCTCTACTCGCCTTGCGATGTCCTACATGTTCGTCATGGTGAAGAGCCACCATCCTGACTTGGACCTCTTGATACTGGAGGAGGGATTCGTATGCGAGGTTGACAAAGCAGTCAACTACATCGAGTCCTCCAGAGACCTTGCTGAGAGGTTCGTAGCCCAATTGGAATTGTCTCTCATTGATGATGCTGACACCAGCCAGGGTTCTTAGGCCTGAAAAATCTGATGTAAAGCTGTTACTGCGATCTTTAATGACAATGCTTAATTAATTCACTTGTCTATTGTGCTTTGCTTGCTATTCCCTTGCTGATGAAATAGAGTAGCACAAATAGATGCAAATCTGATTTAGCACTCATAGACTTTTAGTAAACAATTTCGTTGCCGAGTGTATACCTGATTGTATCTGCACACAAGTCTTTAGAAAAACTTATGTCAAATGACTTAGCCCCCGAGCGCATACTCGAGGAGACCGCATACAACATAAGCGCTATATAGGTTAAAATAAAAACTACATGGCTTTTGCAAGTATTCATCGACCATTCACCTTGAACTCTATAGCAAACGCGAACTCGCTAAGGAGCACACGTAGAATCAACTAGAGGCCTCATCTCCCGCCGTCCACTGAGCGTTAGATGTCTAACAATCTAATGCTGGTATGCGCGCATGATAGAATTGCTCATCATCGGGTTCAAGCATGGCCAACCTTTGGTTTGGTTTGCTGACATGCTAATTGTGCGATCGAGTAAATGTGTGCAAAAAAAATTGCATGTAAAGGAAAAAAGATTGTTCCTATTATGTAAACTACCAGGAAATGAAAACAAGGTACAAAGTTACCTATAGCCTCCGACTCCTTACTCGATGATATGTCATCGGGTAGGGAGTAGAGTGACGTAAGCACAACCTCGTGATTTAGCCCTTGACTTTCTCGTCGACAGCTGGATCGAGTAAAAAATGAAGCATTAGCATCACAGATACCAGTTGCCACTCTGAACCTCTGTCGGGACCCGAATATGCAAATCCGGACCCTCTGTGTGTACTGCACTAGTCCAGGATCACGCTAGTGCACACAGGCTCAACATAAGTAAATATCACAATCATACATAGCGAAAGCATTAGGAAAGACATCATATGATATATACTACTAGTTAAATGACCTTATGGTCAACTTACATGAAGATGCCTCATAAGGTCAAGAACATATTAAATCTGCAATGGAATGAAAACGTAGACAACCCTCAAGATACCACAGTAATCGACAAGGCTTGCGCCTAAACATTCGTCTCCTCCTGGAATCTTTCCTCCAAAGATTGATGTACACTCTTCAACTGGTGATGTTATTGTTGGCAAGGGTGAGTACTTAAAGCACTCAACAAGTTGTGCATGTAATGCAATTCTATGTATCTATATGCAAGGCTTATTTCAATGGATAGGCTATTATGGCTATTTTGCAATAAGCAAGATTTATGAACAAATACAGATATAGATTATAAAGATCAGAAACAAATAGCAATAGTAAATAAATTCGTATTTCTCAACTAAACCAAGTTTCCAATCCTAAATCAAGTTCCAACCTTCCATATGGCAATCCCGCCATCCCAACCAAATTGTCCATTTAATTAAGCTAACCCTTAATCAGTAATTCCCGAGCATTGCTCAATACATGAGCACGGCTATCCGAATAGTTTCACACTCTGCAGAGGTTATGCACTTTACCCACGTGACATGATCGCCTTTTGGTGCCATGCAATTAACACACTTCCTTTGGTGTGTCGTGAAGAAATCATGACAAAGCCTTTACAATGCTCGCTTAATCCAAGATTACCCGCTATGGTTTCAACAACGTGGGTCCAAAACTACAACCAGGGCCCCCTCTTGCGCCATGTGAATTACACCATAACTCGGAACTCACACCGACCACGATAGTACCAAAATTAAGACATTGCAATTTACTCACTAGGCTGGCCCATACCAGACATGTGGTTGCATGATTGACTCAGGTCAAAGGTTTGCAAGGTTAAGTCCTTAGTGTGATCAAGACAAGACATCCACATACCCTCGCCCATCGGGCCCACCTTGGCATACTCGCCTTGTCACTTGCCCCAATCTAAATGATTATCACCCGCTTGATTACTAAGCACCACGTGCCATCAACAATTCAACATCGCTTGCGTGACATGACTCGCCACAACAACTCAATCTCATCGTGTGATCCCACATGACACACAAGTTCATAACATTGTTCCATATTCCATTAAGCAAGATTAATTATCAATGATTCTGACACATGTGATGACGTGGCATGGCTAAGCAACTAATACGGACTAACCATCCCATGTTGATTATAATTACTAACCAACTATAATGAACCAATCTAGGGTGACAATGGATCATGGCATACAATGACAAGGTAGGGTATAGATCAATCTGTATATTAGCTAAACCCAATCTAATCTAAAACAATTGTATATTTGAAATATATGCAATAGGGTAGAACAAACATAGCAATTTTATAAACATGGGTTCAACATGATCAAAGCACAACTTGCCTCGAATAGGTCCTGATCTGTTCTCGAACTTGCTCTTGAGTTGCCGGATCTTCCTCCAAGCGTCGCACAATTCAACGTCTCACGCTGCATCAAGAAGAAAAGCAAATAAATGCCAAAACAGAGAGCAATTGAACTCCAAAAATCAAATAAAATTCACCATTAAATAGATCTCAATTTTAAAATTTTTAGAAATTGGGATCACTCAAATCCGAAAGTTACGATGCAAAAGATATAGCCTTTTGAAGTTTGAGATAAATCATCAAATTGAAACACCACGATTAACTAAATTATTTATATTATGAAAACCGAATTATCGCATCACGCCGACGCCACCATCGCCTCAACCAATCATGAGCCGCCACGCTGCCTTGGTCCATAGACCCACCCACGGTTTGGATCTGGTCCACCGTGGACCCGGTCCATGGCTCCTCGGTGCTAGAGCCTGCCACATGGCGATGCGCGATTGGCTGCTGCGCCGCCCTAGCCGACGGGTGACGCGCGGCGCGCATCCATGGAATCGGCAGGATCGGACGGCGGCGAACGCCTTGCGTCTTGGCGGAATCTTGGCGACTCACCAGGAATCGAGCGGTGGCGAACGAGCAAAAAACGGCGGCGAGATCCCGCGGCAACGGCTTATCGGCGCCGAGAACGAAAGCGAGTCCGACGGCGATTCAGCGACCAACCGACGGCGAAAAAAACACGGATCTGATGCGCCTTGAAGCGGGCTTTCTGGATCTATCCTCGAAGGCGACGAACAACCACCGGACAGTGAAGAATCACGGACAAACCTCGACGGCGCGGTGAGGAACAACGGCGAGCTCGTACGCAGAATTGACGACAGCTCCGGCGGCGATAAGCGGTGCTATCGAAGCGGTGCTAAACGGGGATCTCGGCACGACGGTCGGCGGCTTTTATAGCACCTTGGGCGGCGGTAGAGTCCACCTCGGTCACGGCCAGGACGACGACCCTCGACCGCACACGTGTCGCAATCGGACGGTCACCGAAACGCGAAACGTGGTAGAATCCTGCGCGCCCACGCCGGGTTGATCCAGCGGCTTAGAGGGGCTAGGGTTTCCCCGGTGAAATCTCCGCCGCTCGATCGTGATCCAAAGGACCACGATCTAGGGCTTCTGGCGGGTGGGCTAATTGGGCCGCACGGACTTGGGCCAAAAGCGCACAGTAAATGGGCTTGGCCCTTTACTGTGCAACTGATTCTTCACGAATTTAACAATTAAAATAATTCTGGTAATTCAATTAAATGGTTTTAGGCAATAAACATACCAGGAAAAATCCAAGAAAATTCTCAAAAATACTTTGAGACATCCTTGACTCAAATAAAATATTTTTGGCAAAACTTTATTTTAACTTTGCACAGATTTAAATAGATTTGAATAAAAGGGCACTAAACTTGAATTCAAATAAATCCAGAAAATCCAAATAAATTCCAGAAAATCATAAGTGCACATTTAAGCAATAAAATAATATTTGGGCAAATTTTTGGGATGTTACAAACCTCCCCCCCTTAACAGAATCTCGACCCGAGATTCCGGGCTAACTAGAGAATAGGTTCGGAAATTCTGACTTCAAATCTTCTTCTCGCTCCCAAGTGGCTTCACTTTCGGAATGATTGCTCCACTGAACTTTGCAAAAGAGAATAGACTTGTTTCTGGTCTTGCGCTATATAACATCCAAGATTCTGACCGGTTGCTCTTTGTACGTCAAATCTTCTTGCAGCTCTATTGCATCCAACGGGGTTTGCTCTGTTGGCACTCTGAGACATTTCTTGGGCTGCGACGCATGAAACACATCATGCACTCCTGCCAAAGACTGAGGCAACTTCAACTGATAAGCTACCTCTCCTCGACGGCTCAGAATCTTGAACGGACCCACGTATCTTGGTGCCAGCTTTCCTTTAACATGAAATCTTTTAACGCCCTTAAGAGGGGTAACCCTGAGATACACATGATCTTCTAGTTCAAAACTCAAATCTCGACGACGGTTATCTGCGTAACTCTTCTGTCTTGACTGTGCTATCTTCAACCTTTCTCTGATTACTGCGACTTGACTTTCGGCTTCCTCGAGAATATCTGGCCCAAAAACCAAACGTTCTCCTGTTTCATTCCAATTCAACGGAGTACGACAAGCACGTCCATACAACGCCTCAAATGGTGACATCTGCAAGCTAGCTTGATAGCTATTATTGTAACTGAACTCTGCGTATGGCAAACCTTTATCCCACGACGTAGCATAAGCTAGAGCACAAGCTCTCAACATATCCTCTAAAATCTGATTTACTCTTTCACCGACCATCCGTCACAGTGATATGTCAGATCTTGAAATTCAGATGAGTCCCCATTGCTTCATACAACTTGTTCCAAAATCTTGAGGTGAATTGGGTACCTCTGTCCGACACAATCTTCTTGGGCACTCCATGCAAGCATACAATCCTTGACATGTACAACTCCGCTAAACGATCTCCAGAATAAGTGGTTTTTACTGGGATAAAATGGGCGACCTTGGTTAGACGATCCACAATAACCCAAATGGAATCGTAACCCCTCTGAGTTTTAGGTAAACCGGTGATAAAGTCCATTCCGATTTCCTCCCACTTCCATTTCGGAATTTTCAACGGCTGCAATAAACCAGCGGGTCTTTGATGCATGGCTTTTACTCTCTGACATACGTCGCATAAAGCAACATGCTCAGCTACTTCACGCTTCATGTTAGACCACCAAAATCTCTCTTTCAAATCCTGGTACATCTTAGCACTTTCTGGATGAATTGAGTACTTGGAATCGTGAGCTTCCTTAAGAATCAATTGTTTCAGTTCCTTTTTATCCGGCACGCAAATTCGGCCTTTGAAAAACATGGTTCCTTGTTCATCCAGAGTAAAATCTACGGCTAGGCCTTCTTCCTTTTTAGCCTTGATCTTAGAAATTTTATTGTCATCTTTCTGGCCTTCACTAATCTGATCCTCCAGTGGTGGCCTCACTTCCAGTGCAGCTACCATTCCTTGCGGAACGACTTCCAACCTTAGCTTCTGAAATTCCTTGCATAGCTCTGGTTGATCCTCCATTGACAACGTATTTGCGCTATGGCTCTTCCGACTCAGAGTATCTGCTACCACATTGGCTTTTCTGGGATGATAAGGAATTCCCACATTATAATCCTTAATTAGCTCTAGCCCCCTTCGCTGTCTCATATTCAGATCTGCTTGAGTGAATATGTATTTGTGCTCTTACGGTGCAGATATATCTCACATCTATTTCCTATGAGATAATGACGCCATATCTTCAAAGCATGCACTATGGTAGCTAACTCCAAATCATCGTTAGATAATTCACTTCATGCGGTCTTAAGCGTCTCGACGCATAAGCAACGACTTTGCCTTCTTGCATTAACACGCATCCCAAGCCTTGCTTTGAAGCATCGCAATAAATATCAAATCCATTACGCACATCCGCAACACTAACACGGGGCGCCGTCAAACGCTTCCTTAATCACGAAAACTCTTTTTGCATCGCGGCGTCCATGCAAACTTCTTCTCCTAATTGCCTAAGCGGTCTCGGCTGCTCCCACGTAACATCGCTTTTGGTTGGATCCACGATAACTCCTTTGGCGGTCATTTCATGACAAGAAATTCAACTTTCTCCTTCCAAAAGTCACATTTGCTAAACTTAGCATACAACCATTGGTCTAGCAACCTTTCCAAAACTAATCCCAACTTGTTCCGCATACTTTCCTTTTGACTTGAAGTAAACAAAACATCCCACCTATACACCATAACAGCTTGACCAATTTCCCATGGAACTCCATTCGTCATGTCCATAAATTCAGAATGGCATTGATCATTCTAGCGATACACTGCGTAAACTCACACCGCCCATAATGCGAGAAAACTCGACCTAAGAACATTCTCTCGCATGCATTCTTAATCGATGATAACTTGATCAAGATCTATCCTTGAGAACACTCCACTCCTTTTGACTGATCAAACCAATTACGATCCCGGCGTGAATACTTACCCTTTTGATCATCACCTCTTTAAACTCTCGACGATCGATACACATTCCCGAGCTCCTATTTTTAAACAGTGCTCCCTATGGTGACAAATTGGTTCTAGCGAACCACCTTTCTAGCAACTCTTCGGCCTTCTTCATCTCAACTAGCTCATCAATAGGCATTCGATGAGGTCTCTTTACTTTGGCGTTGTACTGTGGACTAACTCCATCACACACTTGATCTCTCGATCCGTGGGATTCTTCTAAACACATCTTGATACTCTCTAACAACTGATACCTCTTCAAAGCTGACAACTTCCACACTATTGACCTTCCGCTGACCAACACGAATTGTAGTCATTTGAAATTCCATTTTCCCGCTTTCAGGGCTTTTAGCGGACACAATTCTTTGACCAAACTCCAGGACCTTATGTCCGGACGACCAATTCATTTCAGGAGTAGCATCTCAGGTTTGATATCCAATATCGCTCGCTAGAAACTTTTCTCCAACTTAACTCCATCACATTCTAGGTTAGATCAGGCAATAGTGTACTTTCTGACCATGATAATTCCTCAAGCTGACAATCTTTACAAACACCACTGAACTGATCATCGTTGCACACGCAACATCTTCAAGTGAACCGTCAACATAGGGGAATACTCAGAAACATCCTTTATCATTAATGCTTTTATTCCAACACTTCGCATATCAACCTCTCAACCATCTTTACTTTATTTATTTAGGCACGAAAAGCTTTACATGGAGTTCATCTCTAGTCACCTTTCTTTTACAAACGAGGGTATGACACTTGCATAGGCTAAAATCATCGCTCTAAATTTCCTCGATTAGCATTGGCGTTGAAGTTTTGACTGGAACAGAACTGAGATTGACTTGAACTGGTGTGTTTACTTTCTTCTGAGGGCAATTATTGGCAAAGTGCCCGGGCTTGTTACAGGTATAGCAAAGCTTAGGGCCACCTCTCTTCCCTGAGCATTCATCGACCAGGGCAGTGTCTTTATTCAGACGCCTCTTCTTCAATTGATTCTTTGCACAAACCTCTCTTGCAACCTTATTGCTCGCTTGGCGTTATGAACTTGACTAAGGTAACTTCCTAAGGACCGCGTCAGTAGGAGACTCTAGATTCTTTCGCGGGCATTTCTTAACAAAATGGCCTTCCTCATGACAGTAGTAGCACAAACGTTTTCGCTGTTGTGCCTTGCTAGGTGCAGCTACATGCACATTATTGTCTTCTGGTGGCGTCATGACTGGTTGCTTCGTAGGGCATTTTCTAGACCAATGGCCTTCTTCATCACACAGAAACATGTCACAGGTGATCGCCAATTACTTCTTTCTTGATGAGGGCCAACAGATTAAGGTATTGTGTCCTTAGCTCTTCGAAAGGCATCTCTTTGCAACCGACGTTCGCCTCTTCTTGACGACTCTTGAGCAACTACGGCTCAAGATTCTTTCACGATGTCAATTACAGCAGTAACTATTGGATCCAGAGGACATTGAGTCGACCATGATCCCGCCATCACAAAGGTAACATGTGATGTCACTCATAGGACATTCTCCCGAGAATGACTTCCTTCACAAATGGAGCAATTAATCGCATGCTCGTCAGCGGTATGTCCTATTTCTCCACAGCGAATGCACGCACGATCTTTTGATTTGTTTGGTTGACAGCACTTCAGAGAGCAACTCTTAGATGTTGAACAAGGTGCAAGGATAGTATTCTGCTCCGTATTTACCGTGACCATACTGTCTCCAGGTGGGGCAAAGAGATTACGAAAAGCAACAACAAATTCATTCCAAGTGATATTCGCAGGCTTCATGAACAAAGACAATATTTCTTCCACCATTCAAGAATGATTCCTCAGAATCGATAAGAAGCATACAGGACTTTCTCATCGCCTTCACACTGAGCAATGAGCAGCGTCCTCTCAATGGTCTTGAGCCAATCATCTGCTTCCGATGGTAATACATTTCCTGAAAACACCGGCGGACGAGTCCTTATGAATTCTGATAACCTTGAATAGGAACGGAAATCGTTGGTAGCAGCTTGGGACACTTGGTTGACATTGGCTAGGTCAGTCATATTCTGCATCTGCTTCATCATTGCATGCATCCACTGAGTCTGAGCAGTCAAGAACTCTCTGAAATTCTGCATATCCATCTGTACTGACGGTTGAAGAACTAATCCACTATTGAGATTCTCCTTGGATTGATTTTCGCCACCATCGATTATGTTGTTTCCACGAATCAACCCTCTGCTTGATTGCTTCACTTGGAATAGGGAAGAGGGAAATAGCATAGGTAATAAGCAGGAATCCTAAAGTAGGGGGGATAGGTTTAACCCAATAACTTAAGCAAACAATATTAATAACTTGGTATGGTTGCTTATATAAGCCTAAAAGCTCTGCAACACATACTGCACACTCAAAGAATCAAGGAAGAACCAATTCAACCTATACACACAAAACTACCGCCTACAAGGGTAACACTTCTATCTTAAGCTTAACGCGACTCCACACATGAGTCTCAACTGCTACTCAAGCATAGGTCTTTAACTTCGAACACTTCACCGATCTACTCCTTCCTTGAGCTCGATGATTCCTCCTTCTTGATCTTCGTGGTTGACAATAACATTTGATGCTTTCTTCTATGATGTGGCACGTCAACTACCAAGACAACTCAGATAAGGTTTTTAACTCGATCCAAAGAAGGAGAGAGAAAGAAATTCAAAGGGGAAAAGAGAGAAATTTTGACTAGGAAGGAATAGAAGAATAAGATAAGTTAAGAACATATTATTCTTCCAAGTTAATTCTTTTCTTTTAGAAAATAATTTTGAAGTTCCTATAGAGACGACTGCACTATCTAGGTCAAGGCCTACAACAAGATGGCTCGATACCACTTCATCGGGACCGAATATGCAAATCTGGACCCTCTGTATACCGCACTAGTCCAGATCACGCTAGTGCACACAGCTCAACATAAGTAAATATCACAATCATACATAGCGAAAGCATTAGGAAAGACATCATATGATATATACTACTAGTTAAATGACCTTATGGTCAACTTACATGAAGATGCCTCATGCAAGGCGTAAGAACATATTAAACTGCGATGAATGAAAACGTAGACAACCCTCGGTATACCACAGTAACCGACAAGGCTTGCGCCCTAAACATTCGTCTCCTCCTCGAATCTTTCCTCCAATTGATGTACACTCTTCAACCGGTGATGTTATTGTTGGCAAGGGTGAGTACTTAAAGCACTCAACAAGTTGTGCATGAATGCAATTCTATGTATCTATATGCAAGGCTTATTTCAATGGATAGGCTATTATGGCTATTTTGCAATAAGCAAGATTTATGAACAAATACAGTATATAGATTATAAAGACTGTAAAACAAATAGCAATAGTAAATAAATTCGATATTTCTCAAGTAAACCAAGTTTCCAATCCTAAATCAAGTTCCAACCTTCCATATGGCAATCCCGCCATCCCAACCAAATTGTCCATTTAATTAAGCTAACCCTTAACTGTAATTCCCGAGCATTGCTCAATACCGCGA